>JAAAKM020006971.1:77742386-77784396 GCA_010016025.2 Alatinidae sp. Z8VKAUB7J3 | reverse complement strand
TTATAAAAATAAAAAAAAAAAACGAAGCGGAGCAGAATGAGTAATTTCTTAATGGATTGACGCATGCGTGTTTTTTTTTGTTTTTGTGGGGGGGGGGGGGGGGGGGGGGGGGGGGGTTGCCTTTTCCAATTGGGTCTCTTTCGATGACCTACTTACTTACAATTTTAAAACTATCTCAAATAAAGAAATACGTTTAAAATTAATGTGGAATACAGGACAGAGCTTATTTAATAACGTGCTAATAAAACTGGAAAATTATCAGTATTTCATACATTTGAGTAATTGTTTTTGACATTACAGTATTCCTCTGTCACTAGCATTTCGTTTACCCACTGAGTGGCATCTTCCAAACTTAAGGAAAAATTATTTCACATGTTGAACCTAACGTGGGTAGGGGGACGGGCTCTTATCCCAGCAAATACGGCAGTACACAACTGAACGACCCCTGGACACAAGTTGTTCTATAAGGGCCTATACAGAGCTTATCAAAACTCAGTTTGCTCTATTAGGGCCTACACGTAACTTACCACAACTCCAAACCGTCGTCCATCAGATGAATATGGGCTTCCTATAATAGAGATGAAAGGTACAAAAAAGACAGAGAAACGTAGTGGGCGAAACAGTACCTGGATATGAATTTTTGGGAAATAAATAAACACCTGTGCTCTTAGTAAACATGGCAACCAAAGCATTAACTGAAACAGGGGAGGGCAACCTCCCGTCTGTGGGCCAAACTCGAATTCGTGGCCCCCTAACCTTCAGACGTTGCGCGAAAAAAACCCGCACGTTGCTTTCACATGACGCTATAATCACAAATTAGATCAATTCCACGTACAAAACGGAAGAAAATCTAGAGCTAATCAACCCTAAAGGAAATGAGAACCCGTGGAAAAGTAATCAGGGTACTGAACTTTTAAGTTATGTACACTGCAAAAACTGATAAAAACACGTAAACCATTGAGTGAGTCGTGCTTAAGGTATCTTGTGTTTATGGTATCAATTTCTGTGTCAAACTAACAGAGACTACTTGCAAACTGTACTGACCATATATTGAACTTACCTGAGCCATATCCGTACTGAATCGAATAATCGGTATCAATATTGGATGAAGTTCTTCCGAATGAAGGCCAAAACTCTAAGGCAATGACAAGATAGGTTAAAATACTTGATTAGTTTCAGTAAGTATGACCATTTTTTTTTTTTTCTCTCTTTCTCTCTCCCTCTCCCCCCCCCCCCCCCCTTGTCCAATTAATATATCTGCCTGGTTGTGTCCAGCAACCAACTTGTAGTCTTGCTTATAGTACTCTAAAACACCCACCCACATCTCCATAGATAGACTCAGGGAATAAACCGACAAATTAGGCACAGACCCAAGCCTGTCTTTGTACCCCGTAGTTTAAATTAGGTCATGACGCATTCCAAGTAATCATGCAAACACCAATCCTTTTTGTATCCTTTCAACATTTCATGTTTCCCACTCATCAGCCCTCGGTAAATTTACACATCCCCTACTTAAAAACCCAGTAAACTTACTTTATTATTATAAAACTTGCTGATCAACGGTGATTTAAATCAAGTCTTTGTAGTCCATAATAGTTCATTCATACCATTCCTACGTAGCTTGCTTTTTTCTTTCTCACAATAAAAGGCATTTTTTCGAAAACAATGCTCTATAGTCTCAGTGCCCACTCGTTCAGTAGCAAGCCTTTGATGCACTGCAGGCTCGAAACCTAGGGCTGAGAAATAAAAACTTAGCGGTATAATATCTATGGTATTCCGTAAAGCATGCCATGGAGTGCGTACGTTGAACCTGAGTGGTATTTGTATGGAACTGGGCAGCATGGGGAAGCCATCATTCGATAATGCAACGTTCAAGTAAGCATTTAACAAAATACTGAATTATTTTTAACGCTTTTTTGTTTAGTTTGATAGTAATATATAAGGATGAAAGTATAGTTTTGTAGTAAAAATGTTGTTCCACTATTTCAGGCTTTAGTGCCAGTGGGTGTAGGCTATATGATTTTTTTTCATTTCTTCCACCCCTCTGACTCATTGGTCGTCTTTTCCTGTTGAAACAATTTGAAGTAAGGTTAGCTTAAAATGCGCGAAAAACAAGATTAATGAAGTAAAATAAATTAAAGTAGCTGGCAATATCAGACTGGTTTTAAAGAGATTTTAATAGTTATTTTATAGTTTTGACAAAAATGAAGAGTTATAGCTGAAGAAACGAACTATTTGTACCGTTATACATTTATAAACACTCTAAAATTGAAACATTTGGGGGTATGTTTTGATTTAGTTTAGAATGAATTACATAGAATGGATACCTTTAGAACGTTTTAAATAAAATTTTGGAGTTGATTCACGAAGGAGGTTTTTTACTTCTATATTCTATGCCAAAAAATAGAAAAGGTTTTACAGATCGAATATGCCTGTAGGCTATACTGTCTTCATATATTTTATATTTCTAACACATACTCAAGCATTAGCTACAGATTTCTCGATTTACGATATCAGAGTAAACTAATTTATCTAGTTTTAAAACGGGCATAAAATTCAGCACATGGACATAGCATTTACTCTCATTGAAAATGTTAAAAAGTTATTTTGAGTTTGAGAGAAAACGTAAAGACACTACCCTTTGTATTTTCGAGTCAATTCTAATTGTGTTTTTCGACTTTTTTCCTCTAGTTGTTACTAAAATATTATTTTCACTACTAAGAATTATTAATTAGAATGTCTGGGTATATCTTTTCA
Source organism: Alatinidae sp. Z8VKAUB7J3 (assembly GCA_010016025.2). Classification (NCBI taxonomy): domain Eukaryota; kingdom Metazoa; phylum Cnidaria; class Cubozoa; order Carybdeida; family Alatinidae; species Alatinidae sp. Z8VKAUB7J3. Next base: position 77,781,639 of record JAAAKM020006971.1, on the reverse strand, counting down.
GCCCAACCACTGTTTTTGAATGACTTCCATTTCGGAAATTCATTAACCGTTAGGGGAAAAGTTACATGAACCAAATTCTATAACCCCTACAAAAAATTTCAATCATCCAAAACCTTATTTTGAAGTGGGCAATATAGTTAAATTTTCTGAAACCAGTTTTCTCTTTTTTAGTTTGGATACTTTGTGTAGCATGGAGTTTCCTCTTTCAAAATCTTCCGAAGCTTTTTATGGCACAAGATCTTTTTTGAATTTGAAAGCGGATTACGTAATGCTTTTACGTTTCTTTTGGCCGCTGTCCATGCCTATGTAATTAGTTTAATATCTACTATGCTACCGTTTGAATATCTACTGTCAATATCTCTTCATATATTTAATAAACGTGATGATGTTCTAATAATACTTTGCATAGTCACCCACGCATGTTTAAGAACGTAAATTCTAAGTAGAGAATACTCAAATTTGTGATTACTGTATTTGACAAAACAAGGTATAAACTTAAAAGAGCGTTTAAGAGCCGTTATCTACTATTTGCGTTATCTTTTCAAAATAATCAAGGTCTCTCTTCTTAGTAGATGTCAGAGATTCAATTCTATCGTAGAAACCCTTCTTCGTTAGTTGTGATGGCTGTTCGAATTGTTATAACGTTTGAGAGAGGAAGAAGTAAACGTTTCTATTTCTTCGATTACTAAGTTTATCGCTTCTGCTGCCATTCCAGTTACTGCTGCTGCTGCTACTACTACTACCACTACCACTACCAATACTACTAGTTGTAATACTTCTACTACTACTACTGCTACTACTACTACTACTGCTGCTACTACTACTACTACTACTACTACTACTACTACTACTACTAATCTGCTACTGCTACTACTACTACTACTACTACCACTACTACCACTACTATTTCTGTTACTACTATTACTACTACTACTACTACTACTACTACTACTACTACTACTACTGCTACCTCTTCTTCGTCTTCCTCTTCTGCTGCTTCTTCTTCTTCTTCTTCTTCTTTTTCTTCTTCTTCTTATACTGCTACTACAATTACTACTACCTCTTTTTATTTTTCTTCTTCTTTTTTTATTTTTACTGCTGCTACTGCTACTGCTACTACTACTACTACTACTACTACTACTACTACTACTACTACTACTACTACTACTACTACTACTTCTGCTACTACTACTACTTCTGCTAGTGCTTTATAACTACTACTTCTATAACTACTAGTACTACTCAACCCAAGTGCAAGAGTCGATTGGAGCTTGCAAACCAAACGCACTTTTTTGGCATAAACAGAGTAGACGGGTTGCGTGGATGTCTGTTATGGAGACTAACTAGATGTTTAAAAATACTTCTTTATTATTATATATGACATTTATATCGAATACGCCTAAGATATATAGCCTCATAGAAGTTACTCACTTGAGTTTACTCCGTAAGTTTGTTGTCTTTTGTTTTCTTTACAGTTTTGGGAGATATAATACGCTTTCAACATTTACCGAGATCCGTTTCATGCAAGTTGTACAATGATTCATTAAAACATTATCTAAAACTTCTGCTAAATCTTTGACGCTTTCTGGGATCATTTGAGTTCAAGTTGTTCCTTGATTCATTGAACCATCTTCTAAAATTATAGACATGTAATCTCCGTCAAAATACCTTATCAATGCATGGATCGTAAAGTTATGGGATTGTAACACCCTTGCATCAATGTCAAAAGGGTCTACTGATCAGTTAAGAAGCTAAACTTTAGTGTCTACTCCAAAATCATCCTCTTCGTTAATTTTTCTCTTCCTTTCTGATAGTTGAAACCTCAATGTACAATTCTAAAACCGTTGCTTTCGGTGATCAAATTTGTTTGTTGTATAAAACAAGAATATTGCACGAAATAGTAAAAATATTCTGCGTATAATATTTTCGCTATTTTGTGCAAAATTCTTGAACAATCATACCCGAATCTGTACTGTCAAGATCAAACAACTATCAAGGTCCATATTTTTGGTTCATATTCCTTACCGTAGTGCTAACAAAGGCAGTACAGATAAGAGAGTGGACAACAGGAATCTTTTGATGTTTGGAATTTACGGTCAGATTCTTTTACGTCAATTCCATCCTCTCTTTTTAATAGTACAATTTTCAACCTACAAAGCTTAAACTACAAAAGTCCGAGTTTGCAGTAGCAGGATCAAACGCCCAGGCAGCTCCATATATTAAAGATATATTCTTTGTTGAAATCATAATAACCAGAGTGGAGCCAAAAACGTACACGTCTGATACTTTTGAACACTTTAAATTTGTGGTCAATTTCTTTTACATCAGTTTTAATTAGGTTTATCTCCTTATTTCGGGTAAAAGTATCCTTCCTTCTATCGAAAGCTGAGGCAGCGATTTCGCTCTGATGACAGCATTACATAAACGAGTACATTTGCTAAAGGTAGCTATCAAATTCTTCCTTAGATTGGCTTATTTGACTGGGCAGGGCTTCAGATCGCTCAGGCTTGCCTTCTTGGGACACTAGCTGTTATTTTCAATTACGTTTATAACAACTGCGTTTCAGCACACTCTTAAACTATGACCGTTTAATGATAATAAGAAACACATACTTCTACTCTTAAAGTCTCTTTCTTGTATCAGAGATAAACTTTTCAGTACGGAGATGAAAAACGTAAACTGTTTCTTTCCCAACAAGAAGCATCGACGAAGAGCGACATACAAAACAATCCTCGGTTACGTTCTGAACAGCAATGATGAGTTATCGTAGAAATTTTAACATGAGTGCCCTGACAAAGTCCAAGAATTGCAAGCGATAAAGTGAGCTGAAATCAGGGTAGACGTGTTAGACACCTAAGAAGTGTTATTTTTATATACTTTTTCTTGTTTTTGATAACGTACAAACATTCTTCGTTATGGCAAACTCATTCGAAGAGAGGAAAAGGTTGAAGCGAACGTGATATACAACTTACGGTAAACGATAAACGAATTGCGATATGCAATATGTGACCGACAGACGGATACATCATGCTAGCGATAACAATTTCAAACATACTGTTTTTTATATGACAATTTGAAACGACACGCGAAAACCGGCATAAAAATCAGATACGTTTCGACCAACATTTCATCTCAGCAGTAAAAGATGGTCCAGCACACTCTCTCGTACGTCAATTTATAAACTATAATAGGAAAGAGAGACACGATATCAGATACTGCGATAAACACACCTTAAAAGCACTGCTCAGAAATGTTTCCGACAAAAAATCAAAGTGATACGCTATAAGCTATGAAGTGTCAGACCCTCGAGTACATCCTGGTAGTAACAGGGTTTGAAGTGTATGGTAGTGTACGACAATTGGAATTGAAACGATATACGATATCAAATACTCCGATAGATGTATAATTCTAGCGTTAACACCTTTAAAAACAAACTGTTTTTGTTATTGTTTTTGAAACAATATGCGAAAAGCGGTATAGGAGTCAGAAACTTGAATATAGATTCTATCGTGGAAGCAACAGATTTTGAAGCGCACTATCTTTCACGATAATTTGCAGCGATAAATGAAAATCGGTATACGACACCAGATACGTATAAAATCGTAGCGGTAGCATAACTTCCCTCGCGCTCTTTCCTCGACAATTTATGAGTGAAACACAGTAAGCTTTCAACTGTGAGATACTCACAGAGAAATATCTCATCACGGTAGTAACAAAATTTGAAACGGATCCTATTGTACGACGCTTTGAAACTACAGATGAAAGGCGATAAACGATATCAGATACTCGGATAGATACATAATCCTAGCGATAAAACGCTTCAAAACATTCTGTTTCCCCGACAATTTATATATGATGGGAGATAATCTGTGTAAAACTCAGATATGAAGACAACATCTTTTGCTGGTAGTAAGTACTTTTGAAATGTATCTTTTTTTGTACGATAATTTAGAACTCCAGGTGAAGAGCGATAGCCGTTGTGAAATACTCAGGTTGATCGAGAATCCCGTAAGTTATCGATATTTAAGCGTACCGTAGTTTACGATAACTAAGCTCGATTATTCGAGTGACTGTACATGATATCAGGCTCTCAGGGCATTTCTTCTGGGGCTAAACAGACTTCAAAACGCACTAAATTCTGAAACAGTTTTCAATCATTTAAAACCTAGGTACACGTTGTCCGATATATAGAAACTTGGAAAGATATTTTACCCTGAAAGTAACAGACTTCAAAAACTGTTCCGTTCCACAAGAAGTCAAACAACAACTCGTTCACCTCTTCTAACGCCTTACCAACTGTAGATTAGTGTCAAATACCCAGTAATAACAAAACATGGTATTTCTAATACTGCGCTGTTTCTTTAAATCGCTCTGGATGCTACGTTAGTTATCTCATCATATGCCAAAGTCAAAGTAACATGTTTTGGATCTCATAATCAACAGACTTGATTACACGTTACACAAAAAAATCGATGAACGATACACGATAAGCGATATACGACATAAAACACCTTTCCTCCGTGGTCTCGCGCTAAAATATTATTTTAATCTGTTAGATTTTGTTTCCAATTTTCTTCGCTCTGAACCTATAGGAATACTCACATTCTTCTTTCTTTGGTTGCCTTGTCTTAAGACATTGGCTGCCATGACTGCCCAACCCTTTCTATCCTTGGCCAGATGTAGAAGGCCCACTGGCTTTATGCCATTATCACATATGTTTGACAGGAAAGTAAATCTCTGCCTTCCCCTTGCTCTTTTCCCCTCTATTCTCGCAGTTAGCACCAACTCTTCCCACTCTTCTTGCCTGATAACGTGCCCCAGGGAATTTAGCTGCCTACTCAGAATGGTTCTCATCAACTGAAGTGTTGTACCTGCTCTTCTAGAAACTTCCTCATTTCTTACCCTGTCCGTCCAAGAAATTCTTAAAATCATATGTAAAAACCACACCTCCACAGCCTTCAACCTATCTTGCATTTGTTTGCTTACTGTCCATGTCTCACTCCCATATAGTAGAAGTGACCGGATGTATGTCCTCATAATTCTTAACCTTGTGTCTAAACTTAGTTTTGATTTTTAAAAATGGATTTCAATGTTGTTAAAAAAAGACTTAGCTACTCCAGTTCTTTTCTTTACCTCATAATCACACCTACAACCTGAAGATACCTTACTCCCAAGAGAGTTGAAATGACCTACTCATATAGCAGATCCTAAAGAGATCATTGAAGGACATTTGGATTCATAAAGCGATGTGTTAAATTTGTTCACGTGTTTTGAAAGTAGAACGTATTCCTATTGGCATAAGCTTGATACACTTAACTTCCGACTAACAAATAAAACGCAATCCTTACTGATATACTTGATGCTTTAGGTAACATATTCACCGCCACCCCTTTTTAAATCAACCCAAATCGATGTATTTTGGTGTCATTGTCAGTTAACGATCTTAGGGGTACTGTTTCCAAGAGATTTCTGCTCTTATAACTCACTCAAACATCCTAGTACACAACCAAGGCCTTTGAACTAATAAACAAGATAGCGTAGATGTTAGAGTAACTCTCCCTCTCAAACAGGCATCCCTCTTTCATAAGCAGCCTTCTGAAATTAACTCGCCCTCTCAAATTAACACGCCCTCTCTCATAGATTGAAGAATATAGACCCCTACCCACACGCACCCTACCATTCCTCTAAACACCCCGTACCATCCTCCTAAACACACCCTACCATTCCCCTAAACACCCTACCATTCCCCTAAACACCCCCTACCATCCCCCTAAACACCCCCCTTTGAAGAAAAGCATTCAAGGATTTCTACTTCAATAGTGCATTAATATTTTGTGTACGTTTCAGTGTTAATAAAATGCTGAAGGCAGCTTTTGTGTAGAAAGAAGAAAATAAAAAGGCACCTCGTAGACCCTATGTCTCTGAATAGCCACGGTTTTTAAACGCATGCGCACGCTAGGTAACGCTCAAATTTTGTTTTATCTCGATAGATAGATAGATAGATAGATAGATAGATAGATAGATAGATAGATAGATAGATAGATAGATAGATAGATAGATCCACGTGAAATATGTCCCCGTGAAATACCTAGTAAATCTGGGTTTCCTAAGTATTCTATGTGTATTTGTCATCTTTCATTTATTATTAGCATCACGTAACTAGGAGTTTAAGAATTATCATATGCATATTAAGACCCACTACCTATCCCTAAGATTAGAGAGCACCCAGCTGCCTCCTAGTAATGATATATTGGCTGTACACCCACACCCTATCAAGGTCCAGGCTATCTACGTTGTATAGGCCTATTGATAGTACGTTGTATTTGTAGTTAATCATGTACAACTATGGATTGACAAACGTGAGTTTGGTTCAAAAATCAAATTGGTCTGATTAAAAAAAGGATATATTATCGTCGCAATTAATGGATCTGGATTTCTAATGGTGCAGCCACTGCTTGCTAAGTAAAACCAATGTCAGTCTCTGTTTCATAAGATATAATTTGTTAAAAGGTTGTAGAACAGAATATAATATGGCACTCGAGGACTGCTTACTGCCTGGACCCACACGTGTCTGATTCTGCAATATGGAATACGGAGTAAAAAAACTGCTGACCCTTAATAAGGCACTTCACACCTTAAGCATATAAAATTATCTCGATCAACCGTACCCAAAATGGTCTATAACTTGTTTCTTCTTAAATTACCATCCCTCTCGTACTTTCAAAAAGATGTGCTAAATCTAATTCTATCTAAAATTTTAAACCCTTAAATATTAAATACTTATTAATAATTCCCAATAAATGTGCTAAGTAAACAAATTAAGATAAAAATCCAATTAAATAAGGCCTCTAAATCCTTTGTAACATACAACAAATTTCTTGACGTATTCCTTAATTATGAATCCTTGTCAGGTCTTGCGCGTACATAACTCATGCCTATCAACTATATGCAAAGTGTACACCTCTGTATCCAATTCTCTTGGTTGGGTTTACAACACAAATTAGATACATCCAATTTTTGGCGTGGAATGGCCTCCAAGTATCAGAAAGTTGTTTACGTAATACCTTACATTAAACCAGACTGCCTCGATACGAAATTTACGGAAACAGAAGGGGGAAGCTAAATCTACAGCCGAGAGGGCATTTTCTAGTAGATGCCATTAAAATATGCACACCTCCGCATCCCGACAATTCGAACAGCAAACTCATACCAGGACACTACTAGATTAACCCCTGACAAGGGAAAGAGTAAACAAACTTAACTAGTTCATCAAGACTTTACTCAAACTAGTATCCATTGCTATGAATCCGGGGGGAGGCATTGCTGTGGTTGATGGGGAGCGACTTCTTACTCTTTAGTTCGCTAGTGGCACCGTCCTGGCTCTATTGTAGAAGGCATCGGTGTTTTCTGCCAACAGATGACACTGGCATCCCACAAAATGCAAAGTGATAGGCTAGTCAAGGTATATAACGATCCCATAAGATCACAACTTCACACACGGGTTAAGTAATACAACCCTCTGAAAAAAACAAGCTTTTCCAGAATGCGGGTGAAATATCGCATGTTGGCTGAATACTATAGACAGCTTCCTTAGCCCAAATAGTCATCTTCAGACCGTAACAACTATAAAATTTTCACCCGTGCAATGTTTTACGGTCTACAGGAGGAAAGTATTCCTATTGGATTCTTAAAGACACAAATATCATAGGACCTTTGTTCCTGCAGTTTAACAAGAAGAGCATTGCCCATGATCTATATCAATTTTACTCACATAGTCATGTTGTTATCAAAATGTAAAGGAATTTCTTATGATGCTTCGGGGAGTACTTCATACGTGAAATGTTCACAAGGTAAATATCGACGTCGAAATACATCGAGGAAAAACAACAAAGCAAGATAATAAGGACAGCCATTCATCAGCATCATCGCATTGTTGGTTTAACATCATCATCAATGTTCAATAATTAAGATCTAAATAATAACACAGCCAAAACAACACTGTTGGGGATAGTCAGGACAGTAGACTCTCTTTTCCAATCCAAACACAGCAGCTTGAAAAGTCTCATCGTTCCATTTGCATGTTACTTCCGAAATGGGAATGACTCGTAGGTGATGTCTCTACAAAAAAGTAAGGGTACACAAAAAAGCAAAACAGAGACAACAAACATTTGCAAAATGCGAGGTCAAAATTATCATACTCCTGAGCTTTGGATTTCCTTGTTTCATGAGACTTTAAGTTGACAAATTCCTTCATTAAACGAATTGCAGTTTTAAGGACACTTCTGCTACAGTAAACAGTGAATATAATGTAGAGGGAAAACATGCAAAATCTAGATTTTGTACAATTTTAATTTAGCGAAATCCTGTACATTCGCCAACATCGCTTAAATAAGATGGCGTACAAAAACGTTAGCTTGAGGTGCAATCCTAGAATAAAATTATGACGATCTAATCAAATAAGCTTAAACTATAAAAGATATAGCTAGTAATACAGAGGTATTCATAGCCGCCAAAGAGAAATCACGAGCTCAAAATAAAGGAGGTGGTTAGATATACGAATACGAATATTAGAAAAAGGAAGGTTTTGACATTAAAGTACACACATATATATTAAAGTACACACAGTGCATAATAATAACAACGGTCAAAAGGTAAGAAAATAAATTACAGACGATGATAAATCACAGTTGCAGTAATGTACAATAAATATTGTATTAGAAACCAACATGAATTTAGAGGCGAATCAACTGCAGTTAGCTCTTATGAAACGCCTGAACCACTTAATTCTGCTTGGGATTTGGGGTTAAGGGTGGATATTTAAGTTTTAGTATTTGATCTACTTAGGTATTGAGTTTTCACAGGGGTACAAATCAATATGAGGCCATTTGAGGTACACGTGCGCGCTGGGTGAGCAAGTGTCCCCGGTGTTAAAGCTAATGAAACTCCGTGTGACACACTAATACTCACTCAACGAAGATCCCTGCCAGGAGCACGTCTATGCCACACTTACAATGTCTAACGCCACACTTACAATGTCTAACGCCACACTTACAATGTCTAACGCAAGGTGTTTAATTTCTGACAAGAGAAAAGTTGACGATGTAATAGGATGACGTACCTGCTTTAAGATTTTAGCTTCTGATGCTAAATGACTGTGCTCCGATACCAGTCTTTTTGACTCATCATTGATCCTTTCCTCATAAAATGAGGTGAGAGGTGGTATCTGATGAGAGACAAAATGGGCTCATGCGTCAGTATCATTCACATCCACAGTCAATCAATCGGTGTAATACACTTTCTTCACTTAAAATTACTCTAAAGGATTTATTGACAACATAAGACAAAGAGCCTAAAGGTAACTAAAGTTCAGCCAGTTGCAAGCAGATCCTATGGGTCGCTTGCGAATCATACATGCTACTTTTGGTAGAACGAAAAAATCGTATTATTTCGTAATCGAACATAAGATCTTTACTCAAAAGTTCCATGGGGGGCTTTGATTTTCTGTACCTTGATTCTCAAAATTTCCTGGAAATAAAATAACATACCTCCACGCAGGGTACTAACACTCGCAACAAACAAAGGTGGACTTGTTACTGGCAGAATTCCGAGGACCACTGCACATAAAGAGTTCAATAGGATCGTGAAATCTATAATACATGGACATGACTAACGTTTGTATGTTAGCTCGTCCAGGTGAACTCGTCCAGAGATTCAGGAGAGTTTTTTGTCGGCAACTGAAACTAAAATAATACTGAGACTTAAGTGTAGCCCTGGTGCTTTACTCAGAAGAATAATTTTCGTTTGAACGCACAGGGGATTACATTCAGGCAGGGTACAATAAGGAATATTCTCTTTACTGTTTTAGATATACCAACAAACTGCAGCATGCTACAATGGTAAACAATATGAACTGCGAGTACAAAATTCTCCCTTATACCCCCACTGCATTGTATTCTCAGCCTGAATAGTAAAGAGACAAATAGTAGCTCAGTATTCCATGGACACAATATCAACTAGTTGGCTTCGATTAAACACTCTTGTACTATACGTGCAATATCTTACTGGTAATATGGCTAACAATCGTTGGATCATAAGAGCGAATGCGAGGGACCACTTATCGTAAAGGCCAGCATTTCCGACCAGGCTTTCAAACGACCACGTCATATTTTGTCGTCAATTTAATTCTGCATTCTAGGCATCTTTTGTATAACGGAATACCAAATTCCATTGTCGTGTGTCACACGTACCATCTGCCTAAAGACAATTACTTCCAAATCAGATCCAGAAAATACGTACTCGGTCATGTTCCTGCCTGAAAAGTTCCGATCCAGATCCGGACTCTACAACATCTTCAGGAACATTCGAAGACTTGCTCATAAAGTCAGCAACATGGTTTCTCCTTTAGAAAGAGGGGAAAGCAACGTTAGATAAAAATTAAGCATATACAAAAGACATACGCCCATAGCTCTTTGCTTCTAAACTAGAAAGTTTTCTTCGTCTTTAACGCAAGCTAATTGGCCATAAAAGAATGTGACACGCAACAATTTATCACGCAGCAATTTATCAATATAATGTACAATAATTTTCTAGTGGTGACTAGAGACCATCCAATTTGACACAAGATCGATTCATACAGTTTAATTTGCTAAAAGGCAATACAAAATTGACACAATTAATCCACAAATTAGAAGCAGGTCTAAGAGTGTCCTGCACAACAGCAGATTGCTGATATGTATACAATCCGTGCAATTTACGTGCCCCTTCTTTTTCGGGCTTAAAAAACTTAAAAAAGTAATACAAGACTTTTACTTTTAGTATCTCTAGCACCTATCGGCCAATCTAGGTTCTTTATGGATGTAATAAATTACTAAATTATAAATCAGTCATTCAGTCGTAGCACAAGTTATTCGATCGATCATTGGACGTCTTCCGAAGTTGGGAAACCGGTACGTAGTACGAGAAACAATCAAGAAAAATAAAGAGGTAATTTATAAATCAGGAAACTAGATACTTAACTAGAAAAATTATCAACAAAGCATTAATTAAAAAATAAGTAAATAATAACAACCCAAAAAAACAAGTAGCGTCCATCGTTCGTCCATAGATCATTGCTTTAATCTTATTTGAGGAGGAAAACATATTTTAAGCTCATCATTTTCAACGATTGAAGCATGTAATGCCATCAACATACAATCTGAAGTAATAATTTGATTCCCTTGATCATGATTGTCGTAAATACGAGAAAAATCCACTAAAAACAGAGAGTGACGGAACAAGCCCTTAGTTATGATATACTAACCAAGTAATTGTTACATGACGGAATTTCTTGACTTCCCCATTGCCATCACAATCTTCACAGGTCAATTTCCCATCCCCTTCACATGATGGACAACTGAAAATGTGAGACGAAGAACGTGACTTTACAGCAGCGCCAGAAAGGAAACTCGCATCATAATAACCACTAGACATTCATAAATCAACATCGACAACATATAAAAGTTTCTGAACAATCTCTTGCAACGCAAAAGTTTTGATGAAGTTTGAAAATTCATGACTCTAGGTAATAAGTACCACGAAGGGATTTGCAACTAAGACTTCTTCTTGGGTTTCCAAATTACAGGCAGGACGAGGATGGCTGAGAGCCGACCTAACAGTTTCAATTTTAAACATTGTCCGCAACGATACTAGCTATTTTGTGGAAAAGAGACCTTCCGCGAGTCTTTCTGTCGCCTTAAAAACGCAAACGTCCCAACTCCATCCCACTTTCGAGCCTGTTGACTCCCCACTATCCCCGATTGAACTGTTTCTACCTTTACGGTACCTTTCTTCCAAGATTTTCTCGTAAATTTCTTACAATTTTATGACTTGAAGAGTGCTGTGAAAATACAACAAATTGCTACATAGAATTTCTTAATGGGTACTATGTTTTGGACATTTTGCTCAGTTTATAAGATTGTGAACTGTAGGAATGATTTAAACTTTGAAAGGGTATATCTCGACGATTGTTGACGACATGACATCGCGATAAATTTGGATAGGTTATCTATATCAACAAGACGAATACAAAATATTATCAATTTTCTGACACACACAAAATAGTGACGTTACACTTAAGGACTCTATTGGAGACCAGTCTCTCTGTGCCATGTGACTTGACCAAGAAAGGACTGCCATCTGGCAAGTCTATCGGTCCAAAGCCCATTGCAGGTTCAAAGTATCACGAGTTCGATCCCCGGTGACGACATAGTTCCTATTTCTCTAGCGTTCTTTACAAAACAGACATTTCTTTTTATTGAAAAAGGCGCCGGTACTCTGTCGACAAAAAGAATTTGTTCACAACTCACACCTTCTTTAATAACACGAGTGGCAGAACGTGTGTCGCTCTCGTGACTGTTATTTTCTACGACGTGCTTTGGTCTTCTCGTTTCCTATAAATTCATCGAAAAAGCTTTCTCCTTTCCATCCACACAATAGCTGTGATCAGTGTATGGCGAAAACGTTTAGCAAAATGAATCCGTTACTTAACGCAATATTCAAACGTTGTTAGTTATCATATTCAAGAAACAAACTGACTCGTTCAGTGACTTCTTTCCACAATGCCTTTTCTATTAAATTCTTTAACAAGCCAACAAAGCGACTTGCTCTGATGGGTGAGTTGATAAGGCCACCTCAGTTCCTTACCTTTCCTACAAAAAGTTGGTCTTCAAGATTTTTAATTGTGCTACTACTTCATCCACAATCTCACTAGTTACGCGTAATGAATACGATATCTGCAAGATCTTTCTTTAAAAGCAAACTACCATTCCAACTGAGTCAAAATATCCGCGTTGGTGGGTAGCTGCCCTACCAAAAATTACAACCTAACAGGAGACTTACTTCTCTTCACCCGAACCTTCACAATTCTCACATTGCACTTCTTGTTCTTCTCCTGCCTCGTTTGGTCTCATAACATTTCCACTTCCCTCGCATTGTGAACATTGCCTCTGAAAGAGAAAACGAGAGATGTGTTTATACATGTATAGTTACTATACCTGGCTAACACACTTGTATACAATTTGAGCAGAAGTAAAAAGCTCCAAATGTGGGGGTAAAACAGCTTCTGGCTAGGATTCAAAAGGGAGACAGCATTAAATTAGAATTCTGAAATATATATATCAGCAATAAAGGCATCACCAGGATCTTGTCACGTTATTGCTCAGAATTTCTGACGACATTCTCCATATATTTATCAAAAACTTACATACAAGTATTAAAAAGAACAAGCCTGTTGAACAGAAAAGCGCCTCGTGAACCTCTTCTCTAAATTCATCTTAGCGTAAAACGTTTTCGACAGAGCATTTTAACAGTTGTTTTAGACGTGAAAGCTTCTGTCGTGGCGTTGCTAAGGGGGGCTTGGGTACTGTAGAAAATTAGTAAAGAATCCTCATTACGAGATTGCTTATTGTTTCTTTGTTAAATCTTCTTATTGTTAAAGTTTACGTCATTCCGGTTAGTCGGAAGTTTTATTATAAGAAAAACGTGATTGTAATATTAATTTAGAAGTTTTTAGGTTGTAAACAAATTCTTTTTGTCGACAGAGTACCGGCTTCCTTGTTTTGATAAATGCTGCCTCCAAAGCGGCAAGATGGAAAGATTAAACGTTTAGCAAAATGAATCCGTTACTCAACGCAATATTCAAGTTTTGTACCACAAACCAACGTTTCAAATATCTCCTTTCTGCATTCGAAAACATTTTTTTATTCTTCCAAAGTTGACTCCACACTCCACATTTTTGCCCATCACTCGCCGTATCTACCAAATCTTGTCCAATATTTTCTCTTGCAAAGACTACACCGTTGTTTCAATCGTCTTTATTTTTCAATTGCATGGTTTCGATCCAAAACTGCTGCTCGCAATATTTCTTCATTTTTATTTAGCTCTTGCATTAAAATAAGAGTATGGAAGAGTAAACTGATACAGTTGTGGGCTCGTTTCCCAACACCAGTACCAGCACTGCAACAAGAAGCGATAGCTGGTCCTTTGAAAGTCGCTGCATAATGCAAGAAACACGATCACAAGCAAAGTCAAATCTACTTTCCACTATGAGCTTCATCAAATATTGCTGAAGAAACAAAACCGATTGTTTGCGTCAATTTCATCTCGAGCTGAGATTCCAGTGTCGTAGCCAGACTATCTCTGTAGGGCATGCTTATTACCTATGAGCATATTTTAGGGCATGCTTCATCAATTAACGTAGGGCATGCTTTACCAATAAACGTAATTTTTGTGTAAGCCCTTCTGGAAAATCGGTGAACCCTTTTAGGTTTGGTGTGACTTTTGTCGATATATCTCTGCATTTTAGAATCATTTTGAGGGCCTTAACATGAAAGGACAAGACATAAACAGATCTAGGGTTACAGATTTTATATCTTTAAAAAGATCTATGGAGCAGGGTATTCAATAAGTCTGAGAAATGCTCTGACACATTTCAAAACTCTAGGACCAACGACCATGAACTAGGGGATCCTATTGTACCGTGAAGTCAACTTCTAGAGGACGCTAAGCATACCATGCATACCTCGGCTACGGTACTGTGAGGTTCCCACCTCTCAGCTTGAGATGAAAAGGACTCGTGTAAACACGAACCAATTCCAGCTCGAGCTGAAACTCAAGATTTTGCCTCGAGCTCATGTAAACAGGGCCCTAGTCTGTCTCGTGCTGTAATCTGATAAGCTTAATAACATCCATATATCAACTCCCCGTAAGCGATTGTCTGTGAATTAAATGTAAAATGATCTTAGCCAGAATCGTCGAAGCTGAAACAATTAAACACGTCAAGCCTACCAAGTGGCCAATTGAAGCATTTCAGATTTTCGACCAACGTGTGGGACCACAAAATAGGTGAAGCTTGTAACCATCTGAAAGGAAAGGAAATTAAAGGAACATTACAGATCCGTGTTGCTTGAGCGGGTAGGATTACCACGGGGAGACGAAGAGCACATGTTCTCTCATTTCTTAGAAAGATCCCTTAAGCAATACATCAGAATCTGCGACAAAAACTTTGGCTTCACATCTCTGGTCCAGATTAGCAATGAACAGCACATTTCAGATACCAATCTTGCATCACAATCGCTTTTTTGACATATCTATGGACCAGGAACAGGATGATTTTAGAGAGTAAACAGGAAAAGAACCATCGCCGCTTCAAATCAACAACTGAAACCGGAATGTCGCGGAAAGCAGGAATAGAAGCATTGTAGATTTGACCTGAATTGAAGAAATGATGGGATTTATAACAGCTTTTGGGTTTTGAGGTAAATTTTCTCTTTACCATGTAATGTCATCCATGTGATAATTTGGTAAAATTGACAACAGTTAAAAGTTACATAAAAGGACTTGCAATAGCTTGATTTCGTCAGTTGCATATAAGCAAAGAGGGTTGGTTACATTTTCACTTCCGATAAAGGTAAGTCTGTTGTCTGGAACATTTTCTTTTCTTAATATGCAGTGAAGCTAGCATAGATATAGACCACATCATATTTAAAAGGCATTGTAAACTGTTCTTTCAAACAAAGGACGTACTGGCGTTTCCTGGTTGCTATATCTGCATTTTAAGAAACTGTTTTCAATAATCCTTTTTCTACAATTGTGGACAAAAGTAATGATAGTTTTCTTCCAAAACGTCAAAAAATTATGTAGATGGCTCAGAACACATACAAAAAATGGGGGTATTTATTTCAGCTTCTACTTAATTTCTGGCGCCGGTCTCGGAGCAGCACAGTGCTGAGGCATATACCTTCCGAAAAGTGCTGTTTTCAAAGTTTGCCGTTGGGCTTAAGGGGGTTGGGCCTCTGTTTACATAAATTAAAGTCCTCGCTTGAGGGTTATGAGAAGTTAGAAAACTTTTTGGAATTAGGAATTAATCTAAATCAGTTACTGTCAATTACAAGACATACAGGGTAATACCATTCTTGGAAATGGGACATAAATGTTTTTTGTTGTTAACTGGTTTTAGTTTACGATTCAGATTTGTAGCGTGTGACATAAATATATAGTTGAGGAGTTTTTTGATCATGCAAATCATTTTTACAAAGAGTATGAATGTTGAATTTAAAATAAGGCTATCATCAACAACACAGTATCTGCCTCCGGTCTAATGAAACTGTTACTTTTTAGCAAGGCAAATTCTATTTCTTTTATGTCTTTCCTTTTCAATTTACTTACAATCAGGGGCGTATTCAGCAAATAAATTGGGAGGGGTGCAAATTTATGGGGGGTGGGGGGTGGGGGTGATTTTGATACTCTAGAAGTTGGATTGTTGTGGCTTTCATTTGTCGTAGTCTCTTAGTAGCCTCTATTTACATAGTAATAATCGCTACTTCAGATCTTCACCTTGAGTTTCCACAATTCTCTCAAACCAATTATTCCTACCCAATTATTGGTAATAATTAAAAGAATGTGCCTTTAGTCTTCGAAATGTATGAGAATTGAGAGTCTACAGTCGTACGAGAAGAGGATAGAGTTTAAAATGTCTCCAATTATATCAAATTACCACAGTCTGTGACTTGACCTAAAGTTGAAACACAGAGGATGGCAGTACGTAATATGGGCAAGGTAAACGCGTGTGTGTAGTACCAATAAAACACGTCAAACCTACCAAGGTGCTTTTGCTAAATGGAAGTGGCCAATTGACGCAGAATCAATATATAATTTCTCGGAGTTTACCTTGTTTGAAATGTTATAGATAGTGGCAATAAAACCAGAAGCATCCACATTTCAAATATTTAGATAAAAGAGGAACTTTATTACAAAGGGAAGGACGATTAAGAAGAGTTGGGTTATATCGCAAGAACAAAAGTTTGTTTAATTTAAAATCCCACCAAAAGAATGTTCAAACATTGTGAGCACATCGATTTATATACGGGGTGTTTGTTATACATTCTGGGGAACAGTGCCTGCCCAGGAGCCTCTCATTTTCCAATTTCGTAATTATGTGTATTAAAACTTTAATAATGTTGAGATAACATAATTCAGGTCGCTTCCAAAAGTTATATTTTATTACATTTTCTTCGTTACCTAGATTGAATATGGGCAGGATTGGACGGGGTATCAAGATGTTTTTGGCATTCATGATCATAACTCCATCGGTAATGGCATTGGATATGAGGTCGTGGCCACCTGGATGCTATTACATGGAACACACGTCTGAAATGACTTGCGATTATGCTCGCTTTAATCATACTCTACCACAAGTTGCCCCTGATGTAAAAATACTAAAAATTACGTACAGTGCTAATCTAGAGATACCACTAAGAGCGGTAGAACACTCTTCGCTTCGAATCTTGAAAGTGTGGGAAAGTAATCTCTCCAAGGGATTCTTCCTTCCAAAAGGCATACGACTCCTGGATTTGAATACCAACATACTGTCGTCAGCTAATGTCAAGTTGATCCTGTCAAAGAATGTGGGAGACATCCGTGATCTGCATCTGTCATCAAATCCAATCAATTGCATTAACGAGAATCTCCTGAGCAATTTAAGTAACCTACGCAAACTGTTCTTGACCAATTGCAGCATTACATATATACATCCTCGGGCATTTTCAAAGTTAAAGCGGTTGGAGTACTTAGAGCTTATCGATAACAGAATCACGTTTCTCGACAGAAACCTGGTAATCAATAGAGGACATGGTTACCAATTTGCAAATGTACAAAATGGGCTTTTTAATAATCTTCAGAGACTCCAAGGTTTATTTTTAGACAATAACCCTTTGGGAGTTATCAGCGAAAGGCTATTGATGAATTTAGTACGTTTACAATATCTGTATATGAGCAATTGTAGTGTAAGATATATTCATCCTCTAGCTTTCCGAAATACCAAGTCATTAAAATACCTTGGCTTTGATAGTAACCCCATTACACTTGAGGGAAGTGCCCTATTTGATGATCTCTACAGCCTGGAATATCTATTTTTAGTAAACAGCACTTTTAAAAACGTCAGCAAGAGGTTATTTACGAAGTTGATACATTTACGTGAACTGCAGCTGAGGAATTGTAGTATACGATACATTCATCCTCAAGCGTTTAGGAATATGAAGTCATTGACATATTTGGATTTGCGTGACAACTTCATTACATTTGAGCAACGTGGCACCTACAACAATGAAAGATCTGGTTACCAGTTAGAGAATAAAGGAACTGGACTTTTTGACAATCTTTACAGATTGGAAACTTTATATTTAAACAATAACCCATTAAGAGACATCAGCGAATGGTCATTTAAAGATTTAGTACGCTTAGATAGACTCCATCTGAACAATTGTAGTATCAGATACATTCACCGTCATGCATTTCGAAGTATGACGTTGTTAGATTTTTTGGATTTAGGTAATAACGTCATTACATTTGCACCGAGGAACTATAAGGAACATGGACACCAAGTAGGAAACGAGACCAATGAACCTTTCGATAATCTTTACAGTTTGAGATACTTGTATCTAAAGAAGAACCCAATTAAACTCGTCAGCCAAACTTTGTTTACCAATTTAGTACATTTGATTGATCTGAACCTGAGCAATTGTAGTATAAAATACATTCATCCTCTTGTTTTCCAAAATACAAAGTCATTGATATATTTGGACTTAAGTTATAATGGAATCACATTTGCACAGAGCCAGGTGTTAAACAACGATGGATATGATTACAAATTAGGAAACGAGAGCAATGGAATTTTTAACTATCTTTACAATTTGGAATTTTTAAGTTTAGAAAGCAACCATGTGATAATCATAAGCGAAAGATTGTTGACAAATTTAGAGAGTTTGAAATATCTGTTCCTGAGTAATTGTAGTATAAGAAACATTCATCCTCTTGCTTTTCAAAATACGAAGTCATTGGAATATCTGGATTTAAAGAACAACGGAATAACATTTGCACGGACTCAGGTGTTCCACAATAGAGGAAATGGTGACAAATTAGGGAACTATACTAATAGACTGTTTCGCGACCTTAAAGAACTTGAATTCCTATTTCTAAGTAATAACCCTTTAACGAATATTGATGGGGACATTTTTAGTGATTTAATGAACTTGAAACATGTGTGGTTAAGAAACTGCCAGATAATATATCTTCACCCCTACGCTTTTCGGGGCACTGCATTGGAGTATTTGGACCTTAGCAATAACAATATGTTATTCCTTCAGCAACGTGACTTCATCAACGAAGCATATAACTACCAAATATTGAATGGAAGCCATGGGGTCTTCAATAACTTAAAAGGACTGAAGAATTGGAACCAGTACAAAAATCCACTGGGAATTATTAGCAAGGTGTTCTTGTATGATCTGGCACGCTTACAATATATACAGTTGAGCAACTGTAGTTTTACACACCTTTACCCTCGTGCATTTTGCAATTTTTACTCATTGGTAGGAGAACATCTAGTTTTCAACAGTTCGATGAAAGGAAAGTCCTTCTCTGACCTTTCACACTATTCGTCGAGGAATTCTCTGGCCTTGGAGAATTCTCCGATAAAACACTTCGCGACAGCAACGATAAAGAGTCTGATCCTCTCCTTTAACATGATCGAAGAGTTGCCCCAAAACACGTTTCAATGTCTTGATGTTGAAGAGGTATTGGACCTCTCGTTTAATGGAATCAAGAGGCTGGAGAAAGATCTCTTGGGCGACAGTAGAAACATAAAAACCATCAATTTCAGCCACAATAATATCAGCTCTATACACTCTGAAGCATTTCATGCTCTTGAAAGTGTGAGACAGATATTTTTACACGAAAACAATCTCTTGTCTCTTCCATCGAACGTTTTTCAGAATTTGGTTTTCCTCACAGACATAACATTGTTTGGTAATGATATAAAGGAGTTGCCTCGTGCTGTTTTAAGAGATATACCCCCCAAAGCAACACTGTATGTCAGCTGCGATAAATTATCATTCGTAGATGTCACCATTCAAAGTAGGAGTACAATGCTTTGCAATCCTACTGATAAATTTTTACCAGAAAAAGTACCTCTATTAGGCGCTTATTCTTTATCGTTGTCAGGATTTGAATGTAATGATAATGAAGTTCCCTACGATATTGTATCCCCTGATCTCGATGCACAATGTATTCCCTGTGGTCGTGGGTATTTTAACAATGGGAAAAGGCACTGCCAGCCATGCCCTAGGGGAGGCTACTATCAAGATGAGCAGGCGGCATCAAAATGCAAAGAGTGTAAACCTGGGCAATTTGTATTTTCAGGAAGAGGAAAATCATATCAAGACTGTGCAACATGTCCACTGGGAACACAAATCAATCGTCACGCAAAAACCAGAGCATGTTATTGCCTTCCATCTTTTGCGAGACGAGATAGATTTGAAGGGTGCAAGTATTGCAAGGAAAGGGGGTTATCGTGTAAAAATGGGACTCAGGACCTTGCACCTGGCTTTTATTGGGTATGGTACAATAATACAGCATTGCAGAGCCTTCTCTGTTTTAAAGAAAACCTTGCCAATGAAGATTTGGACTACAATACATCTTGTAATTCTTTTTTAGGAGAACTGCCTCGAATTTACCCATGTCTCCTGAAAGCAGCTTGTCTTGGTGGCCTTCAATCTAAGTGCCATCAAAATTATACTGGACCGCTATGTGCAGTTTGTAATACTAACTTCTATAAAACCAAGCTTGGATGTTTGAAATGTCCTGCAAGATGGCAAGCAGTGTTACAATTGATAAGTGCACCCCTTTTTGTTTTATTTGCTCTCCTTTCAATTCAGTGGATGAGAAAAGTGACCATAGACGATGACAGTGGGAGAACACTTGCTGATGTCATTATTTCAATTTCCAAAATATTACTTGGGCATTACCAAATCATGGCAGTCATTATTAATTTATTGTCTCATATCAAATGGCCTAAGGTCATGCTAGACTTTTACATTCATTTTTATCAGTTCCTATTAGAAGCCATTTTTTTACCTTCTTTAAAATGCGTGCATCCATTCCTCGATTTTTCCCCTTACTACCATATGATCATAGCCTGCAGTATCATTGTTATCATACCAATAGTATTTGCCATTACATATGCAATTCATATTTGTGTCATTCATGACAAAAGTACCTTAAAACGTCGTCAACTTGCAAAGTGGTCCGTATTATCATCTAAAAGCGTAAACTCTGGAGCTGCTGCATCCACGTCTTCGCTGTCCAGACCTGGGCGCTTATTCGGACCTAGGCCCTTGTGAGAAATATTTTTCCCAAACTGAGCGCTTATTTTAGCATGGGCGGGCGCTTATTTGGGTCCTGGGCGCTTAATTGGTGATTTAAGGTAGTTTTTTAATATAATATCATATCTGTTTACAAAGTTGCTGAATCAAAGTTTAGGCGGATGTAGTAATTTGTCGCCTTGTTTGTTCATTTGCGGTTGTTATTTAATACATTTATACAATTGCCCATACATTAATTTCATAATTAACAATCGTAAAGTGAAAATTTGACTGATGAATTTGATATCTTTTAGTTAGATAGCTATTTCTTGTTTGCGTTTCGTTTGTTTCCATTTTATATTATTATTTTTCTCTTCTTGATCCAGAATGGTGACACGGCACTTCATATCGCAATCCATAACGAACACGTTGAATTGGTAGAGGAGTTACTGAGTTTTGGAGCAGATATCAACACTCAGAACTTTGTGAGTTTTCGTTCAGCATGTCTTTTGATCTGGATAGCTTTATTAAGATGTAAAATGTTTCTAAAATGGATTATAACAAGTTGCATTGAAGCAATGTCAATAGCAGATCCAAGAAGGGGAGGGGGGGCTCTGTAACCACGCCCCATACCACGTGGCTCCTTTTAAGTTTGTTTTTTAATTTTTAATGATACAGGCTGATCGGATATTTTGGTTGGTTTCAGAATTTCAAGCCTTGATAAAAATTTTAATACGGGCGACTGACAGAGCATAGCAGAGAAAAACCATTCAGTCTATCTTGTCGAGAGTTCCTCCAAATTCCTCCAAAACCTTCGAACTATAGGGAAACGGTTTTTATCGGTAATGCCGTCGTATCCACGTTTAGGCAACAATGGCAGTCAGTTCATTTATGATCAATAATTTTTACGTTGTGTTAGATTTTGTTTTAATTTGGTTGTGAACTCCATAATGAGCTAACGACCAGTTGCATCGACTAACCTATATGATCAATAATGCAATGAGTATGACTCAGCCCTAATGCATATGCAGAAGTTCAGCATGAAAATAAATGGCAATTCGAATAAATTATCCGGCAGTTTGTTGAGATATTGATTACTAGTATTTTCAGTATACGTGAACTAATAACCATCGACAGCCTAATAATAAGAAAAACGGAAATTATGAGTTTACGCTGCAACCGGGGAAAGAAATATAAGGCGTCGAAAACGAACAGACTTTGTGGATGAAATCGTCACCAGTGAAAGCTTTAGCCTCTCACTGGTAAGTTTCTTATTTAAAACGGTTATTATTTGACCATTTTTATATTTTATATTGTAGTGGAAAAGACATCGTTATATACAGTCCAATGGGTTGTTATGTAGACTATTAAATAAAAGTAACAATGTAAACTTTGCAGTGATGGACGTAAGGGAACTATCTTAGCCGTGGTATTTCTATAATTGAGACTTTGACTACTTTTCAAGATTTTCAGTTTCGAAATTGTCAAAGTTCTAGTCAAGATTAGTAATAAAGCTTAGCTTAGTACCAGGATAATTATCTCAATGGGAAAGGCGATAAAGCTACTCTGGTAAGCATAATATAGGCATCAGTTTTATGGAAATCCGTCTGGGTTGTTTTGCTTAGCCAGTAGCAAGTTTACCTGATTGTCGCGATCACTTTCGTATCACCTTGGCATGTACTAGTGGCACATAGAACTGTATCTCGGGTATTTCGTGGCAATATACTAACTAAGATGTAGAATTAGCATATGTTTGGTTACATAGCTTATTGGAGATCCTTTAGGAGACCTGATTTATTTTGCTTATTATTTACCATCTAGTGTCAACAAAAAGGACCTCAGAACCCCGCAAATGTCATCAGTCGAAGCATCGATTTTCTTCCTATTTATTGTTTGCGTTGCCAATCTCTCTCCAAATGTTATTTTACATAGCTCTTCCCGATCAACTTTCATGCAATATCCTACCCGTGCTTGCCATTACAGCTACTTTTTATGGCATCCCTTCATTTTTTTAAATTAAAATTGTCTGCTTTATTGCAGGAAGGAAATACGCCGATACATCTTAGTTCGGAAATCGGAAACAAGAAAATGACGAGGTTACTTCTGGAACAGGGACATCCGTTTGAATCAGCACCAAACATGGTGAGAAGCATTATTGCCTCTATGAATGATACTTGTTGTTCGTGTATTAAAACAATAAAATGATCAAGTATGATATCGTGAAAGTTCATGCTATTTTATAATGAAGAATATTTAATATCTAAACCATTTCACTGTAAAGCAGTTAGTTTGGGTATAACAATAATATGCCACTGGTAGAATTAGTAGAAATTCCAGGATTTGGAAATATTCGCCTAAGAATTACAGATCAGTACGTTTACAGACAAATGTGTGTTAGGACGTGTTAGGAAGTTTAGAAAACGTATTGGCTGGAATATGCTGGTATGTTTAGCACGGCAAACGTCCGTTGAGAATATGCTATCTGAAATGCGTTTGTTCAAGAGAAACACATCCAAGGAAGATTTCTAATTGCCATGTGTCACAGGTTCCCTAATCAGCACTTGCCCTAATTAAAGTTGCTTTTTCATTTTAAATCTTATTATGTCGTTGAATTCTTAAGATCAACATCTGATACTGTTAGCTCTAATTGGAAGAACCATTCAAGGAAGTGACTAGATATTATCAGTATTCTCGTATGACGGTTTTCCATGAAAAATTATGAGGCTAAAATAAGAATATCCCAAGACGGAAGCACTGTAAATGGTCGGACAATTATTTATTGTGTTGTCCTTCTTGTAGAGCGAGCCCTTATATATTTATTTGTAATGTTTCTGGAAAGTTCGTTACTCTTGTTTTAAACAAAGGGAAACAGTGCAACAGGGTATGGGTTACACAAACTTATAGCCAGTTTTATGCAAGTCGGTACGCGCAAAGTTACAGCACGTGTGCAAGCACGCAACGCCAAAGTTGTATAAGAACCGTATAGTGATGCCACCCAAGTTGCGACTATAGGAATCTGAAGTCCGTTCCATGCTCGTATTTAGTCATCTACAGTTCAAACGGTAGATGGCAGCGGAAACAGTCAAACCAGTTTTCATGACCAGTTATTATATTCCGAAGTAGATATAATCCAATGGAGTAGCAGTATCCTTTCCAATCTTTTAAATATATTAGACACTGATGTTTTTGATCGATGAAGGTAGTTACATCGCTATTGACCTAAAAACATTCTCATTCTACGCTGTCTCGCCCTGATCGTATTCACTTGTTCTGTCACTCACTCATCCCCCCGCCCCCACGCCTTTGCCACTTCCCGTCACTCACTCATCCCTCCGCCCCCACGCCTTTGCCATTTCCCTGCTCCACCCACTTGATGAATCCTAAACCTGTCTGTTAATCAATCAATCTATCAATCTATCAATCTATCAATCTATCAATCAATCTATCAATCAATCAATCAATCAATCAATCAATCAATCAATCTATCTATCTATCTATCAACCAACCATATCAATTATATATAATCAACTTAACAATTACATGTCCACTCAGCCACTCATCGACACTGATTCAACTCTTTCTTATTGTATTCATGAATTCAAGTGTGATTACTTGACCCCCTCCTCTTCTATAAAATAAATCTGGGTGCCAAATAACAAAAAAGTTAAGCATTAACAAATTAAACACCCTGCAATCAACATTCCTAACAATGTGGCATATTCCTTTTGACTGATACAACTCAAAATGAATTGCAGTATGCAATCTAACTATTTGCATAGCTTTTACTATGTATGTAATACACAGTCCTTACCAAAGATGTGCCCTGAAAGCAATGGTCATCAAGAACACAACTGGGGTCAATGAGTGGGAAGCTATCCCTTGCAGCCTCCGCAACCAAAGAGGTGCCCTTTTATTAAATAGCAACTATGCCAAATATGTGTTATATATCCATTTTTGGACTGGGTTTGGCAATCACAGATATGCAACAGTAAGTCACAGAGTAAAACCTAAAGTAAACATGCCCTGATTGTAAAATGTTACCATTTCAATGCAATCATGTCTTCTTGACAAAATAGTGTCCCCTGACTGCAGCCTATGCATATTCCCCTAAACGCACCCCATCTGCAACCACTGCCTATCTAGTGAAAACAATAGTGCTTTTTAACTGGCTGCCTGTTCACTTTCATTGTCCTCCAGTGGTTCATTAGTAACTCTTACTCTGTTGTGTCCAACCAGACTTAGAAATGTATGCTGCAGACATGTTGTGAATAAAAGTAGTTACATCATCATTGCATGATCTAGTTAGTCCCCAGACTATTATGACCATATTCATGAAATGTAAAGGACTTGCATGTAACCTTTGAACGATGTTGACATAATTTAACGAGACAGAAGTATTCAGATATGTTGTAGATATCTAGTCATGTTGCCTTAAAGTGATACTGAGTGCGGCAAGCCTCTTGCACTTGGACATAACAAATTCTCTTTCAGTGGTGCTAAGCAAGTCTTGGTATGCCCAGGGAAACATCCAAAGGAAAAGATGTGTTGAATCTAGATCTTTCCAAATTGGGGTTATCTGGCTCTTTGCTGCCTATTTCTCTACTCTAACCTTTCTGATACACAACCACAAAGGCACCGTCACTAATAAGACCCCCAATACGATATACATACCGTTTGTACATTAATTGATGGAAACATGTTCTGAAACATGGTTGTCATGAGCTTCATTGGTAAAGTATCACTCTTGAAGCCATTCAGAACCAACTAAAGAAATATAAAACAATTAAAAAAATATTGTTGATACCTCCCAAAGTTCCTTAGTTCTTTATACAAGAGTAATGTGGGGGAGAAAAGCAGGTTGGTCATAACCAGTATTTTTTGTTCATTGATAATGAATACACACTAAGAGGTTACTAACTGGACTGATACACTGAAAACTTCATATCATGAAAAATTAGTTTTATTGTAAACTTCTTTGCCAAATCAAGAAATATGCATATCACGGTGAGTAACAGATATATATATTCTCAGCAAGCAGACACATTGCAATTATATATAATTCTCAAAGAGTGGAGCATTACCACAATAGCTTGCAATTAAACGGCGATGACCAGATTTGAACCCGGGACCTCATGATTACTAAACCAACGCCTTAACCATTGGCCTTGTAACGTGGCCTTCATCAGTGCCAGAGATATATAAGTACTCAGCATCACTCCGTGATAAATAAATAATCAATGCTATGTGTCTGCTTTTTTTGCAAATGTTTTTTTGCTAAGCACTGGTCACAGCAATGGTCTGGAGTATAGTAGGAAAATTGAAGAGTATAAAAGAAACAGGAGGGTAGAAACACATCAAACAAAATAACATTCATGAAAGGAACAGTTTTCTGTCACTTTTGTTATTGATGATGCATCAGCTGCAAACAAACTCTTTTTGTAGACAGAGTACCTGATTCTTTGGCTCGATGGCAGCTTCCAGAATGGTCATTTTAAAAGGAGAACATGCCTCAGTTAATACCTTAAACTAGGGACGCGCCAAACATTTGGTTGTTATGATTTAAATAATTTATTAAAGTCTAGGGACTCTATGAAGACTTGATAAAGTAGCCTCATTTCAAATCCAGCCTCTCTTTGTAATGAAGATACTAAGCTCCAGTAAGATGGACGTTAATCAAAGCTATTGAAATACTACAAGTTTACAATATTTGGTATTCAGTATTCCAAGAAATTATATGCTGTTTGGTTTAGGTTGAAGAATTGCAGTTCTTAGGCTGCATACCAAATAATGTCAGGCAGGTAATTACACTTGGATAAGATATAACTTTCCCAAGGAAAATTATAATTATTTATGAACCTATAACTATCAAACGTGTTAAACAGAATTGACGTTACTGCAATAAGCTGTTATATTACCAATAACTATATACAAGCTACATTACAATGTACGTTTTCCTCAAAACACAAAGTCCTTTTATGTGAAACCCTACTGGATAAGTAATGGGAGAGTAATTCTGTCATTTTAAATCTGATAGTCTTGCAGTCAAGTGTTATAGTTTGCTTTGAAGGCAGGGGTGATGTTCTAGAAGGGGTAACTAAGGAAGAATAACAACCCTTGAGCAATTAATCAAAATTTTCACAAGAGTAACTGATAAGCTACTTCGAGAAAGAGCTGAAACAGAAGAAATGCAGTTTGGTTTTGTTCCAGAGGTAGCACTACAGGTGCAATATTGTTGCCAAGGCAGCTTCAGGAAAGGTATTTGGGAAAGCAGAAGAATCTCATTTTTGCCCATGTTAGTTTTGAAGAATCTCTAGACAGAGTGCCATGTAAGCTAATTCTGTGGGCTATGAGGAAATTACATTTGAATATATGTCTAGTTAACATGGTGCTTACTATGTAAAGGTAGTGGTTTTCCAACCAGGGTTTGAGATAGTCCTCCAAAGGATGCAAGATAGCTATGGGAGTCTTGATTGGTACTTTGTTGTCAAAAAACAAATCTCTCTCCTTTCAGCATGAGCTGCCTTTGAAACACTTTTATGCAGGAAACTGTAATAAAGACCCAAACTTTTAAAGAATTTTTCTACAAATATGAAAGACAAAGTTTTGCATAATTTATGCACTTTCAAGTTTGCTTGTAATTCTTTTTATTAAATAGGTTCCCCTAATGTTTAAAGTTTCATTTTTTGATAAAAAATTACTGTAACAATTTCTTCTTGGTAACTTCCACATATTTATATTTTGAAATAACTTAACTTATGCTTAAGGGGTGTAAGGGCATAGTGCACAGAAGGGTATGAACCCTCATATCAAAACATTGACCCCGACCTACCAATGCAACCCCCAGATCATAATTTGATAGCAATCCCCCACCTTTTGCCCCAACCTCTGTATCAAAACACGGGTTGATCCTAACTCCCACATCACCTCCTTCATTATACGTAATGCGTAAAATAACAAAATCTGATTGAAACTTTTTTTACGCTACAACTATTTAGATGATGCCTTAAAATGCATTGTATCGTTTGTTTTGTGTTTTATGATCACTTGTTGATGTTCAAATGTACATGATGTTGAAATTATTAATTAATTTAAAAATGTAGACCAGTAGGTATCAAAAGCTCTGGCATTGTTGTGCACCGTACATATTTGGAGGGAGCAACCTAAACAACTTTAAAACTTTGCATGGGTTTAATTAAGCCAAAGAAGGTATCTTGATAGTTAAAGTTTGATTAACTGTTGAGTAACAAATTAATTTAATTTATATCCCATCGTTTGTTGCTGTTGTGTAGTTATTTCACTATTAATACTCCATGCTTATCACCAGAAAAATCACATACCGTACTGAATTATGTGCCATTGATTGCGTTAGGGCCAGGTTTTTGAATGCATGTCACGCATGGGACAGTGTCAAGTTTAAAAAGTATGCTCAATTGTACCTTTCCAAACAATAACTTCTGAGAAGTAAAAAATAAAATGGGAAGAAAATGGTTGCTGAACGCGGTGATTTACCCCAGCACTGAAAATACTCAATAATTTGTGGAAATATATACTTTTTACTATTACTTCACACTATAGTTCTATATACTCTATATATAGTTCTATATATAATTTTACGAAAATTGTCTGTGGATGTCATTTTGTAAGTTTTGCCCTATTAATATCTATGATTTTCAAATTTTGATCTGGATATTATAATCAGGAAACAGTATATTACGTGTATGTAGGGTTTATATCACTAAATTGAAAACACAGTTCGTCAGGCAACTCATTTGCATTGAAAATCTTTTCACCGATTCTCGTTAGTCGATCTACACCGGTAATAAGTACGTACATAAGAGGCTATTCAGACTATTCGACCATTCGACTTCCAGGGGAAGGCATTCCTTGGCAAAACAGTGACGGGCTCAAGCCCCTCAGTAGCTCCGCCGCTGATATTTGAAAACTCATTTCAGTTTCTTTCAAAGCTCTAACAACAATGTTAAGCCTAAGCCGTTCTAAATGTTCTTTTAAAGAAAAGTGGGTTGAGTTGAGGGCTTATTTACTTCTTTACGTCTTTTTGTCAAAGTTTACCCTATGATACGAATTAAATTTAATTATGAAGAAAAAAGGCTTTAAGCCTAAAAATTTAATGTACTCAGAAGTGAAGTACTTTCATTTTCGTAATTAAATCTCAACTTTCTGTGAACACAGACTGGTGCTTTAGACTCCAAAAAGTTCCTTCTGTTAATTCGCTTGTGTGATGTCTTGATGGACGTATAATAAGCAGATTATCAGGAATATCAATCAAACACAATTATTCAAGATGTTTTCCAGAGGACGCCATTACGCAGAAAGTGAAGATGCCCCTTTAAAATCAGACTGAGCCTTGAGATCAAACCAAAAATGAAGTTCAACAAAATTGGCAGACATCAAGTACAAGACGTTTTAAGATGAAGGTATTTTAGCACCCCTTGAGAACCTTGTGGTCGTCATTTCCGATACCGATAGTTGTGTGCATTTCACTTTCGCTTCGCTGTAACCTATATTCACTTCATTACCCCTAGATTCACTCTAACCAGGTTATCAGAATGTTTTCGTACCCAAAATTCACAGTTTAAAATGAGGTACCTAAAGAGCCCATAATGTGCAATTAATGGGGCATAGAACATGTACTCGATATATATACAGTATACGGTTGATAGATAACGATCACAATATTCATGACAGGTCTAGTAAAAAATCAAACCTGACATTAACCTCTATTCATACCACTTCTTTAGACACACAATCCGTGATTTCCTTAACTTTTCCACTGCTCTTTCAAATTTCTAATGCATGTTACAATTTTAGCGTCATGCAAATTTTTCAAGTCCTGCTTTGCTTAAATTTATTACTTTATCTTCACCCCTTCTTTTCTTAATTCCAAATTACGTACTACTAAATATGACTTGTTGTCCATTATGAGTGATTATTTTTCACTCTGCTTACCATTGCAGCAGTCCAGAAATATACGGTACCAGAAAATTGTCCTAACCGTAGAAAAATCGTATATTCATGAGTGTTATTGGTGCTAAGAAAAATTCTGTAATAAAGCGAATTAAAATTAACGGACTTGAATAGGAAAGTCTTTAAATGTTTTGTAGCCTTGGTTCTCAGGAGAAAAGTTCTGATCGTAGCAAACTGATTAAGTAAGCGAATTAATTAAGTAATTGATTATCTTACGTGCCTGTATAGAGTTTTCCCTACTACGTAGATAATTAAGAAATTTAGACTATCTGCTAATAAAATGGTTAACTAACTTACAAAGAAACTGACTAACGAATCAACAAACTAACTAACTTGTCGCAAGTTCCTTTAAGGTAAGCTACAAGGTAAGGTACAAAAATTATTTAACTGCTGCACTTGTATACTAAAGAAAAGGTCTTTCACATCTTGACAAACCCTTAAGGCATTACTCGAACTGTAGACAAGAAGACCTGAGAGTAAAGATTCGTTAACACTTAGGTCAAGTTCAACGCGATTAATTGGAATAGAGTAGTAAAAAAATATTAACATGAGCATTGAATAATACTTGTATCTAGGATGTTTTGATTCGTTATTGACAAGCCCAATTCAAAAATTTGCACAACTCTAGAAGTATTTACACAGCGCACTTAAAGGAAGTTATTTTGGGCATCGGCATCCAGTGCAACACAATTTTAGACCCACCTTTTCGGCTCTATGACTTGAGCAATAAAAGAATACAGGCCAGTCGTCTAGAGCCTATTGAAAGCTATGAAGTATCATTGAGAAGAGAGGATTTGAAATCAGTTTCAACAAGATACTAGAGAAGTAGAAAACATGGCCGGGATACCAACCCGTGATCCACATCTTCGCAGTCTCCAATGGTGTTTAGTTGGTTGTCGAAGTCCGGTGGTTGATGATTGGGGGCTATTGTAGCCCCTTAGAGAAATACCGGTCATCAACATCAGAGGTCACCTAGCTCAGCTGCTAGAGCACACGCCGCCAAAATGTTAGTCAAGGGTTCGAGTCACGACAGGGGTGCAATTTTTATTTCTTCTATGTCTTTTCAAAACTGGCATATCAAATCCTTTCTTTTCAATAATACTTTGTAACTTTTGATGGGGTTTGGACTGCATGACACACCGGGCGGTGGTCGTCATTTGTCACTTAGGAAGCTTGACTACCTTCTGAAGGAATTAAGGAAAATCACCGACGACGTTCAGGGAAAACACAACACGATTCCCATGGTTTCTCATGTCACAGCCATTCTTACCACTGCTTGTCTTATTGACCATTTTACTTTTATAGCAAGTTCACTCACAATCTTGATTTACTCTGCAAAGCAATGTTGACCCTTTTCAATTCATTTCTTTTACATCAGAGTTAAGTGAATAACTCTCTCTATTCCCCCATTCATACGTCGAAATTGGCTCTGAGATTAAGTTTACTTACATAGGGCACCTTGTTTACTTTGCACTCAAACAAGATATTTAAGATATAGTATCAACTTTCTTATTGTCCAATGCGCAGTTGCAATTGGTTTCATGATCTGAAATGTTCTCTCTGCTTGCAATAGAGAAACATTTCTTTATTTTTCAGTTGGCAACCGTTGCTGACGTTCTATGGGTACTCAGGAGTGCCAAATAAAAGGGCGGGTCTGAATAAACAGGGGGCATCATTACAGTCTAAAGTTAATAAACGGGGGAGTCCAAATAAACTGGGGGATCTGAACTCTAGTCTCAATTTCGTGAAAGTTTTAAATAAGAATGACACACATGAGGGCAAAAATCGTACTAATTGACTAATTAGCAACTGTTTCAGGATCAAATGTTGCATGGGAAGTTATTCAAGAGTTTCAGATATCATTTACATTTTGAGTACTGGGAAAATTCCTTGAAATTAATAAACGGGGGGTCCAAATAAGGAGCAGGGAGGTTTATAAATTTCAAAAAATTTAAAAGTGTGGGGGGTACGATTATTTGGCAGTCGAGAGCAATGTATGCCCCAATTAAGGACTTGTTTCCTTTTGGTTTGGACAGGATCATGTACTTTTTGTATTTGTATCCATATAAACCTATTTAATATGCAGTTATTTTTGAAAGAGGTTTACATTTATTATTTCTTTTAACCCATACTTTTCATATTTGAGTATTAATTTCAAAAACAATTTTATCATGGAAATAGGAAGGGAATGCCGGAGCTAAGGGAAGAATTCAACCTCTCAAAAGCATGAACGGAAAGGTTATTCAGAAAAACTAGCTTTGCTTATTGTAATTCAGATCTCCAGTTAGTCCATCCGAATGAATAACTTTAGCTGTCGTTTGAGTACCGAAATAACGTGCTATTAACGTAAATATCACAATCTCTCGTCAAGAAATGAAGAACTTTGCACTTAGGAAATAAGTGAACGGAATGATTATAAAAGCAATGACTCAAAACCCGGGTTCGAACAAATTAATAAACAGAATTGATGAAGTAACTGACGTCGTACAGCCACCCACGTTTCTGTCTAATTTTTTATAGACTAGAAGAATCATTTTCAAGAATAAGCTCGGCAAGCTACTAGAGGAGCGAAATGCAAGCGCGGGCCGCACGCCATTGAGGTAAATTCCTCTACAAAGTGATCTCTTTCGACTTCGGTGATAACAGACTTCATTTCTTCTAGTCACCACAATAGTACTACGTCCTCCACCTTTGGAAAACCACATCAAACTCTACCCAACTTTCATAAACAGTTAAATTTAACAGTTTCAACTTTCAGAGCTTTGTTAAAGGCCCGACTAGGCCTCCTTTCTGGTGAAATTTTGATCCCTACTTTTTAAAACGGTAAGAGAGCATGGGATTTTACAGGAAAAGGAGTTCTTCCTAACAAGGTCCTGCTTTAGATCAGTATCAAACTTTTTTGTTCTGCTCCACATTTTTGCAGAATGCAATTATAAAGATTCCCCCGTACTCGAAATAACTCGATGAAAATTTTAAATAGGTAAACAATGAACATATAATCAATACCTCTGTTAGAGAAGGAATCTGTTATAATTAAATTGAGATAAAAGACTTAGATAAAAAATAATAACTTTAAATTCATAATTACCTCTGGTTTGCTAACGTTAGAGTGCTTTGAACAAAAGCATTTTAAGTTTGCTTTGTCTACATGTTGTGTGGCCAAAACATATGTCAGCAAAGTTGATAGTTATCAACACATTTTATGACTTTGTGATCGATGATGGCATCTTATTAACTTCTCAAAATGTTCTTTTGACCTCCTAATGGAGAATCCCCCCTGGTTTGGGAAACGTGGCTTTAGAGTTCGTTCTGCGAAGTAAGAACGTTTTACTCTTCCTTTCGGCTGGTCAATCGTTGTTATCCAGTAACTTTTGTTCTATTTGGCGTAATAAGGTTCTCCCTTTCATGGAATCACGGTGATGAAATATTAAAATATTTTGTGCGATTCTAAAGCACATTTGCCACTGAAAGATTAACCGGACTGTAAATCTTTGACACATTTAATCTTTGAACGTTTATTAGAGATACTTGTCAGCAGACTTAGTAAGAAAGTGAGTAAGACTCGATAAAGTGGTTTAGTTGGTGGATTAACAGAAATATAGAGTTGTGGTTTTCATTAGGTAAAAACAGCTGTGGTGATATGAAGAAGGAACACTGTATGTCTCGACGCTTTCTATTTTCATTCGATAAAGGAATATAATTGTCTGAGGAGCCACTTTGAGGATTTAATTGGAAAACGCATTCTATGTCCCCTTAATTTGTATGAGGAGTTTCAAACGTGGTCTTGTGGATTGATTCCATGAAAGAACGTGCTAAGGAAGAATTATTTTCCATTGCTCTTCAGTATCACTGCCATGGGAAAAGGGGTATGTATATCACCTTACCTAAAACGAGCAACTGTTCCTACGGGGTTCAAATCTCACAGCATTCGATCCAGTCCCGAAACCACAACATAGCCACTCTTTTAACGAGCTTATCTTCTCGATTTCACCCCTCGCTTTATCCTTTGTTTACAAAGTGTTACTAATAAACATCATGATTTGCCAATCGGGGTGCTTCAATGGCCCCCTCTACCAAAGTTTTTCTTTAACCCACTCCGAATCATACGAAACACTGCATTATCATGGGCTAATAGTTACAAGAGTTATTTAACACTTTTGAAGCTACCCATAGTAAGTAAGCAAGACATTTACTGTCTCTTCACTTTTCACATGTTTAAATACATAAGGATTCACCCGACGTATAGAGAGTCACTGATTTTAAAGCGATCGCCACTAGAAAAGTTTGAAAATTGAACGGTTTTTATATATAATGGCGAAACGCCCTTCATTGTATGGTTCTTTGCCTACAATAACCTTCTGGTCTTTGGAACGAATAAGGGAATGTGGTTTTCAATACATCCCAAACTCTGTCTCTCTACCGAGTTGACTTAGAACTGACTAATTGTTACATTAATCTCCTCGATCATGTTTGCTTTCGTTTACTTAAGCGAGACATTAAGAAAAAAAGAAGGAAGTGTGATAAGTTAGGAAAAAGGAATGGTTCTTGCTTTGACTGAACTAACATGCCAAGGATCGCTGAAGAAATATATTTACAATGTACACAATAGCTATGTACACACTCCTTATCACTGAATTTTTGCTAGGCGTGCCTGATGCGCCCATTTACTTTGCATCGACCGTGAACATCTCCACATCAATAAAGAAATCTAAAGCGCCTCGCAACGAAAGGCTACCCTATGTTTGCAAAGCTGCTTCGACTGCAAGCCGTTTGATACAAAGGTGAGGCAGTATATTTGGTGTGTCTTTCTTTTATGTAGCTCAACAATATTTGACCGTCTCGAACAGTATTTCAACTTCGTTTATGACCTGATCGAATTTCGGAAATTGCGTTATCAAGTTATTGTTAATCGTAAAACCACCTTATATTTGATTCAAGTTTTACAAAGTTAAAATATTGTACATAGGTGTTCTTAGATTCGTTGCAAAAATTGCTAGAAAATTAGTGTGAGTTTAGCTTCCAGGACCAGCCAGGACGGGTGGAAATTTTATTGCTTGCATATGAACATGTTTTCAGTCTGCCGTTGGAACTCTTAATAATGTTGAATAATTATTTAGTTACAAAGAAACTGTTCTGCGATAATACTTTTATTTGTAGAATGTTTTGCAAACTATTTACAATTATGTCCATATCTTTCGTACTTAGTGAACCCCTTGAGATTAGATTATTGTTAAAAATAATTGACCCGGTAGTTTGGAAAGCACTACAACATAGATTTTGCATTGCAGTGATCAGTCGTGTCGAAGAAAACCCTCTGTATTAGCTGGATTAGCTAAAAAATTCTCAACTATAAATTTCTCTGCACTTTGTAATGTTTCCGACAGTATAAATAGTTTTGTTACCAACAATAAATTGGTGATATGATCAGGTAACTATCATTATTTTGTACTTCCACATTTTATGAATTTACATAATAGTCGGTAATGGACAACAAACTGAAAGCATACCCACTCTACGGTAAAACTTTGAAGTGCTCGCCCATCTGTTCTTGCGGTAATATGCGCAGACGTACCCTTCATTAACGCATCAATGTCTGCTACCCTAGGCACTTGAATTTATGTGGTGTTTATTATTATGTAAGTAAGCCCTAGATTGTGGCATAACTTTGGAAGGATAGGCAGCCCTCATGAAAAACTAAGATGTTGGTTCTTCGTCAATAACCCTTAATTCCCTCTGTTTTGTGTTTTGCAGTAGCTTATGAAACATTGTAGCAACTGTATCTTGTTGACAATTGCTATGCAGAGATAGACATATGAGCTTATTTATACATATATAAAAATAATATATATAACATTATTATATTAATTATTATTATAGCTATCATTATTAATGAATAGTGGCTTGATAGTGGCAAACATAGATTGTATTTTCAAAAGGACAATTTTTTGTACGATAAGATCAACCTATTATACATCTTGTAATAGAAATAAGGAATGGCCGGATTCGGAGCTGTTGTCATCGTAGGACTTATATTGTCTGTACCCTCGTAAGCCTTATTGCATATCTAATATATAATGCGATTACTGGGATTCCTTTTTTAAAACTATACTAGCGTTTTGTGAAACTAAACTGTTGACATCTCTAGAGTAATAAGTAGTATAAAATGGATTCTACTGAGTGAAAGAATAATCTATCACGATGCAGAAAAAATGATCTAAAGTTAACACTACACAGTTGTAAACAAACGCAAAGACAAAGGAACAGTAGGAAAGTGGTAATAATTAACAATGAACAAATGAATATTCAAGACAAATACAAAGGAGCAGATGATATATTATCGTTCATTAATGATCTGAGGTCGTTAATAACTAAAATCGCATGAATAAGCAATTCACTGCTTAGATTAAAAGAAGAAACTATTTGAAAATCATCAAATGAACCTTGATATCTGGTTGACTTCAAGTGATCCAGTATACTCGACTGACCTTGACTTACAACTATATAACTTATGACTCTGAAGATGTCTGTAGTTAAGTTTGACAAAACGTTAGTATAGTTTAAAAAAGAAAACATACATCAATCTGTCTCTTTCTTTAAAGATCCTTAGCCAGGCTGCAATTTTTATAAGTAAAATTCGGTCTACATGTTTTTTGCAAATTTTTCAACGCTGATCACAATTTGTCTCAAACCAAGTCTGTACTAAATGCTAATGACTGTAAACCTTTGATAGGCTTAAAAACCAGTAACTTTTAATGATGCGAATCCCCAACTTGTAGAGATTTGTAAAGGTGTTAAGTAGTACTTAGTGCGTACGTTTAAATCAGAAGTTTAGTAATTTGCGCCTGAGAGGGTTATTATAATATCAGCTGTCGTAGGGCCTCAATATCATTAGACAGCTTGTTACTTTGATTGTCAAAGTTGGCGAGGGTAAAATCATCACATATAAGTACATGTACGTACCCGCAATGAAAGAATATTGTAATCACGGAAGCGAATTGAGGCAATATCTAACCGACTCTTATGCCATTATTGGCGGTTGTGTCGTTTGGATAACTTACGTAATATTCCACTTGTTGTATTCCACTATTCATTCCCAGATGGAACTTAAATGTCTTGGCTTTCAATTGGCTTTTTAAAGGAATTTTTTCGTGATTCGAATCTCTTATTTTGTTCGCTCTCCTAGCACTGTGTCTATATATATAAGGTGAAGCGTGTCTGTCTGTCTGCCTGTCTGTTTGTTTGTCTGTCTGTGAAATTTTGTCCACCGGGGTAACATGGCAAGGAGAGGGGACGTAGGCTATGTGAGCTCGGGATGTGATTGCATCCCAGGGGGCTAAAAGGCATTTTGTGGGCAGTTTGGGCTGCCAAAGAAGAGTACCATCTGTTAAATTGATATCAGGAGTTTACTTCCAAATTTTGCCCATTCGCTGTCTGCGGCCAAACCAGATTGCGCACTAACACGAGAAAGTATTCTCCATAGACCACGGTTTTTACAAGCAGTGTTCGCTTCGTAAAAGTTAAGGTTGACCAGGCAGATCTACTCTCGTACCAATGATGACGTGGTCTCCCTCTATTTCTCTTAAGAGAAGAAATAAAAACACTTTGCATAATCGTAAGTGTACGACCAAATAGAAGTATGCAACTGCCGATCAAACGCACTTTTAGACATACCATTATCCATGGATTGAGTTGCCATATGTACTTTGTAGAGAGAAATAAATCCAGGACTTAGTTTATACAAATTAGTGTTTAATCATGTTAATTTCTTTTAAAAGACTGAACCACTTCTTTAAACCTCTTGCGAGCCTACAACAGTGGCTCGTAACCCAAGTGGAGTCGCGAGCCACAAGTTGAAATCCCCTACCCCAGTGAAACAATTCCTGTACTAAGAAACTTTGCCGTTGTTGATATACAGTTTGTAAGAATAACTTGTAATGCAGGTGTCATCATAATATTTCAGAATTCGCAAGTATAGTCTCCTCTATCTAATTGTAGAGTACAGGGACAGACGTCCGTATTCAAAGACATCCCTTGGTGTTTTAAAAAGTATTAACCTCCCAAACAACAATTTTTTTCAAATGCCGTTGCCCTGATTTAGTTGACACTCCCTTCAAATTTCCTCGTAGAGGGAAAGGATAAGAAGAAAAGTCAACAATTTAATGCAAAAATGCTTTACGACTCCTCTGTAACAACACAGCGTTCTAACAAAACAGAGAAAGTCTAGCTGGAACGTTTTACGATGTTTCCTTTGCCATCATTTGCTTCTGCCGCATTATTGCTTCCTAAACTAATACTTCTACCTGCAGTAGTTTCTCTCCTGTAATCAAAAAGATTTGTTCTTCCTTGCAAAATTATAAAGCCCCCGGGTTATAAAGTCGTACCGGTACGTATTTAGCTAGGGGAGAGCAAAGGAACCTACAATGTAAGGTGAATTCCGAAACAGATAGCATCATTATATAGAAACGTTACTGTATTCAAAAGGGAATGAGGTGTACGATTTCATGTCTAATATTGTAAATACGAGGGCTGTCCACGACTTGTCGACTAGTCGACTACTTATTTGGTAGTCGACGACTTAATAGGTAGTCGATTAGTCGATGACCTCGTCTAGTCATGACCTCGAGTCTAAATATCTTTAAATCAACGGAAAATAGACCCACGTATAGGTCCACCCATGAACTACGTATGAATCAAGAATAATATTGGAATGTTGACCGTGGGCTTCTTTCGGGATATGACAGGAAATTAGTTAGTTTGATTTTTTGGTACTGAGAAAATTGCAAATGAATCAATTTCTTTGATCACGTTTGTAGGAGATTTCAATTTCGAAAGATTTTCAGAGCAAGATACCAATGTATTATCAAATATTGTACCACAACACAGATTATTCAACCGTTATCCAGGTAAAGTTGTAAGGAACTTATTTTTTTCTGTGTCGTGGAAATTGTTTATCACTTGTACATTCTTAAGAAGAGTAATAAAAGTGTGTACTGTGTGTACTGTGTGTACTGTGTGTGCTGTGTGTGTGTGTGTGTGTGTGTCCATTACTTACGATAACCGCCCCCAATAACTATCTGAGTATTTTATCATAACGA
>JAAAKM020006971.1:77687143-77742286 GCA_010016025.2 Alatinidae sp. Z8VKAUB7J3 | reverse complement strand
TGTGTGTGTGTGTGTGTGTGTGTCCATTACTTACGATAACCGCCCCCAATAACTATCTGAGTATTTTATCATAACGAGTTAGTCTAATTCTTGTTTGAAACATGTTTTTACAAGCGTTACAAGTGAAGGGGTTTATTCAGCACAATTTCTTTGTTTTTCGTTACTTATATTCTGTATTTTATTCTTTAGAGTAACTTAAATATTTTTGTTTAATTTTGTAAAATAATTAATACCTTAAAAAATGTAATTTTGACTTGTTATTTTACTTTGTTTTTGTAACTATTTCTCTTCCATATGGCAAAATAAGTACATTAGATACATACATACGGATTCCCTCCGCTCCCCCATCCCCTTCAGCATCATGTTTAAGTTTGATTCTTCATTTATGGGTCCTTGGATCGATGTTCTTCTGGACTGGCTGATGGAGGCAGACCTCTCCAATAAAGTTGTGCTGATGAAGACTGATTCAGTTGGACGCTTCAGAAATATGAATCTCAGCCACAGTTTACCCATGACACTTCCTCTCTCTTGGTAGTAAATTTGTTGCCACATGTTTTGGAATGATTCTTGCCAAGGATCTGTAGGTTTATAGCCCACCCACCGCACCCCCCCCAATCATTGCTTGATTAAGGACAAGGGGGCTGCTTAAAGTAAACGAGATGCGTTAACCAAGTACGCCGTTGTGATAAACTTGTTTTCTTTTCTTCAGGACTATGGTTTAGGTCCGAGCAGTTATTAAGAGACTGGGCAGTACTCTATGGGCCGCTCCATGTCATCTCAGGTTCGATATTTGACACCGATAACGATGGTCGAAGAGACGACGATGATGCGGAAAAGAGGTTAGTAGTAGCGAGCATTATATAGTCTTCAGCGGTGCTCTCACGTATGACATGCGAAAAGGGTTTAAGACGTTTTGATTGAGTAATTAAGGACGAAATGCGATGGAGAGAGTGGGTAACACTTTCCAATTTGCAAGTCCTGTTACATTGGAGAAAGGGATTTGAGAATCGGTACAGTGAGCGAACACGCCGACGTTATACTTATCTCAGTACAAATAGAGGCTTATCTAACAAGCAGCTCTCGGTGTGTGTTTTGGGCCGGGAGGGAGAGGGCCAAATACTGAAAATGGCGGATATTTGTATCATTGTAAGAGAATGGGAAGCGCTGTTTGTTATGATAGAAAGTATAGAGGTAAAACACACGCATAGAAAACATGAAAAGCGGGCAAGACCCATGCATGTCCTTTCGATGGAATTACGTGGAGACTCATTGATTTGTTTTCCTCCGTTCGTTTATTGTGTGTCAGATATTGAATTGTAAGAAAGATCCCGTAACTGGTGTATGAGTGTAGTGTAAGCGCCGAAGAAGTAGCTACATCAGGTATACGAGTTGCTTTCAATGAGATCTATATGCGAAACTCCTGGAAATGTGTAACTAACAACTCAGAAGATAACGTCTTTACACAAACTTCTCCTTAAATACAAATCTCTCGAATACATCATAAGATAGTGCTGATATACATTTGGAGGACTGGCACTAGTGACGTGACGAAATTTGAGAGGCTACTCTAAATTTTGAAAGGCTGAATCGAAGTTTTTGTGGGCGTAATATTTCAACACCTTAAACAAGGCCTGTAAATGTTTGAATCCTGGAATTTTAGTTTGAAGGGCTGAACATTAATTTGAGGTGGCTAAGTCCACGAAAGCCCCTACGGCGACGGGCCTGTGTGCCTACCTGAGGCAGTTCCAGCTCTACATTATATTTGAGATGGGCGTCAACCGATTACCTTTCCACGTTGTTATTGTTATATCTTTGCAAGTGATTGCAAACATCGATATTATCCATTGAAAACATCGTGCAAGTGAGCTAAGAACTGCATGCAACGTGCCATTTGCCACATAGAGTTAAAATTATCGGATCGTCTGAAACGTGGAAATTGTAACTGAAGTACGTAATGCTGCCCTCATTTCAGTTCAAAACGTCCACAGTCATCTGAAACATCAACGGCTGCGGGCGACATTGAATAAAATTAGACGAGCGCAAGCACTGATAGGCTTTACCAAACCCTACTTAGACCCGCCGTCGTCCAGCGGATAGTGCACTTAGATTTTATTCCAAAGCGTAAGGGTTCGATTTCCTTAAGGGCATACGGTGTTAAAGTGATCTGTGCCACAATAAAGTTCAATTTCAATGGGCACTGCCGTAGCCTTTACCAAAGGGGAGTGCACGGTGCAAAACCGCACCATCATCATCATTATGATAATAAGAAACATCATCATCAGCATCATCATCATCTTCATCGTCATCGTCGTCATCATTATCATCATCTGTATCATCATTTTCATCATCATCATTATCATCATCATCATCAACATCAACATCGTTATCATCATCATTATCATCATCGTTATCATCAGTATCATCGTCATCATCATCATCATCATCATCATCATCATCATCATCATCATCATCATCACCACTCGCCGTTATGGTAAAGACGTTACTTTTATGTGCGATAAATTCCTATATACATATTCTGATTAACAGATATAAATAGTTTGAAACATTCGCCTAATTTTACAGCTTTACTAAAACCAGCAGAAAGCATAATTAGGAAGTTGCGTAACTTACATCACAATATGATGCTATCCTTATCATTTGTAAAGGCTTCGAAGGTAAAGTTACAACCTTCAAAAGAATTTCGATACCACATATATTTGATATACCAATATCCAACAATTGTTTTAAGGCCAAAGTTTTCCGTATTGGTTTACCGAGTGTCTAAAACCAATAGGACCTAAAGGTGCCGTAAGTAAGACAAGAACAAAATATTTTCTACTTGCAAACTGTAGGAGGGGTTATCCCCCCTTCCAGTGCCCTTGGATTTCTGCGCCAATGCGTCAGACTCCTATGCACTTTATGGCAAGGAATATGAGTGGACCTTGAGCCAAAAAATCAAGCTGTTTATTTAACTACTTTGAAAAAAGGCCGTACCCTACCATGATCCTCTGATGGAGCGACTGCAGACGATTTGAACTAAGAGCAGAGGTGCCCAAGCTCGCAAGTACGCTTGTTTGTATATTATGTGTTTACGCCCTTAGTTTTTATCCCCCAAGGTTAGAAGTCGTTTCTGGAAGCCGTACTTTGACCAATCAACTGGGCGTCGTTTTTGTCCTCTTAGATCATTATTATGTCCTTTCGCGTCACAGCGATCAGTAGAGCAAGACCACAAGTAATATGCCAAGTGCAAACAAACAAAACAGTTAGTGAGTAATTGGGCTTCAGTTAAACCACGCTTGGTTGTCGATCTCCCTACCCTATCAAATATTTAGACTTAGCGTCGACATCTAAAGTAGTAAGGGTCAAACTACAATGGCTTTGTGTTTAAAATGGCTGGATGTATTTTATTCTTATTCTTTGATAATGAAACAAGCTATTAAGAAATACAGAGTTTCAAGTAAAGAGGGATGGATAAGCAGATGACATGCTGAAGTTTTTTGTGTTTTAAATGACACTAAAAATATCGTAAACTTTTGTTTGTTATTATATGATAAATTTGCAAAAGTAGTTATCAATGACCCAAGGCTTCATGAAAGACAGAGTGCAATCACATTTATACGTTTTTGGATTGTAAAGCCTGACATAGGTGCTGTTGGATTTCTGATGTTCGCGTGCAAGTATAGACGTGGATTATAGCAGAGCAGTAATGAACGTTAAAAGGGGCAGGTGTTAGTAATGTGGGTAGACATTCCTTCAGCTTTTACACCTGCACATCCTATCCCTTGATATGACTTGCCTCAGTAGAACTATGAAGAGCAGATCATCTATGGCAAAATCTTTTAACACTGGTTTTAAAAAAGGAGACACGCATGGGCAATAACGTCAGCATCTGGAAGATAATAAAGTGAGCGTGTGACTCGTAAACATGGTCAGCGGTATGCGATATTAAATCGGGCGTGCGTCATGAGAATGGTAAATTCGTTGTGTTTGTCTCTGCCGATGTTGCCAAAAGGGTTATCATCTGCAGTGCAATATAAATTTGTTATCGAAAAGAGATATCCATAGTTAATTATCCTCATTTGCTGTTTCGGCGAAAGCTGCTGAGAGGGTGTCATGGCACGATATTAAGAATTATGGAACTTAAAAACCATCACTATAGTTTGCAAAGGGGTCTGGCCCCCACCTAGGAAAATCAACCTCACCTACAAAGACAACCCCCACCTAGAACTCTAAAGGCGAACCCCCACCTGGAAGAAATTTCGCGCATAAATTTCCAAAAGTTCAAATCGCGGCTTCCCACCAATAATATAAATAGAAACGGAACACTAATTTAGAGTTCTTGCATTGAAACATTTCATCACTTGAAGGTTACACAATGCCACTTCATTTCATCACTTGAAAGGTTACACAATGCCACTTCATTTCATCACTTGAAAGGTTACACAATGCCACTTCATTTCAGATGATGATGATGATGATGATGATGATGATGATGGTGATGATGATGATGATGATGATGATGATGATGATGATGATGAAATACGCGAAAATATTCGCAAATGGAGAATTGTTGGTCTCCTTATACTCATATGCCTTACAATTTTCCCATTTTGCATCTAGCTGCTTGTAAGCAGTAGCTTATAAAACATTCTTGTGGTCAGTGTAATAGTCGTACTGCGAAGTACACCTGCGAAGTATAAATATCATTGCCAACTTCTACATAAAACAATGAAAGAATTTGAGGTCAAGATGCCAGTTAAACCAACGACAATTAAAGGCATAAATTCCTATCCAAACTTAACTTGACCTAAACGACATAAAAATCGGTATGATGTACCCGTGTACCTAAGCGTTGGGTAGGTTTGTTTTCTTCTTCCACATCCCTGACCTGCGTTGGGTTACTCAAAAACTCGACCATGTCATCACTCTGAAATGGTAAAAATTACATATGATTAGATACAGCACTCGAAGGAATGGATATGTCTATTAGGACCTTGCCATGATTACAGTACTAGAGTACGTAAGGTCATTTCTTGAAAATTATAGTATATAAAGACAACTGTAAACTTAGTATCGTAGAAAATAGCCAATTACATTTCAATGGAAACTGTACATAATGTGCTTGGAAAACAGTTAACTGCTTAACATCGTGAAGGACAGCAAACTGGTGATCACATCTGCTTTGAGATCATAAAACATATGCTATGACCCAAATGTTGCACCAGCTCTCGCAAATTATTAGCAAAAGGTCCATACTATTAAGCTTGAGGATGTGCAGCATGGTTCCTACACATCCACATAGGAGCACGACGACGAAGATCACGAAAGAGAGCAACGGTGTAATAGCGGGCGCGAGGCCACAGCCTATTGCCATTACATTTCCTATTTTCAGAATTGGTGGGTCGAGCCATAACAAAGTACTAGTGGTGAATATTGTCTGGTCTAATCTCTCTCTATACAATTCCACTAAGAGTTAAAGAGCAGATCAGAAAATGTGGGGGTCAACTCCCCATAGGTGTATTGCTACACTACTGTCGCCACTCCTTCGCAGCAAAGTATGCCATTTATTGCAT
The DNA here is from genome assembly GCA_010016025.2 of Alatinidae sp. Z8VKAUB7J3. Classification (NCBI taxonomy): domain Eukaryota; kingdom Metazoa; phylum Cnidaria; class Cubozoa; order Carybdeida; family Alatinidae; species Alatinidae sp. Z8VKAUB7J3. The sequence continues at coordinate 77,736,713 of JAAAKM020006971.1, read as the reverse complement.
TCTAATCATTACAGACTTTCTATGGATTTAGTAACACATTCCTTACTATTTTAAAAGTTAATTGCTCCTGTTTCCGGGTAATAGCTGAAGGTCTTTTCAGGTCTTGAATTGTTTTACAGTTCCGTGACAAACAGGTGTAGGTAAGCGAGGGCATTGCCACTACCCAACAACTGATGCCCCAAATAAAACTTGTCATTCCAAAATTTCGTCCAATAGTCGCTACACATTGCTTGCCTCAGTCAAGCTACAACGCAACATTCACTGAATTTCAGATTTTACACCGGTGACATTACCTTTTGCCTCCAAGGGCAATAAGATAGATGAGTGACTGGAGATATCCTACGAGTATTTTTGAGATTCTTTCCTTTTGCGACTTCTAAATTTTGCAAACTGAGGTCTATTAACTTTTATTTCTTGGCACGGTTATTGCCCTCGATGACCTACATTGATCTTGAGTCTTATCACACGTGATCTTGCAGCAAATGTGGTCTTTGGTTCTGAGAAGACCAAATACATGCAATCACGCAGGAAACAATGAATAAAGTTTTACAGGAGTATGCAAACCCATCAAAAGCGTTTGACGACCGGATTTTAAATCTCGGTAGTTAACAGGTAGGGACACTACTTGTAATTTAAATATGCGATGGGATGTTTGGCCCTCGTTGACATACGTAATCCACCTTGTGATACGTGGATGATCTTATGTACGTTTGAACTGGTCGTATACTCGTAGGGTCTCTGCACTTTCGCATTTGTTTTAGTTAAATTTCGTGGTATGCGTTTAAAGTCTAACTTGTCGCTTAATACTAAAAAGCATCGGGCGCGAGAATACTAGGTGGTCAAGTGTGCCCGACAAAGAAACAGCTAAATTAATACCATCGTTTACAGCTATCAAAAACATAAACCTTGACCAATAAAGCCTATTAAACAAACCACGATTGCTGGATAGGCTTGCCTAGCTAAAGGACTTCAACTTCTCCCAAGGACAAATATTGGCTCCACGGCAAAGGACTGCACATAAAATCTTGAAGGATGAGCAAACATGAGGAACTCACTGACGTCGTATGTCCTAAGTCTTGTACTCTAGCAAGTCGTCTTCTAAACAGAAAAGCATTGACAACATTTGCATTTCCTATCTTTTTGCGTGCAGAAATATAAAACTGACTAACTGGCGGTGAATATATCTTACAGGAAAGTGTGGTTTAAGTTTTGAACTGTGACAAGGCTTTTTACGTTACCTATGTCATGTAAACTGCATTTCTAGTGAAGCGACGGAGGGAATAATTGCAATCAATAATGTAGAGATTTGAGATCCAGTTACACAAGTTCTCTGCGAGCGTACTGGTGAGGCTGGTACATTCTACTTTGTTCATGTCAGTGCAGCATTATTTAACACTGAACACAAAGATGGAAGCAGTCGCTTACCCCCTAGCTTATTTTACTTTTCAGTCCGAATTCTACTGTACTATAATTCATGTTACCATTTTACGAACCATAGTCACAACCGAGACATGCCTATTTGTACGAACTCATAAGACGGCCATTATGGCGGAGGAATAGTTAACTACGAGAAAGCACGTCAAACTAATGTACCGATTTCATTTCCTCCCTTCCCACCCATCGCGATGCCTAACCCAATCCCGAGGGTTGCTGGTAACTTAACGCCCACCCTCCTACAGAGAAACGATTCCTTAACGGTCTTCTTTATTCCTGAAAGAAAACATTCAACACTCCTAATTAACCCGTTAGCTTCGTAGACTAGTAATAATCAACCACCGCTCTCTGTAAAGTGTCCTTTCTTTAGCATACAATTTACGCTCTCAAAGTCACGACTTTTCCATACGCGGACAAATGATAAACATCCACTCTTCAATTATCAAGTAAACAACTAATACATTTGAGGATTGCTAACATGTTACAAACACGATAATTTTGAACATGATAGAATGGACTCCCACTGTCCTAACGAACATTTTCTTCTTTTTTAAACAAGTTACTTCACTAATTTAACGAACCTGTAAACTAAGCATTTCCCCTTTCATAATGTCTACGCCAGGTGAGACGAAGGCGTTCAGGAATAGATATATCTATTTGGAACCATGTATGGTTCTATCTTCCAAACTTGTTCCGAGAAAGTTGTCTGCTGACGACAGGAAGTTGCTCCGCGGCATAGAAAGACATAGTAAAGACTAGGCTAAGATAAGAGTGAGTCGGCTACACAAATCCTCAACTATTGTTATGAGAATAACATATTACTGACAACATTCACTTTTTCACTAGACCTCTCGAATACGTACCCTTGCGCATTGTACCGGTGTAAGTTGACTTTTATTACGGGCGTCTATATCCGCTTTGTAACAAAGAAGGATGTTACATAGATCCAAGTGATTCCACCTGCAAGAGAAAGACAACGGAAATAAAATTACGTAATGAACGAGATGTGATAATAGTACAGTTGTACAGTTAAGGGGTACACCCACATGGCGTATCGAGACAGGTATGATGCTACGCTCCCCTCTTCCCCCGAAACCTATAATGGAACATTCAAAATGTGAGCAAAGTAGGAGAACTATGGTATGAAGAGCCCTTTTTGGTTTAACCGTGCTTCAATAAAGGCTACAAACAATCAAGTCAAATTGAAAATTTACAAAAGATACATAATTGAATTTAGCGTGCGACGGTTTTGTATTCTGAACGAGTAAAGCTCCTTTGAATGAATTCACTTAAGATACCCCCTATGCACGTAGTGTACGTCTCTGAGTACGAGTAGTATCTGGGTGTGATCTACCATCAAAATATCAATGCGTTTCATTAAACTACGGTCACTCTTGAAATGTGCCAGTCCTGATCACAGTGCAAGGGTACCTGGAAATAACTGACATGATCAGCACTAGGTACGTGTACAGCCGTTAATTGAAAAATGACAAGCTTGAATATCACATACTTCGCACGTTCATGCTACTCATGGTTCCTTGTTGGGTTCTTCTATGGTACTTTCCAGAACGGATATTTCCAAGATGGGCATTTCTTCAAGGAAAGTAATCCTAAACTCAACCCCGGCCCCCATCCCTGACATTTGCCCTGACCCTAATGTTAACCCTTACCCTGAACGTAACCCTAATTCCAGCCATAGCCCCAACTAAACCTAAAAAAAGTGCCTATTGAGGGGCTGCCCGTCTGTCAATGGTCCAGTTGGGGCAATGTCCGCTTACCGCTTGTTGCAGTCTCACATCACGTGTCAGTTACACTAATAGGGCTACTTTCCGTCAACCGTGTCTCACTTAAACACCGCCACAGTGTCTACTTAATGAAAGAATCACTGCCGTGTGTATCTGGATTCAAAAGAAACAAGACGATAATGACGAAACTAATGACAGTTACGATGACTACATAAATAAGGACGTGTTTACTTCGTTTTTAATACATAGTAATAAGTTCTTGTTACATAAACGTATGAAAACGTATCACTGGGCCCAAGAAGATTACAACGCCGACGCGGTGTTCATTTTCTGAATACATTAATGTCGCGTGGTGTACACGGCAGTGTTCAAGAGAACGACGCAATTAATAAAAAAGATTGAAAGTTCGAAAAACCACGCAATACCAAGGCAAAATGTCCGATGTCTATTTCCTCTAAACAATCAAAGTGAAATAACTTTTCAATGTCAGCTTGGTAAAGATCTCTATACAGGTTTTTTTCAAAATTGCTGCTGTTGTTTTTACAAGTGAATACTTACACTTGTTTCACCCAAAAAAGCGCTACAGAGTTCTTTAAATAATTCTACGCTAAATGACCGTAAAGACAGATGATACGTGACAAGAGACCAGAATGAGTTTACACTGAGCTACGATGACTTACACTATTGTAAATACAACATACCTTGCTGCATCGTGTAATGGTGTATTACCTCTCTTATTTTTTGCGTTCGGATTTGCTTTGCTCTGAAATAATTTAGAAAATATCTTAAATTGGCAGCTGAAAGCTGAAAGCACATATACATTTGAAAAGGGTTCCTTGTACTGACTAAAATGAAATATCGGTTATGAAGTGAACGTAAAGGCAACAAAACAAGTTGGGCTGCAACAATTACTTGTATTAAATTATGTTTGTACAATATCATTCCTGAAAATGGCATTTAGTATCCTTGATGGGTATTTAAGACACCCAGATTATGCCAATTGATTGTATCTCACAAAGATGTCATAAATACACCCTCAATCAAATGTAGGAGCGATTAACAACGAAAACACCATGCAGAAAATATCATGACAGAAAGGTGAATAAATCTTCAAATCGAGGGAGCAACATATTCCGGATTCTAGTCTTGACATACAAAAGTTTTGCTATCATTTGAGAAAATATTAAATAATAACTGTGAAAAAGTGAACAAAACACAATTGGCTGAAAAGTGAGGCTATGTAAGGGACCAAATCTAACGATGTTAACAGTAATTTTTGAACGTAATAATCCGACATAGATTTCTTTCTTTGATGAGTTTAATGTTGCACCTCATTTTATAAGTAGAATCAACTGCATAAAACAGCCTTTTGCCATCGGTTGCACATAACAGTAGTGGTTAGCACACATTTTAGTATACAAATATAAGCGTAATGCCACATGGTATACATTTCAGTATTCAACTCATATAATTACAATTCATACTCGGAGGCTTTAGTCTAAATTTTTGGAAAAAGTTCCTTTCTTGAATTACCATATCGTAAACTGCAAGGTTCAGAATTGAAACATTCACGAAAGCAAATGGAAAATACTGATTTCGAGGTGACACCCGAAAAGTGAAAGAAGTAATATAATTCGCACAAGATCAAGTCAGTATTTCAGTATATGAGGAAAGATTTACCAAAACGATAGCTGTAAACCTAGAGTGGCTTTCTATTATCCTTGTTCAAGATTGCAAATATTTAACCTTGTTGCGAATTGTACCTACACTTCTTGAGAGCGAGTAACGTAAGCTAAACACTACCGCATCGGATTCTGTTTGTCGCGTCCGTTGAGAACAATTTTTGGTTATATACACCAAATTACACTCTCCTGCTCCCTTCGTTGGCATTGAACCTTCACCACAAACTATTCTATACGAGACCTCAGTCAATAGTAAAGCAATTCAAACTGCTCTGTGAAAATTTAGTGTGAAAAAATGACCATGGTTGCTGTTTTCCTGGTCAACATAGAAAGTCACGAAATTTGTTTTCTTACGGGAAAAGTTAATTCTTAAGCTTCAGTCCTCATAGGCGGATAGTCCTCATACGGTTCCGCGATACTACGACTTAGCCGAGGCCCTTCAAAACGAAGCAAAATCCGGCTTCCTACTATTTAAGCTTTTCGCCTAAGGATAAGCGAAACAGATTGTCCGAAGGGATAACTAAAGCTCTCTGAGTGTCAAATTGACGATGTTTGTGAGTATCAAAATGAGCTTATACAGGCAGGGTATTCCAATGACAAAATCATACGTTTCTCACGTTTGGGCATGCGTAAAGTGAACATAAGAATGTGTCTTATCAAAAATCGTTAAGGCATTTTTTAGTAATTAACGTTTCCCTGTAGCTAGTGGCTGGAAATTTGTTTGCATCAAAGTGACTTCACACAAAAGAAAGTTAGCCCGCTACATATACGTTACCGAGGAAAATAACACTAAAACACCATCAGATAAAATGAAAATGGGTTACCTGTAGTAATAATATAGCAGGACCGAGGTGGCCATTGGTGCAACAAAAATGGAGAGGAGTATTCCCAGAGTTATCCTTGGCATTGACTTTGCTTCCATGTTTTAAAAGTAACGAAACACACTACAATGATACAATGGAAAAAAAAGGAGATTTAATTCACACACATGAAGAACATTGTCTCCGTGAGCCTATCCGTCTACCAGTGTATCTGTCAACATCTTTGTCTACATGTCTGATTCTTTGTATGTTCAAAAACTCTACCTTGTGTCCAATGATCATATATCTTTTGGTAATAAGAAAATCAACTCGAATAGAAAACAGTTTCTAACTTGTACATACATGACAGCGCGAGAAACATAGAGCAATAATCCACCCAAATGCAGAGGGTGCTTTCTTTTCTTCACGATAAAATTTCTACAATCTACGCAAAGTGACAGCGATACCAAAATATATGGGAGAGGGGCCGCTTTCAATGGAGTGCAGAGCGCGTCTAGACTGCAATCTCTCAATCAAAGACCCCTGATGAGCAGTGGGCCCGACATTGAAACTACCCTAAATAAACAGAAAATCCACCAAATAGGCTAACTAATAAATAAAGAGCAGCTGGGGCGTCCAAGGGCGACGCCCCTCAGTTTGTGCTACCGGGCAGAGAAGCAAGCCATGAAGCAGGCTCAACTGCCCAGTAGGACCGTCTCTCGCGGATTATGGACCACTAATGTAAGCAATAAGCAGTAACATCACACGTTCCATATAATCTCAAGGGTGTAGACTTTTCACACCAATCCGGACACGAAAAATAGACAAAGTTTGATGCTAAATATCTCAAAATTTTCCTATGGCAGCCTATGTCAAGTTTGTAATCATTCGATTCCTCAGAGTTCGTAGCACAAAGTCTACCATCTTTCGTGTAATTTAGGGGAATGGAAACGAGATACGAGCGCCAAATTTGAAGTAAGGTCTCTCGTCGCCAAACGGCGACGACGGCCGTTAAAGGGTTAAGTCGTACAATGAATTGAAGCCGAAAGGTAACGTGATACGTGGTGTGAAAATATGCATTTTAGAAACTAGAAAGTACTGTCGAACGTATCAGTTGACCCGTTTAAAGAATTATTTTCCACGAAATAAATTTGTACTGTACTGATCCAGCTGTACTATTGCAATTTTCCAACTCCTATGATCATAAAAATAACAGTTTCAATAATTTTGTTTTGCCTTCACAAAGTCATGGGCAGCGCTATCACAGACCAAAACAAACTTTATTGTTAGGCTCTGCAAGTCAGAGAATAAGACTTTGTCCTGCCTATCAAAGTCATGATACACATCCTTTTTGCCTTAATGGATGATATTATTATGCTAAATGTTGACACATCAAGTAAGAGCAATACAGTCATAGTCTAGAGCATCATATAGAGCTGTAGGAATAACTCTTGTGCTACCAAATTTTTGTATTACTTGCTGTCATTTGAAGTGTTATGTAACTATTTGCAAGAAACACTCATATATTGCTGCTCATGTCATTTATTGTTAAATAGCTTTACACCAACATTATTATGTACCCCATCACTAAAGCCAGTGCACATTGTCTCTTCATAAGTTTGTAACCCAGTGTCAAAATGCTGGGGTTTTCCAAAGCATTTTAGCTGTTTAAGGGTAGTAACAGAATTAAACTATCTGTTAATGTGTTATTCAGTGTTTCCTGTGGTATCTATTAACGGATGTGTACAAAGGTCCTTTACACCTTACTTTCTTACTCCAATACTTACCTACACACTAATATACCATATTTCCTTATTGATATACTTCCTAGATTACTTATTTAGCTAGTTGCTTCTTTATTATTTGCTTGTGTGATGGACTTCTATCCACTTTTTATTCATCCCCTCTTCCTACATAAGTGCTTTGCTCTTCACTTTCAAGTTTGCTTTGTAATATGCTTATTTTTGTGTCTCCTACTTCTTCCTTTCCTTCTGTACCCCCTCCATTCTTGCTGTCTTCCTTCCATTCCCCCTCCATTCTTGCTCTCTTCCGTCTTTGCTCTCTTTCTTTCAGCTCCTTTCCATCCTTGCCTTCCTTCCTTCCTATTCTATTATTCCTTCATGCATCCCTTTCTTACTTGATGACAGCCCACACACCAGATGTTTAGTCCTGGCTGTTGCTGAGACTATTATACACCAGATTTGACAGCATGATCCACTGTTTCTTCCCATGTTTTCATTGGTCTTCCTTTCTTTGCTTAACAACCATATATGCTTCCTTCATTACTTCAGGGATGATGTTACCTGGTTTTGAGCCTAAGCGTGGTGTCTTCAATGAAACATACCTGAAAGTTATCCAAGATATGGTGAATAAAGCAGCAAAATATGGAATCTACACTCTACTTGATATGCATCAAGATGTCATGTCTAGGAAGTTCTGTGTAGAAGGCTTTCCAGATTGGGCTGTCAACCCAGGTTAGTTTGTGCTCGGCATAAATGGATATGATGGTTCAGGTCATCCTTGCTGTATGATTGCTTAAGGTTAGTGCATGAGTCAAGTTTTATCACGATTTTGAGAAATCGAGAATATGTCAACACAAGGATTCAAAACTTTGCAACTTTCAATGAGCTTTGGATAGATTAATGGCAGATGACAGCTCTACCATGTCCAAGTCATGTGGTGCAGAGAGAGAGAGAGTTGTGTACAAATTGTGCTTTGCTAAATGTTGATGTCCATCGGTGAATGGCTAGAGAAGCAGAGTTTCTCAGCATTGGAGTTCACCAGGGCTCACTTTGGGAGATGTATGGTTTGTGTCCCAGTTGGAAAAGCCTACCTTTGAGTCTACTTGGTTATAACCTAATTCTTGGTTTTGAGTGGGCTGAAAGAATTTTTGTGATGTATGCTGATGGTGTAGGAAGGGCTGGAGGCTTCAAGACTGTAAATTGTGGGGTAATGCAAAAATTGATACAGCTCACAAAATTCAGGTCTTGTTTGACATGCAACATTCCATTTTGTAGATGAAAACTAAGTGAAAATGTATACAATTTTATAATAAAAGGAACTGGATTTGAATCATTGGACAGACTGAAAACAAGGTGCGTGGTAGATGAAGGTCACTATGGATCCATTTTAATGCAACAGGAACATGAGTAAATGATCTAGCGTTGGATATTGTTACTAGAACCAGTTTTTATTTGACAAATGTTTTAATTGTGCTTGATAAAGATTTTATCCCATATTCTTGATCCACACATGAAGTCCCTTTGATCAGGAAGAATTAAATAAATTCAACAAAACGTTTTTTAATCAGGGTTTGGTGTGAGGGGGTTGTTGGTATCATTATAATATCACAGAGGTTTGAACAACCTGTAATGTGATGAAGATTGAAAGAGAGATTCGTCCTAACGTGATGCAAGATCAGGAGGGAGTTTCAAAACGTCCAAATTTACCCCTATGTAATTATTGAACGGCAATTCTGCTACTAGCCTTTCATTTATTGTTGATGTCTTTACTAGATTCTCAATGCGAAAGATAGAAACTAAACTTTGCCATAGTTTGTTAAGCGTGAGACTCCCCATGTTTTAGATAAGGTTGAGCTAAGCAGTTGCAAGAAGCATCAAGATTTAAAAGTACTGTTACAAAAAGGCAAGACCTCGGATCAAATCCAGTTTGCACAGTTGTGATTTTGTAATCTGAAACAAAACTGTTTGGATACCATCATTGGGCACCCTACTGTTATATTTGTCCATAGTTCTCTAAGCCTGTGTCAGAGTGATATACCTTGGGGGATTCAATTTTCAGCTGAAAATGTTAGCAGGAATGTAGAGCACTGTATGCTGAAAAATATTTGTAGAGGCTTAGGCCCCAGACCCCATCAGTCCATTAGCGGAAAAACTGTATCTTGCCAAATTATTTAAAATTCGGAAATTAGGAGTTGCTGTTCATGTGCTATTGAAAACACATGGAAACATAACCATGATGATTGCCTTATGCATTATGAGTGCCTATTGCATTATGTGGTTGTTTATGACTAAAACGGTGCATGAAAGGACCATTTAGTTGTGTGTGACATCACCATTGCAAATTACTTGCGTAGCACCTTCTTATATAATGCTTCATTCTTAACTGTGGATATGGATTGGAAGGTTTCAAGACGGAAGTAGCCTCATAGATTGTTGCGTTCCTTGCCCAGAATGTTTTCAAGTACAGTAATAGGCAGAAAATTAATGAAACAAAAGGGGTAGCAATTAACGAAATTTGCGTGTAAGTATAACAGCAGACACCTTGACTTACAGTTTTTATTAAAGATTAAGGCCAATGAAACTTGCAAACAGGCAGATGATCGAAATTCTGTATGGAAATAATTTGATGAGCACTGTAAGTTTATCCTTTATTTCATTAGCAATGACTATATTTATCCTAGCAGTGTTAAAACGTAAATCTTCCCGAATATGCTCTGATACTTAACGACTGACAGATTGAGCAGTGGTCCCTCCAGAGTGTGTAGAATGCTTTCTTTAGCTTGCCATTACGAACTGGAAGACATTTGGCCTGTTTGGTGGTTTTGCTATTTGTTTGCTTACTCTGTATTGGTTCCACCGCCCACTAGGAGCCTCGGATAGACAGGCTGCCAATTGAAGACATAACCCAAAATTGCAACCCGTTTCTGTACATATTATTAACAGGCAATCAAACCTCTTTGGTGCATTTAAAGGCGAACCAATTCAGAGCTTAGACTTGCCCGAGTATATAGGTGATATTGTGCTGACTTATTCTGATTAGAATTTTTGATTGTCAAAATGACATTTCTTGCATCACCACAGAACTTGCAATCGTATTTTAAAACTAAAAATGATCAGCGTCTTTTGTTAAAATTCATAAATTTCGATTCGTCACACAAGCTTTTTACAACACTAGGGAGTGGTATGTGGTAAAGTTGTAGCATTTTGCTAAGACTGTCATCCATATGGGTCGTGTTAATGTCATAGTCTTGAAAGAAGGACCCGACTTCTATCTTTTGGTGTATACAAGTGCGACGAATTGAATTGCGTTTTACCTTAGCGAAGTCTAAGTGAGACTGTCATTGCCCCGATCAGCAGTTGCTTGGGACACGGGGAAAATATAACATAAGCAGTACAGTCGCAATGAGATTGGGGATGTTGGGCACGTGAATTTAAAGCGGCCGCATGTAAGTAACATCAGGAAAATGTAGAGAAATGCATGAATGAGGAAACCGAGTTAGAGTGAAGCGAATGTCTTTTTGTAGCGGTGGTTGCTTATATTCCCGAATTTTTATACACAAACTGTGCACAAAGTTGCGCCGGGCCAACCAATAGCTTGGACTTCCGTAGAAGATTTATTAGGCCGTAATTGACCAAGTTGTGTATTTAAGATTGCGAGTCACGAATGTAAGGTACTGCAATTACGGCATACATAAACAGAATCAATGTGAATAACTTTTTTAGGTCTCGGAAAGACAGTAGTGATTTGACACAGAATGGTCGATTTACTACTTTTTGTAATTGGGCAAAGTTTTAGATTTGTTTCGTACACCCCATGATCTTGCGTAGTGCAAAGACATTTATGATGTATAGCTAGCTACCGTGGTCGCATTGTATGCAGAGCATTGCAGGAGCCAGAAGTTATCTTCGACGTCTCAAAAATCAGAAAAATAGCCCCGCCACGTATTGTAATAAGTTCGTATCAGCTCGTGGAGGGTGTCAATGGTAGCAAAGGAAGAGGGATAAAAGATTCCTACGACACTATTCTTGTTGATAAAGACACCGTTAAGTGTCTGCTCGTACAAAGATGGAACAGATTACTTCCTTTCATCCAGATACGGCCGATTGTAGCCATGGACGTCAGCATGCAGATAAGAAAAGTCTTTGTTTTCAAAATGAACCTACAAATGTTATCTCTTCATGAATTGGACTTGCAGATTTGCACTATCAAGCGTGGAAGATATCGTATCAATTTTGGATAACATGACATGGCGTGATTATCGTAAAATCTAGATGATGTCGGGGGAATTTTAGGCAGTAGGTTATTTTGTTCATCCTTATCAGATACGCGCGGCGTTTGCAAGAATATAAATTTCATATTCCAAATAGTGCGAGATTACGTGTGTAACTACTAACGCATAGCTATCATTTGGGACCAGGGACTTATTTAAGATAAGGATGAGTCAAGCCTAACAGGGTTTCCGAGATCAGAGGAAGGTTCTTCAAAGCGAGCAACGCCATTCAGCTTGCCTAGTGAAGTCCAGCACATGCCAAATCATGGTAATTAATTGCACGTAGGCTCAGTTACCTTGCACACAAGGAGCTAAATCATGTTTTATCCTGTATTGTGTGATTTCTTTGTAAAGTTCAAAACAACTTGATTTACAATCTATGGCATGGTGGGTGGATGTTGTAGTTACCTACTGATTCCCGTGATATACCAAGTATTTTGTATTCTTGAAGTTGTACAGTGCCAATTGAAAGTTCTAGAGGGGGAAGTCGGAGCAAGGAAAGCAAGAGCAAAATCCTTAATACTGATTGCTCCTGGAAGTACGTAATTTTGTCATCAAGGGAATCCTTTCATTAACTTATTCATTTAAAATCTCGATCGGATAAGGAAAATCTTCAAAAAATCAAGAAACATGAAGCAATCTAAGAGAAGAAATTACTGCGTTTATGTCAAGGACTTTATTTGGATTCTCTCTACCCGGGTGCTGTTATATTCAATTTATCTTCCTACCAACTCTCAACCAAGGAGAAAGAAATTATGTCTAAAGGATTAGCCTTCGCCGTCCCTCCCAAGAAACTGGACTGTTGTCAGTTTTTGTGCCCGATTGAACTCCTACATCGAAATTTTTTAAAAACCATCCGTCCATGAATAATCCGGACATGACCTCGAGTCAGTGAGAACGAAACTGAAGGACATAGCATTAACAGGTTTCAGGTCTTAAAGTCCTCCTTAACATCTTTTCTTCAAAGATGACTATAAAATTTGTTAATAGTTGCAGAATGATAGTTCCTTAACTATCCTGAAGCCAGACAAATGGAGATGAGTTTTGATCATCAATAGGTCTGAATATGACTCAAAAATGATCTTATTGGACGATAAAGCTAAATTCCGGAAACTGGATGAGGATCCCGTTAAATTTACTATTCGCAGAGAGAACAAGCTGCATTCTTTCTTATTAAAACGTAAAAGCATTGGAGTTTTAACTAATGAACTGTAAAGAAAGATTCGTCCCTCAGGCTCATGGCTAGGTATTCTGTATGGCCTTCCGAAGGTCCACAAACCGAAGGTCCACAAACCGAAGGTCCACAAACCGAAGGTCCACAAACCGAAGGTCCACAAACGTAACGTCCCCTGAAGACCTATTTCATCTGCTTTTGGCACCCACTGATATAGTGCTGCTTTGTGTTCGTTCTTACCCTCTTTTCTGTTAGCGATTTTGTTATCCACGATACGTTTTCCTTTAAATCCGATTTACGTAACCTGAAGTTGTATTACGAATAATTTGTTGTGGGTAGTTATGATATTGAATCACTTTTCACTATAGTACCCCTTAATGAAACCTTTAGTTTAATCATGGCTCAAATCTTTCTTCTCGTCAATTTTTCATGCTTTTTCACGTCATTAGTTTTCACATCTACATCTACAACGTTAATTTATAAGCGACTCTTGACGTTTAACTACCTGAACTAACGTTACGATATTACGGCCTTTTATATAGAGTTCAATGGTCTCATAAATTTTCTTGCTAAACATATTGGAAAAGGCACGTGAAGGCAACTCACGAAATCTATTTTCGGCATTTTTTTTTCTTACAGGTAATGCTGATACTTTTCCGTTTCCACTTGCCGAAAAGTTTCCCTTGGATCCTAAAACTGGATATCCAAGTGATGCCGATTGCCGCAAGTTTGCTTGGGGCGACTACTACTTCACTGAGGCAGCTGCAGCAGCTTTTCAGAATTTTTACAACAACACTGATGGACTTCTTGATGCCTGGGCAGAGTTTTGGAAACGAACTGCAGTAGGGTTTCGTGGTAATAAAGCAGTTATTGGGTATGAACTGATAAATGAGCCATGGGCTGGTGATATCTTCAGGTAAAAAAGTTTTTATTTTAGTGCTTCGTGTCTCCTGTGATATTTTTTCTACAAAAAGTGTAGGCAATGGTACTCCTCTAATATTTTTAATATATTACTACGCAATATTATATTATATTAGAAGCATTGGAGTGGAATGCTAGGGGTGCGAGAGGAAGGGGTAGACCGAGAGAGACTTCGATCCGAACAATGAGAAGAGAAGCTGGAGATGAACCGTGGGACGGACTGAAAGAGAAAGCACAGGATCGAGTAAGGTCCTTCGGTTTCCCTACATTAGTTGTTACCAACTTGTTCAACTCGCACATTTTTGTAACCTCCTTCTGATGTATGACAGGATACGATGATCAATATCTTTCGTATTCAAGTGGAACAAATAATCTAGTTATATTACACGAAATCGCGAAAACATTGCGTTCCGAAAAGCTTTTTCGTCTAACACTCCTCAGAGTACTAACGTCAGAGTGAACGAAATGGAATGTATGAAAGACTATACCCAACTGTATTTTGAAGGAGCCAATCAGAAATTGGACTGCCTGAATGGCTTGTTGTTGTTTTTTTTGGACCAATTAACGTTCATTACAAGATTAATTGAATAAGCCTGGTGAGGAAACGAACTCTTTTTGTCTGCATAGCAAAGTTTTCTTGCTTTTATGTGGACCGACTCCAGAACGGCCAAATGGAATGCAGACCTGGCCTTTCCTATGATATGGCAGAAATCGTACGCAGAGTTTGTTTTCTCACTAGGCCTATTCAATTAATCTTGTTGTAATGGTCGCTGACTGGTCAAAAAAACCCAACAACAAGCCATTCAGGCAGTCCAATTTCTGATTGGCTCCTTCAAAATACAGTTGGGTATAGTCTTTTACACATTCCATTTCGGTCATTCTGACGTTAGTACTCTGAGGAGTGTCAGACTAGAAAAGCTTTTCAGTACAAAATGTTTTCGCGATTTCGTGTAATATAACTAGATTATTTGTTCCACTTGAATACGAAAGATATTGATCATCATAACATGTCATACATCAGAAGGAGGTTACAAAAATGTGCGAGTTGAACAAGTTGGTAACAACTAATGTAGGGAAACCGAAGGTGATGTCCTTTAAACGAAAGGTACTAACTACCCAACACATGAACTGGATTACACATTGAATAGCGGGATCAGCATACACGCATTATACACTACTAACCGGAAACGCTCGTTAGGTCATGTTTGTACAACAAACAAACTATTTAATCTCGTTATATGGATCTTTCCTTAGTAATGTGCTGATCGCTTACCATGCTATCAACCTACAATGCACAATACATCACACGATGAATAGATGCAACGGTCCCAGTAATAAAAACACTGATATAGTTGCCCCCAAAATGACACCTCAGTTTTAAAAATAATGGAATTTTGACATCACGTTGGAAGAGACAATCACGAAATTTCAAGTGCCTGGATCATACTGTGTGCATTCAATCACAATGGGGAACTTCCAATAACGCAAGGCGCTTTTATGAATTTGTCATCTGTGTATACTACACATTGTATGTACGTATATAGATTACTAAGAACAATCTTTAAAGGGCAATTCTGCCATTCAAATGCGCTTAGTCATACTCTGAATAAGGGTTTCTCAACCTCTAACATTAAACTGCCTCGAGCTATCAAAATTTTTAAGTACCCCCTTCGGTCTGTAGGTATTCAGCGTTGTCTCTCTTCATCGATATTAAACGAGTCCACCATGAAATAAACAGTCAATAAGAGTACTAATTTGCTTACAGGGAAACGGAGACAATATTTATATGTCTTTTTGTTTGATTTTGGCATTTTGACAAAGGCAAAACAATCGGACATCCTTAGCTGTTGGATCCCCCAGCTGTAAGTTAGACCCCCCAGCTGTAAGTTAGAGCCCCTAAAGTACAAACTCTAGGATAGCAATAAACGCAAAACATAAAACATACAGTCTACACAACACAACATAACCATAACACAAGATACTGTAAAGTAACACAAGATTAAAACACAAAGAATGACAGTGAATTCTGTGGTTCATTTCCGTGCTAAGACTAAAATTTAGGAGAGTGGTCCACAACTTCCGACGTTTGTCCCGTACCACTGAAACATTACATGGCTACGGGAACTTAGAAGCGACATCACAACACTCTTTAAAATTAAGTACAATGGATGGTCTGATTGAGACGGAAATACATTGCAAAGAGAAAATCAGTTGGGGGCAGGGCCCCTGCCCCCCCTTGTATAGCCCACGTTAAAATGTGACACTACCACGACGTGACGAACAAAACCATCTTATACCATCTTTAGTCTGAGGAAATACCAAGTATTATCAAATTATGTTGCCTGGTTGTTTCCCGTCAACTAAATCAGATTTAACACGAAACGTTGGTTTGACCTAATACACGGACAACAATAGCGTCTGGTGGAAATTATTTACTACTGCAAGCAACAATAAAACTATTCCTGATAGTAAAACGAAAAAGACCAACAAAACAAATCTCCTATAGAGAAAATTCAAACATCCGACCAAAAACAATGGGATGTCATCATCGTCTCGCAGCTAAGAGTCGCCATCTTTCAAGGATCGTAGTTATATCCATGTTGTTGATGTTCACGTGAATAAGAATCTATTCCAAACATTTTCATTAATTTCAATGGAAGGTCGGATGTTATATCCCAACAGGTGGCTCGATTCTAATTCTAGTGCTGGTATTTGGCAATAACTACGTTTTGAACTAGCTTCACATGCCAGTCCGAAGTTATGATTGAGAATGTGCCTACACAACAATCACGTACATAGCTTCTGACATGTTCTTGCCCATGTTTTATTACGAAATCTAATGCAGGCCTATTTTAATTGGCCTCAGTAGGGCCCCATGCGGCCCAGAAGAAATATCTGAGTGGCCGAACTTATGTTTCCGCCAAAAGAATAGAGAAATATACATTTTGAAGACACTGACTTCAATACTGCTTAGTTTTGTAATTCATTTGTGACGGCGAAGAACCAACATGCAATTTCTAATGGATTTCCAATTCATGCTTATCATTTTTTATTCACTTGTTTACTTGAAATTCTTCATTTGCAAGGCTCCTCAGTTTTTAACCCAACTGTCACGATAAATAAAGGCAACAAATACATATCTAAGTTCTAAGGCGGTATAGTATATCAGACCAAATGGTAAGCAGCAAATGAGATTGCGACAACTTAAAAATAAAAAGGGGAATGCGGTTTTACATCATACCATAAATATACCATCACATCATATCCTGATTGACAGTGTTATTGTCTTTCTTAAATCAACAGCATACCAGTGGCGGCCACCTATCAGATCAGGTAGTGAGGGGGTGCAGTACCCCCATAATCTTTGCACACAAATGAAAATGTTACAAACTCATGTAAAATTTGCCAGTGGGTAAACCAATTACAGCAACAGTATCTAGTTACGTATTAAAGAGTTGTTGCCCATAATTAATGTGCCTTCGTCCCACCCCGTGATCTGATAGATGTCCGCCACTGGTATGCTGTTGATTTAAGAAAGATAATAAGACTGTTTTCTTGCAAAAAAACCCACTGCGTTGAATTTCCAGGCAGGACCTGGCAGACGTTAGTAGACCGTTCTCTGACGATAAAGCGGAAAAGAAACAGACCATATGAGCTTGACCACAGCAGTCTGTATTTTTTAGAGAAGCAGAAGAACAACAACAAAAAGAACAGTAAAAGGAATAAGAACAACAACAAAAACAGGAAGACCAGCAAAACGAAAAAGAAGAATAAAACTAAGAGGAAGAGAGGAAGCAACAGAGGAAGAAGAAGAGGAAGAAGAAAGGAAAGAGGTAGGCAGGGCAAAAGAAGAAGAGGAAAAGAAGGAGACATGGAAGTGCAATAGGAGGAAGAAGAAAAAGGGAAGAAGAAGGGAAGAAGGGAAGAAGAAGGGAAGAAGAAGGGAAAAAGAAGGCAAGAAGAAGGCAAGAAGAAGGCAAGAAGAAGGCAAGAAGAAGGCAAGAAGAAGGGAAAAAGAAGGAAGAAGAAGAGAAGAAGGGGAAGAAGAAGAAAAATAAGAGGGAGAAAAAAGGAAGAAGAAGAGGAGGAAGAAAAAGAGGAAGAGGAAGAGGAAGAGGATGAGGAAGAGGAAGAAGAAGAAAAAGAAGAAGAAGAAGCACAAGAAGCGGGAGAAAAAGAAGAAGAGGAAGAAGAGGAAGAAGAAGAAGAAGAAGAAGAAGAAGAAGAAGAAGAAGCAAAAAAAGCGGGAGAAAAAGAAGAAGAGGGAAAAGAAGAAGAGAAAGAAAAGGAAGGAGATGGTTGATATCTGTCAGAGACGACACGCACGTTCCTCTTTCTTTATCTTCTGCCACTATAGCGATGGGGGTGGGCCAAACGTCTATCCCAAGTCATGTGAGACCCCTAATTTTTATTCTTATTGTTTGACCACTTCGTCTAGTTTCTTATAGCTCATAATTCATTAACTCATTTTTCAAAACATAACTAAGAAAGTATATCAGGGTGTTTTCAATAATTTTCTCCTAATTTCCCCGCCAGTCAAGCTAACTTTCCTATTTTTATTTACTTTTTAGGTCAGTCTCATTTCTATGATCTTTCATGACTTCCTTGATCCTTCACCTTATACAACATACAACTTTGTGCCACTAACAACATGGTTGAAACCTATAACAAACATCATACCTTCATAAAATACAGATACTGTAAATACATAAAAAATATGAACCTTTAGCTACACGATGAATTGAATTTTGTAGTTAATTATCATGATGTCATCACTAACTATGCTGATGAAAAAAGAAAGTTCAGTTTTCCCATTGTTTTTCATTTCAATAATGACTTCATCACTACCTATGCTAAAAATGAATTTTTTTTCAGGTTTTTTCATATTGTTTTTATTTTATTAAATTTATAGGAAGTGTTAATGCTCTCTTAAACTTCAAAATTTTTTTCAGCTTTTTCATATTTTCTTCATTTCAATGATGACCTCATCACTTACCCCGCCGAAATTTGAAGAATTTTTTCAGGCTTATTTTTTTTTCATTTCATTGTATGTCTGGAAAATATTCATAACCTCTTAAACTTTTAAATCAGTTTTTCATCTTCAGATTTCAATTCTTCACCTAAATCTTAAGTTTACATGTGTAGTGCACAGTTAATCGAATCGTACAATAAGAAAAGTAATTTGAAATCAAATGAAATGTCAAGTCAGATTAAGTTGAACTCTACAATGAGTTATATGACATATTTTCGGCAATTAACCAGGCTTTCTTCATAAAATACAGATACTGAAAAACTGGGAAAACAGTTTCTTCCATAACGTGACAATTTAATACCATGAAGCCTACTCAAATTGGGAAAGAACGATACCAATGTACAAATGTGTCCAATTGTGGCACCGAATTTTAACTTTACATGACCTTAAACAAGATCGCATCTTTTCAATGCAAAAGTGAAGAATTGTGTCTGAAACATGATCTAAAACCTCTGATAAACGAAGTGTTTAGGTAAAGTAATATACTGAGAAATCAGTAAAATTCTATTTTCCGTAAATTGACAATTTAAAGCTCTTCAAGGGGTATTATTAGAGGATTGACAAATCCAATTAAAACTTTTAATAGAGGTAATGCGTTGATTTGATTAAAGTTACGTGATGCGAATCGTTGTCCTAATCTAGTGCAGAATATAACGCGGCAAGATTGACAAATAAACGTAAAAGTTGAATTTATGGGATTAATTAGAGTGGATGTAAGGCTATTGGGCACTTTAAAAGGTAATTGTCTGACGTAGTTTAACTGAGATGTTATTAATTATGCTGACAGTTGGACTAGCAAAGTTTAGTGTTTTAAAACGTAGGTCACGTCCTTTTACTCGAATTTGTAAGTCAAGCGTGTTTTGTTTATATGGGCGGGCCAAAAGTTGCAAGATTGGGCGACAAAGCGCATATTGAGCGGTATTCAAGCTAGAGTGGTGAGCTAAAGTCGCTTGTTGGCGAGCTGAGAGAACGCAAAAGCAGTTTTACAGCACACCAACTTGCTCCCATGCTCTATAATTGCGCTATACTTACACGGGACATATATTTAGATGAAGTAGGCCTCCTTTTAACGTCACTACTCGGAGAAAAAAAGCACCAGGGAATCTTCACAAGAATGTTAAAAACGGATCTTAGCCTCTCTTGGAAAGATCACACCACCAAGAAAAGGATCTACTGCGACTTATGTCAAATAACTAAAACCATTCGCAAAAGAAGAACACGATATGTAGAACATTATCGGAGAGCAAAAGATGAGATCGTAAGCAACGTACTACTCTGAAATTCAAAGGGTATGTAAGTACAACCAAAAGACCTCGGAGACTTTTCATCGAAGGACTACGCTAACATTCGAATTGTGCACCAGAGGATCTCACTATAGCGATGAATGATAAAAAAGCTTGGACGGGAAAAGCCAAAGCAATCCGTGCGATTAACACGTCCTGGTAAGGTTGGAAAGGTACTTAAAAGATCCACGTTCGGCGAAATTTTGTAGACTTAATGCAAGATCTGGGCGACAACACGCACAAAAGAACCGGTGACATTGAGTAACCCTTACTAGCACACGAATCAGGTTCAATCCGTTCAGAGACAGTATCCCCTAGCTATTACAATGCGCACAATTTACCAGCTGAATTCATTATTTCGGGCCAAAAGGGGAAAGTAGACGCCATTCATCTTTTCTAGGGGACCGTACATTTATGATATCGAAACAATAGGAGGGAGGATAAGTACTATTGTTCAAGAACAACGAAATCTATTGTCTGCTGTGACGACCAGGAGGGGCATGGACATTAGCAATTTTTGTCGGCTTTGCATACATGGACAGGATGGTTACAGGTTTATATTGCCCTAAAGCAACACAAATCGTTACCTGTGAGACCACAACATCTTATATCAGTACTTCAAGACCTCGGCCTGTTCCGTTGCGCACAGGCTTTCCTGGGAACGTTGTGACCCGTCGAGTGTAGTGACCAGGACTCACTCATTTATTGTGCGGCCATACTTCCTGGTGTCCAGCCTAATACGAAAATTTCTTACGTTTTTCGGATCAGCGTATTCAGAGTTTGCATCAGTGACATTATAATCTGAGGAAGAGAATTTAGAAATGAGGGGTCTACAAACCGAGCTCCATGAAGAGACAATCTACAATAAACGTCGGCATAAATGGGTCAAGAGACCAATAAAATCACTATGTAGTGTCAATCATTCTGCAGATGGAAGAACTAATAACATTAAAGTTATCCAGATATACCTTATCTTCTTAGACCCGTCTAAAGTCAGAATCTGGCTCGGCTGTACTTTCTACGATAAGCAAACTCATAAGAGAAATCGCCATTCCTGAATCTCATATAAACTTCGAGATCGTCTTGCGATTGCCACTCTCATCTAAATCGCTCGTAGCTAAACTTTAGGCCTTAACTGTTCATTGCGTCTTGCAACACTGGGGAGGTCTGGAGCCAAGAGCAAGTTCTTTGAGCGGTCAAACCAAACATGATATACGAAAGAATCTCTTAAGAGGCTCTGTGAACACCTCTTTGTAAGAAGTAAAATTTGGGGACATTATATATTGTCGCAGAAGGCTGGTTTTATCCAAAATATCACAATCCCTTTTTCATAGTCTGCTTCTTCCCGTCTGTCCAATTTCACCGCAAATCGTCCCATCATTAACGATATCTTTATTTCTTAGCCACCTTCAATGAAAGCAGGGAACAACTGTCTCGTTGATCACGAAAGATAGTAATGTTAAAAGTAGACAATCCAACCGGCTGTCATCACAGCTTGTGGATAAAAATATTAAAGTTTCATTACTTTACAAGTGAAAGAAGAAAAACCTAATTAAGTGCTGGCATTTTACACAGATAAGCCATGAAATGTGTCAACTTGACCATTCCTTTTAATTTATGATCAGACAGAATTCTCTATTTTTCATTTTGTTCAACCAAGTAACTGCATTATCTTGTGCATGGGCATTGCTTGAAACAGTCATTAACTTATAGCAAAATGGTTATTGTATTCCCACTATCATTGAGTACAAACCAGGTTGCATTCTGTGGTCACGCCAAATGTACCATCCCTGTGTGGAGACTTTCTCCAGTGGTAAACACTCGTTCTCACCGAAGTGCACCACATTATGTCAAGGTTACAGATAGTATGATCCGACTTAATCTTACATCGAGCAAGTAAAGATGGCTCGTGGTTATTTTAATAGTACTACGTGCCCCATGAGCGCGGTAAGCCACGCAACAAGGAAACCTCATGTTAAAATCTACGAGGTTTTAATGCCATGAAATGGATCACGCGAGACAGTAAAATAAACCAGTAAATAAATCCTCGTCAGGTAATTTTCCTAGCGTTTTCGCCAGTTTCTCTTCGGGCTTCAAAGATATTCGTCATTGTCATTGGCTACAAACTCCACAACGTTTCCCGGGGTGGGAGTTGACGATGACCAGGTGACAATTTATAAACCGTAAGATCTGCCAAATATAGTAAGAAACATGTATACTGACTTTAATGTTAAGTAACTTTGTAAAAGGTGCTCTTACACCCTGCAGAAAGCCAACGAGACCTGTGTCATTTATAAATCTGTACCGTCACAATCAAAATCACCTAAAAGCATCTTGCTGATCACCGAGCCGCCTTGTCAACACAAAACAAAGACGGTGTAAAAGGCGAGCACGGGAATGTGGACGAATCCTGGTGGATTCCGATTCTTGTACTGAAACCGTTTGATCTACACTACAGGCAAACCCAAGAGATCAAGGCTCGTCGTACAAAGAGTACAAAAGATGACACAAATCGAATGGGATTCCAGTCCTTTTGGCTTTATCTTAAAATGATTGATGTTACACCCGAACGAACGAGGCTTTCCTGCTCGTGGAGGCGGCTCAAAGCTTGGCTTGGTAGGTCTCATCAGAGCCATAATACAAGAGTCTATAATATAGCGTACGCTCGCAAAACCTATCAATTGACCTATCATTTGCAATACTTTTTCAAGTAAGTTTTCACAAACCTAAGAAAGCCAACCAAAGTGTACAAACCTGTCTGCAAGACTGTCGTGCCAGTGGAGAAACAGAGGTAACAACAAGTTTATTGATTTTCTCCATTATTTCACTTATAGACTCGTTTTGAAGTTTTCTCGACAAAATTGCCTAGAATCAGGATAGAAACAAAAGATTCATGATCAATACGAAGCCGAATAAGGCCGGCTGCCGCGTGCTATAAAATATTCGTTTTCTGTAATGCATTCATAAAGTCATGTGGGAGATCTCGGATTCTCCGTCCTCTCAGTAACGATATTGAAGAAACAGGCCCTAAGGCCCCTTAAGGTTCGTAATGCACCTGTGGGGGAACAGGGTAACCCTACTTAAAGATGCATCCGAAGGTGATCGCTACTTACAAAGGGATATGCGTAGACTTTCATTGTCGGCAGCAGGGACGATCCTCTATTTAGTGTGACCATCCAGGGTGCCGGTCTCCCATCTCTTTGAAATTGTAAGATACACTTCACAAGTTATTCCAAGAAACTTACATTAGCAGCAAAAACTGATAAACACAAAATGAAAAAAAGTTGCATGTAACTAAGGACATGTGCCACAGCTTTCCCTTTAACACTGATCACAAAAAAAATCTGATATAAACGAGACGCTGCACGTACGCTATAAGAAAAAAATAGAGCCAAACACGGCTTAATGCAGAAGATTTGTTGCAACTACTGTCCAGTACATTGATGCCGCAAAAACAATATCGTAAGAATTATTTTAAGTTTATTGCAGATCCTGACTCTTCCATATAGTGGTAAAGAAATGCCATAGATGAAAAACAGTTAAATCTTTACCTTTAGCATAGGGAATGCCGTGGCTTGTTTACTGTTATCAAAAATATCTTCTTCCACAAATGTCAAGAGTACCTGAATAAAAAAACAAACAAATCATGCCATCAAATACAACAATAATAAAGTTATAACAACTTTCTAATGATAACACTACCTGCACCATCATAAGGTCCCAGGTTTAGGATTAAATAACATTGGGTTAAGCCATTAGTAGCAATACCAAGTCTGGCAAACTACCACACAGGTGCACTGTTACAAAACAACATTATACGGTACAGCAGATACTTCGAATCCTAATTATTTCTACCTTGCCATCTGCCTCTTGCCTCGATAACAAGTAAACTGATGTTTGCGAAATCCTCTAAGCCATAATATCGCGATCCTTGAACCAAGATTAAAAACTGCTCGGTGTTGCTGAACAACCGGCAAAGAAGGTCACTCAAAATAGAGGGGAAATTAACGAATTAATTCGGAAAGGTCTTGGCCCAACT
Organism: Alatinidae sp. Z8VKAUB7J3; assembly: GCA_010016025.2. NCBI lineage: Eukaryota > Metazoa > Cnidaria > Cubozoa > Carybdeida > Alatinidae > Alatinidae sp. Z8VKAUB7J3. The sequence goes on along the minus strand of JAAAKM020006971.1, from coordinate 77,712,590 downwards.
CTCGAATGATAACGTCATTGAACAGAGGAGCACTCAGGTAGGTAGATGGGTTTAAGATCAAAGTTTCTCCATAAGAACATCATGTAATCAGTTACATAATCAGAAGACAATGTTAATTGATTCGCAATATTGTGAGAGGCTTGATAACTGCCCCTGAAACATGCCCCTGTACTTTCTACTCGCTACTTAAGAGTCTTAAGACCCTTGTGACAGATGTGGTTAACAAGAAAACGTCGTCCGGAATGGCACGTGCCATGTGACAGACTGGTGTTACGCGACAACTTCGAGCTGCGAAACAAACTGGTGTCACATGACAAACTGGTGTCACGTGACGACTAAAATCATAAACCGGTAGTATTTTTTGACCAAGTCTGTCTTAACATATTTTCTATTTCTCTAGTGTTCTTTTCAAACCTAACATTTCAAGTTCTCTCTTCTCAATGATACTTTCTAACTTTAACGGGCTTTGGATTGATGACAGGCCGGAGGGCAGTCCTTTCTTTGTCAAGTCATATGGTGCAGAAAGGCTGGTCTCCAATTGCGTTGAGCTCGATGTCGATGTCCACTGGTGGATGATTGAGAGCTAATGTGGTGACTAGAGAAATAGAGTATATTAACATCGGAGGTCACCTAGCTCAGTTGGTCGAGCGCATGCCGCAAAAGCGTGAGTAGCGGGTTCGATCCACGGTGGTGACATATTTTCTATTTCTCTAGTGTTCTTTTCAAAACCTCTGTCTAGAAAAACTCCAATCAATAAGGCTGCAAGATGAAAATTTGTGTCATGTTGCAACTAATAACCTTAAACAGCGTTAAAATCAGAAAAATAAGAATTCGTTTCCTACTGCTTCATACCTGTAGTTGACTGTTTGTGATTTGATGGCTCTCATAATCTCGAATAAGAACAGTCATGGCCTGAGGAAAGGAGACAATTAAGTTAATACAAACGATTTCGTGGGGAATCACTTGGATGGGTGTACGTGGAGGGGCAAACTAAAAGATACATCTAAAAGGTGTTACATTCTTGGTTTATCATTTCACGTTTTATTATTTCAAGCCCATTTGGGGAACTGCAGGGAAACTTCGTTTTTGTCACAAAGCCACGTGGGTGTATAGGTATCTGTCAAAAAGCGATAATCGAAAGTAAATGACAAGAGATAAATGACTCATTTTCTTATTCCCCGACTTCAACAGCCTCAAAAAGATACGGGAAACCCTCGGCCACTATAACTACTGGTGACACCATCCTTTAACTCATTGCTTCAAACAAATCGAAACAGAATGTCAGCCCAACTTAGGTGGGTTGGTCAGCCGTCTGGTAACCTCAATATGTCAAGATTTACGAAAACATTCCAGCTGTAATAACTACAATACTGTCAAAATCGTGCAACATATGTAAGACGTGGATAATTTTTGGATTTACAAATAACACAAAGCCTTGACTTATGCAAGCAAAATTTGATCAGTAAACAAAATATCTCATGATCTGCTTATGATATCTTTATGTTGTAATTACTTAATTGAGTATATACATCGACTACATGGAAACCGTCTTGGCAAAATCCTTAAGGTTAGACTGAGCGTGCAATATACTAGTAAATATTGTAGACTACCTAATCTGGGTCTTGTCCTCTTTCTACTGTACAAAACTTTCGCGTAAAGTCAATAAATGTTTAACATCTCTCCCATATGCATCCCCCTAGCGGAAAATACGTACACAGCTAGCATCAATTGACAAATAACAATCGTAAACATTTTATACTTACTTTGAATGACGTCATGACAAGCTCAAAGTTGTCGCCTTTGCCAGTCCCAGTCCTCGAGTAGTTCTTCAATATTTTGAACATTTGTTTGGTTAGTTTAGTAATATTGGTAGCGACAGAAGGGAGCGGATACTTGATCAGGTGAGATAGGATGCGCATGGACAACACAAGGATCTGAAAACGATTACAGTAAGAAACGTTAGTAAAGCTGCAATATGTAGGTAGGTGTAGTGCAACACCTGCCTTACTATCGTTCTTGTTAAGAAAACAAGGTCAAAATTTGAGCAGGAAATAGATACGTTAGAAACTGATTCGTCTGAAATTTTGCCAATGGGAAAATATCAAAGTATAATCGCTATTTTACGATTGTTGCTCGGATTGATGATGATGAGCGGCATCGTAGCTGCAGCGGAAGTGTGGCACGTGGCTACTGTACAATTTGACAACATTTTGTTTTATAAAAAGACTTCGTCTGATCTTTATACACTTTATGTTTCAGCTCTGATTATCCAGTGCATAGACCTGACGACGTCTTTCAATAAGAAGAAACGTTGTCAAATTGTAGCTTCCTTATTGGCGTTTTGTCCATAGCTTGTCGGTCAGGCACGCTGCCAAGGGGACGCGAGGGGGGCTGTGCGGCGACACCCCTCAATTTGTGCTACCAGGCAGAGAAGCAAGCCATGAGGCAGGCTCAACCGCCCAGTAGGACCGCCCTCGCGGATTAAGAAAAGCATCTGTCATCAATGACAACAGATACTACATCCATTCCTTGCCAAAACGCCGAGAAGCCCACGTTTGCCCACGTTTGCCTGGCTGCGTGGCTGTTGTCGGTGTTCTTTTTACTGAAAGTATCTGCTACTGTGCTGCGGCGTCTGTTCTCCTCGTTACGCATGCGCACTTATGCTTGACACTTTTTTCCGATCTAGTAATATTGGTCATTACCTAACGCCAGTATCCCGCCTGGCTGAAGATACAAACAGTGATTAAGAGACTTAAAACACAACAATGAACTTACAGGCGATTCCTAGCATCTAGTCAATAAACGTCAAGCAATTGTTACAGGGTATTCCTTAATAAATGGACTAGGCCAGTGATGAAATCATGTATGGCATAAATTGGCTTCCAAATCTGGAAAAGTCAGTAACTGAGAGCTCCCTGAAACACAGGTATAAATATGTCATCAGAAAGTAGTCTTGTTAGTTGAAATATTTTTCTAAAAGAGTTCACTTGCTTCATTGCCTCGACGGGGTCCAATAAAAGTGTCTAAAATACCACTTAAAACTTACTTACGTATGACGAATATGTTGTTTTAAGTTGTCACGACGAATGTGGCAAGGCTCTCTGGAGTACGCTGATAAGTCAAGTAAGTCAAGTCAACACTTACATATTCATCGATCCCATCATTCAGATATAATTTATTCTACAGTGAATCTTCCTTCACAGAGTTACCTTTACATAGTACAAAAACAGATCGGTGGCCCATATTTTCTCTTCAATTATATCGCATTGAACTAAATCACCCTGTTACTTGTGTGAAAGCCATTTTAAAAAGATTTCCCCTCTCGACGTTCATCTATTTTAACTATGTAAACTGATCCCCTCCTTTAAGAGAGAACACAAGCCGGAGAAACGTCAGCCATGTTACCAACAAAATCGGTTGTCGAATCGGTTGTACTTATAACGGTTTTGAAACGAATTTAACCACAACCGTTTAGCGATCAGTTCATACTGGATGCATCGTAATATCGGTTCATAACGGCAAATGATAGCAGCGATAGGAAATTGCTTTTTATGGTTGTGATCAAAGAATAGGGAAAGGGCTTACAAAAACTACATCACCTTTTAGTTTCTATTTAAGGCAATAGTTACCTCAAAGGTATATTAATAGGAACTCCAGGGCAGCTCATACTCGTCGACGAATCCTACAGTTTGTGAAAGTTTCTGTACTCAAGGATTTGTTGTCTTGTCCAAGCTGCGCTTAACTTACCCTATTCATAAACCTTGTCAAAAGCCAACATCACCAGTATGATTTTGGCAAGAAAGCCCCGTTTTACTCTGACCCGTACCCAGATTTCACACAATTTGACAATTTCACACCTATGCTTTCCTTAAAAAGGTTTCGAGACCACATACACATCCATTACAAAATCTGCAACGGTTGTCGAAACCATTTTAAGCTTTGGTGTGAACGTAGCATTCTTTTCTATAAATTAAGCGGTTAAAGGAAAATTTAACCCCTTTAAACAGTTTAGCCCATTTTCGCTTAAACATAATACTGCAAACTATATCGACACAGTCATGCAACTTGTACAAACAGGCATTTGAATGGATGTACCATACGTTCAGCAGATGTCCCCTGTCTTGCATTTTAAATAACAACTTGGGTTACAAATACCTTGATGTGACGTGACTCTAGGCATTCGACACACAAATCAACGAATGGGTCAAGCATGCCAAGATGTTCATCATTGCTCTTTGAAAATCTTTGATGCTTCAGGCAGGTAACTAGAAGCTAAAAGAGAAAAAAACAACCTTAGCCGTAACAGTTGCCATTTTCATCCTTTTTTTTTACTGCATAGCTCCCACAATTTAAAGAGTACATCAGTGTCCTACGGACTTAAGCGTCTAGAACATTTATTGCAGTTCCCCGAAGAGCGACATATTTAACGGAGTAACTGAAATCTGAAAGGAGCAAGTGAGATAAAGGCACATCTCGATCTATTCTCTGCTTCATTCCAGACAATGTTAATTTAAGACAACAATTAAACTGTGATCGAAAAGTTGGTTAGTGGTACAAATTTTTGCGTTAAGTAACGGATTCATTTTGCTAAACACTTTCGCCATAAGCTGATCACAGCTTTATCACACTGATCAATCGTATGTGGTGTATTAGCGAAACGAATCCCTAGCTCAACGCAATATTTAAACTGTAATTTTCGTACAATGACCCTCTTACTTGTAATGCAAACTCCACAATAACGTGTACGTTAGTCTTCTTATTGACGTCCGGAATTTTCCCCGTACGTCCGGGATCTTCTGGTATTAAGTATATATTTTCGTCCTCTTTGAAATTTCTTTCCGCCTCAGTGCTAGATTTCCTAATGGTAAAAATGTAGAAAATTGAATTAAGAGTTGCCAATTAAACAATTAAACAATCAGATAAGCGAGCCACAGACAAATCCATTTGGCAAACACAGTTGAAGTAACAGTGTCCGGAACAATTTGCTTTATTACTTGATTTGAGACTCAGACGTGGAGGGTGGGGGGTGGGGTGACCGTTATTTTCTACGATCTTCTCGTTTCCTATAAATTCATCGTAATAGCTTTCTAATTTCACTCCATACGATTGCTGTGATATCTGTGTATGGCGAAAACGTTTAGCAAAATCAATCTGTTACTCAACGTAATATTCAAGTTTTGTACCACGAACCAACTTTTCGAGAATACAATTCCTTAGAATGGCCTGGCATAAGACCATCAGGTGCCACATTCGACGAGCGGAAAAAAGCTGGGGTAACTTTAGAACACTGAATTCTGGCTAGTCCACCTGGAGAGTGTTAACTGCTTCTTGCCTAGGATTATAGGAGAATTCCTAAATCCGAGTCGTAGTCCAAAGATACGAGGAGATTATCCTAGAATTTCTTAGTCTGGTTTGGAGAATGCTTTAGTTTCAACGAAAGACAAAGTTCTGACCTGCTGGCTTGATCTCTGTCAACCCACTTGGGGGTCGCGCCTCTTAAGTTGAAAATCCCTGCTTTAGAGGAAGGAATTTGGTAAACAACCAGACTTCCAGCGGACTTTTATATTCTGTGTCGTAACACCGGATTTAAAAGTTAAAGGTGGTTGAAAGTTACAGTTTTATGGAAACGAGGCATGCAGAGCAATGCGAGGCTGCTGTCTGCAAATATTTATATCCTCCGAAACTGGAACTTTTTTTAACCTTTTAAGAATTTATGCAGTTTAGTGAGTGATATCTGTAAAAGTTGTTTGCGTATGTAAAGGTTAGATTTATATTTCTGATCTTGACTTTGCTTTTAAAATTGACAGGGTAACAAAGCAATTAATAGTAACGGCACTTCTTGGTGCCCAGAAATAATTTTGTAGCTCTAAAGGTGTGCGTGGACTTCAGGTTTCAGGACATAGACGAGGGGCATATAACTTCCGCAAAAGTGTACCAGATTGACAGTGATTTCTGTTATTTTTTGTTATTTTTTGTGATTGTTGTGATTTTTTTGTGATTTTTGTGATTTTTTGTGATTTTCTATGATTTTTCTCAGAAATGTACATGATTTTTTGGAGTAAAATGCCCCTGGAACATAGGTATCAGTAATATCACCAGAACTAAAAGTGGGACATTGTTCTTTTCTTGACGAGATTTTAGTTTCCTTGGTGAAGTCCCAAACGACAAACAAACACGTGGTTTTATACAAATTACACTAAATTTCGTTCTTTTGTTTGATTACAATGCATCTCTGATGCCCTCATATATTCGGGAATAGATTTGGTGGACGTCTAGGCTTGGCAGTCTGGACAGGATTAATAGCCACCAAAATGTTTCAATATTTATGACTTCTCGGCATCTATTTCGACGTAGAACGTCAAAAAATAAATACAAATCTATATTTTTCACTTAAATTAAACTCTTCATTCTCTTAAAAATACGCAATTCGGCTCCTCGAGACAAAAACATTGTTGATCCCTACTGAAATGCTGATGACAAATCAGGACCTTATTGCACGTGTTCAAACATTCGTTTCCTGTCACGAGAATTTAAAATCGATAATTAAAATATCATGCAGGTGCACGTGGCACGATCACGCGTGCAAGTACTTCCCGTGCTTTTTCAACACGACGTAACTAATTCTGCGTTCTGAAACGATATCAATTGGAAAAAAAGAAATTCAGAAGATTTGATAAGCGAAAGGCTTGATAAGTCCGGAAGGTTTCAAAGTTGGTTATATATAGGATAGAGAAAGAAAGTAGGCACTCGAAGGGTAGGTAAAGTGTAGTGTAACTATGGGATACTCTTAATTATCTGATATTTGTTTGGACGACGACATTCAGACTGTGTTGACAAGTAAAGGCGAATCGCTTACGAAACTTAGCCGACTTTCGAGTCTGATTCGCTCCGTAGCATAGTTATTCATAAATAGTCTTTAAACTTTATTGTCAAGAAGGATCGACGTCATAATTTTAAAATGTGAATATGAAGTGTGCTGTATTACGCTTTGTTTTTTTATAAGAAACCAGTCTATAAGAAACCTTATGCTTAGACTTGGGAGAATTCAAGAAACTTTTAAGAAACTTAGGCAGGCTGAACTGATCCAAAAGTTATGAAACATTCTTGAAAACTATTGGTGGAAATAATATTTTCCTGCAACCGTCCATATAAATATTACCATATGTTACTTATTACTACATGTTACTTGTTATAAGTTAAAATAGTATTTTGTGAGTGCATAACACAGTCTCACATTATATTTAAAAAATACTTCTTCAGAAACTTTGAAGGCTGAAACTGGATAAATTAGGAAACATTTGAGGCTCAAATCGGAAAAATTTAAGAAACTGGAGGCTCAAGACGTTGCTTAGGTTTCTTATAAAAAAGCAAACGTGTACTTGTAGAAAATCAGCTAATACAATCCTGTTATACCAGGTTGCTTGTGATCTTACCTGAGGGATAAATAATATGATAACTTCCAGTTATTTTTGAAGAAAATAAAATTACGACTACCAGTGTACGAGATTTCGTTACATATTCTTACTCGCTCATCTTAACAAAAAACGATGCAATAACTTTTAAGGGTCAAGAACTTTGGTTTGGGTCATAGAGAGATAAAACGTTGTCAAGAGGGAGATGGGGGACACAAAATCAACTAAAAAACTACGTATATTGGTTTTTTGGTATATTGGGAGGAGTTTTAATTATTTTTTTTCTCAAGTATACACAGCTAAACTCAAAGGTACACAGGCCTTGGTTACGTGGTGGCAATGGTTTTCTCGTCGCAATATTTTCTACAAGATGAGGAAAAAATTCTACCGTTTAGAGCTACCACTTATAAAGAGGATCCCTGTGCCAAATATACTTCTAAGGTATTCTAATCTATGAAATACATTTCCCATATCTGGTATGGCACCTCTAATGGGGTAAATATTGTTGCAGTGACATTAAAAAGCACTATGTTAATGAAGTCGTTGCCACCACCTAACTAAGGCCGTTATGGCCTAATAAACGTTTCTACTTTAGTCACCTATAGGAGAGGATTCTGTACACGTTAAATAAACCTTAATTTTAGGAAATAAGGAACAAAACAATCTAGGATTTGAAATCTTTCTTCAATGTTACTATGGCCAAATGTTTTTCTTCCGAAACCCGTCTGTGGGGTCTCCGGTGCCGCCTGGCTAGTTCTGCCCTCCTTAGCCACTCAGCAACTAGCCTGCCTGTCTGAAGTGGATATCCACTTCAGCTGGAATAGTCTGCACGCAGGCTACTCAGCAACACTTTTCAATGCAATTGTGGGTTGGAGGTGGTAGTTTATTGGCTTTAAGTCAAAACGTCTTAGTTCAAGCCACTCATCTCGAATGAGCATCCTTCCTGCATTTACTAAGTTTTTAAGTGTATAGGTAAGTGTAAGTTTGTTTTGCTTAAGTTTGTCAAATTTAGATTAAAAAGTATTCTGGAAGTTCTCCACTCCACCTACCCAAATGCTCCACCCCTCGTTATTCTAACCCCCATACACCTGATACCAAACAGTATACCCTATGCATCGACAGATCTCATGCCTTTATTTATTATTTATTTCGCGGTATTTTGCTTTGGTTTATGAGATTACAACCTGCTGGCAAAACAGAATTAGCAGATGTTAAAACTAGAGGTCATACTGCCTCCAAAAATCCATGCTACGTGTGACCATCCGCAGATTTAATGACCACAAATGAGAAGATGTGGTATCATCTATTGCCAAATAACATTGAAATATTTGTCTACTTCAGAAATGAGAATATCAAGATGTGCCCTGCAATAACTAACTAGCTAACTCACGAACGAGCTGGCAAAATAACTAACAAATTAACTAACTAACTAACTAACTAACTAACTTACTAAATAACTAACTAACGAACTAAGTTACTTGATAACTGACTAACTAACTAGCTACTAGATAACTGACTAACTAACTAGCTAAGTAACTAACTATGTAAGTAAGTAACTAGCTAACTGACTAACTGACTAACTGACTAACCGACTAACTGACTAACTGACTAACTAACTAACTGACTAACTAAATAACTAATTAACTAACTAACGAACTAAGTTGCTAGATCACGGACTAACTAACTAGCTACTAGATAACTGAAAACTAACTAGCTAAGTAACTAACTACCCACCTACCTACCTACCTACCTAACTATCTACCTACCTACCTACCTACCTACCTACCTACCTACCTACCTACCTAACTAACTAACTAACTAACTAACTACCTAACTACCTAACTAACTAACTAACTAACTAACTGACTAACTGACTAACTAACTAACTAACTAACTAACTAACTAACTAACTAAGCAACTACCTACCTTCCTAAGTAAGGAAGGAAGGAAGGAACTGGCTAACTAACTAACTAGCTAACTAGATAAGTAACTAACTAAATAACTAACTAAAAGACGATCATAAATCAACCAAGAAACTAATTATTTCATTAAATTATTCACTAATTAAAAGAGGTAGTTTGCTTGTTGACAGACAGACAGACAGACCAACTGACAGACTGTCGGATTCACTGACCAAGAAACTACTAACTAAGTAACTACATAACTAACTAGCTAAGTAGCTGAATAGCTTATCACTTAGTAGACTCAGTAAGTACTCCATAAAAATAGCAAATATTATCGAAAGGAAAAAACAATAGAGATACTGCCCCCTTTGATTCCTTTGTCGCAAAGCAGTGCTCATAGGATGTGATAAAACAAGGAACCCGGATAGATCGGCCAATCTACTAAGAACTTTATACGAAGGCAACAGAGCGCTGATAAAAGTAGACAAATAAGCAGAAAGTTCTGATACAAGTAGGTGTAAGACAAGGCAATATGCTCTGATGAGTCCTGCTCACGGAGATTCTAAGGCGTTCTTTGCAACTGCTATATGCCCCTGTGTTTCTTGTGTTGTTTTAGCTGAACTGTGGCAAGAAGAAAAGTTTTGAAAAACCTGGAATGTTAGTTGTACCCTAACATCGTTTTCTGATTGGTTCACACTTCTCTAGAAATGAAACACGTGATCCATTTGCCATTTACAAGTGTTATAACTGCTGGTTGACCTGTGTCATTTAGTAATTTAAGTAAGATAAGGAGCTTGACGGTGGATTAAATAAGATTTACAAAAAGATGCATAGCCAGAGCACGTCGATTGGAGAACACTTGATTTAAAATTCTGACCAACAATTCAACTCAAAATTGAGCATTTATGGTAGTTTTCTTTTTGGCAAACTAACCCTAATTTCATAATCTATATGTGCACGAAACAATTTTCTTTGGACTGAAATCACCTACTTAATTTCGTGTTTAGGGTCTTTGACAGATTATCTGGGCAAGGAGTAAAGAATTTGGAAGATTAAACTTGAACTTTCACCAGATGCATCAGCTATTTGTGAAGATGCTAATAAAATACGAATCAAAAGAGGTTTTAATTTCTGGCAATAAAAACAGAGGGCCGCCAATGTTAAATCACCTCCATTTTATATTTCATAGTTAAGCTACGATAATGGTGATTCAAAGCTGGCGTAACTTATCTAAATACGTTTTGGTCGATTAAGTTGCAAATACTTCAAGGGTAGCAGATTGCAATATTTGATTGCAAATTTTCTATATCGTTAAGTTCTCATCTCTTTTATTCCATTAAATGTTCTGAGAAGTTGTCGCATGTTTTGTGAATTAAGATTTGAGTTGAATCTCTTTTCTCTTTTCTTTCTCGTTTCGTATTTGCTTTCTTGTCTTTACCAGAGGAACTATTAGTTAGCAAAAAGTTGGGAGGAGGAGAGCACTAAATTCCCCAAACGCCCCTAAGGCAATGCTACTCCTACGGCAAGCCAATTAGGTTGTCCCGCTGATTGTATAATGGCTTGTTTATGTATGAAAGGCAAGGCCTACCATTAGTGTCTCTAACGAAGCAGTTAACGTGAATTAACCTATAATCTTACACTCAAGACAGAATCACTTCTTAAATTCAAGATCCAATTGCAGTGAGCTGTGTCGACATTATATTCATGCCAAAAGTCAGAACTGAAGTGACCATTTATACCTAACGGATTAAGAAATTGATATTTCAACCAATTAGTATTATAACTTACAATCAAGTATATATCTATCTTCACAACCAATTCTTTAATTATGAATATGACGCCATAACAAACCGGTCCTCTACAATAAGGATTTGAATTCATTTACAACAATAAAGGGGTTTTCTTTAAAATTCATTAGAAGTTAGCCAAGTCTACAAGGTTTTTAATCTCTTTGCTATCGACTGGTGTTGTCGGTTGCCTTAATCACAGAATGAATCATTTAAGTTCAAATCTTCCAAGTGTGTTGATACCTGCAAGAGAAAGAAAGCAGATTTGACCTGACTCTGCTGTGGAATTTGCTCAGACTGTGCAGTCAAAAGTACTTTGAATCAGCTTAAAGCTTATCACCTTTCCTTTAGTTTGTTAAGGACGGAAATTGACCGTTCAAAAGATTTCTTACGCTGGAAAAAAAGATATAAATCTTGATTTCACTTTGTGCACTACACTGTACTTTGATAGTTACAGAGATATCTAAGTAGTAGACATTTATTTTCGAAAGCTTTGATCCACAATGCAGCACTTAAATCAGTTTTGAGTGACTCTTAAATTTTACTAATAAATGTGGCTAGTTTTATACCATTTAGCTTTTAAACAATTACATATTTCAATCGATATAATTTGGGATAGATAAGGGAAGTTTTAAGCTAGATATAGGCCCATCCAAATGTATATTGAGAACAGGTGGGGGCATCCACAGTCATTGTGTAAGAGGATGGTCATCAAAACTCTTTAGCTTGTAGCCGTTTTTAAGAAATACGAGGGCCCATAACCAGTAATTTTGTTCTAGTTCTTTGGCAGCTTTATATACTTAACATTTTCATACAAATCAAAACTGGAAACCATAGAAACCTCACCGCTCCCCTCTCCAGGGACAGGCTTGCTAGAATTAGCAATGATCCACTTTAATGCTTGGTTGAGTCAGCTATTATATTTGTACGTTTTTGTTGTCATTAAATAAGCCACTGATTTTTTTTCAGGCGCAATTTTTTACCACCCTCTATTGCAAGATTACCATCCTTTCGCTATATGTAGTCACAATAAGATGTAGGTGCACAATGTAAACAAAAATACTGTGTCTGGTGGAACAAGTAAAATGTTCCTGTTTGGTTGCAAGGATTCTTACGCTGTGTCAAAATATTTGCAAACAGTTAAGGTTTTATAATCCACGGTGGGCTTCCAGTTCGACAGTTTCACTTAAGCATCTGTTTGCTTCGGCTAGTGCCATTAAATAATTTAAACTGTTTACACGTTTTGCTTATCAAGGGAGGAAAAAGGATCTACGAATCAAGGATATGTACACAATTTCAAAAATTGGATGTTGAACTGTTGGAATGACAAGTCATTCAAATAGTTCAGACAATTTCCAAAACGTCTGTCGAAACAAGTCAGGACTCTGTATCAATTTACCGTCTGGTAATTCAAAATAACAATCCCACGTAATCCAAATATATACAGTGTTTCTGTCGGGCTCTGGTTTTACATAGTGATAAGAACATTGGTTTATATATGTCTGGCACTGATGAAGGCTCAAAGCCTAAACACAATAAATATTAATTAATTAATTTCCCCGTACCCACTGAGTGGAGGGAAATTCGCGAAAGATTGACACTAAAAATCTCCGCATTAGCTTTTTGGGCCTGATCGTCCAGTGGTTGAGGCGCTGGTTTAGTAACCATGAGGTCGTAGGTTCTAATCCGGTAAGCGCCCATAAATTTCAAGCTATTGTGGTAATGCTCCACTCTTTGAGAATTATATGCAATTGCAATGTGTCTGCTGAGAATATATATGTATATATATATATACATATATACATATATACATATATCTATACTAATAAGCTGAGGTAATAAGCGCAAAGTCAAATTATTGTAAGTTGGCTTTCCTTGCATTACCTTTGCTCATTAGTATTAGGCCTTACCTTGCTCCTTTTTGCACTCTTACAACTTGAATTCATGATTGGTACTACAAAATTTAAAAACGGCCTCAACAGTGTATACATAGATTGTAACCAAAGATACGTTTCGTAGCACTCTTATCAATTTTTTCCCAGCAAAAATTCGGGGCTGTCAACGATCTTGAGCTGTATCCCACTTACTTCTCAGGAGAGAAGGAATATGTTGCGTTATTCAATCAGCGAGTCTTTGAGAGGTCCTTCCCACATATCTGGCATCACACCCGCGCAAAAATTCATAAATATCTTTGTAGACTTTGGAAAAAAACCGTTGTGCTGTAACTACAACCCTGATGTGACTGGCCCCAAAACATCAACTGAAGTCTACGAAGAAACCTTACCCAACACTTGCTGTAGGAATGTGACAAATTATATTTTAAGAAAACTTGTTCCCAGACTACCTAGGAATCACGTAAGTCTACCCTTTTTTTCTACAGCAGGTTTCTTTGGCTTATTACAGAACTGATTTAATGCCATACTTTGACAGCAATTACAAGGTATGTAAATTAATAGCGTATAACAAAAATTCTTCAGAACAAATACAAACGACCCTTAAAAATATTTCTTGATATTGCTCTTGAAGTATTTGTTAGACTACAAACACGTTTTGTTGATGATATCATTGCCAATGCTACTTACTCAGTTTATATTACGTAGGTAATCGCATACCGTAAAATTTGGCTTGTCTACAATTTAAAGCTTTATTCACAGTCGTTGTCTAACTTAGGCTAGGTATTGAAAACCTGAAACCTGTATTCAAATGGAATAAAATTTACCTGTAGGAAAGCCGTGCCTACTCCTTAGTATGGCTTAGAAACATACGGTACTCTTTCAAAAATTGAGCCGCAGTTAGCTTAAAAGAAAGCATATTTCATAGGCTTAAATAATCTCAGTTACTTCCAATTTACCTCTTAAAGAACACTCGTAAAAAATCTACTTCACTTATTAAGGTTTGAGATGCTTTTTACCACTCTTAAGCTGACGTGACTTCTGTAGAGAGCCTTAAAAACTTTCTTCGCGTGTAGGGCAATCCCTCTTTGCTATCTTTAACAACTTCCTACATCCAATGAAAAGCTATCTTACCATTCACTTCTGAAGGTAGATCGAGAAAAGGTCGAGGTAATGTTTTTAATAGCACCCTAACGACATTACGTTACTCCTCTAAAAGATCCCAGACATGAGCGATCATCTTTCCCGAAGTCTCACTATAAGGAATTGAATGCATAAAAATCTTATTGCTAATAGCGCACTCTCTTGCATTCCCATTAAGACTTTAAAGCATGCCATTCTTTAACAACTTAAAAATGTTGATTTATATGTAGATAAGCAGAAATATGTATAGTCCTACAGACATAGATGAAGTTACGAATATGGGCCAAAATATATATGCAGATATAGATAATTAATATCTGATATAGATATATAGAGATAATTCACGTACGGATATGATTGCTATAATTATGGATCGTAATTGGTTCTACTTTTGTCCTCCGTTAAAAAGTTTACGCTCTGAAGTAAATTTTGATGTTAAATTATTATTATTAGTTTCTCTGTTTTAAAGATGATCTTTTATTTATAAAACAGTAAAGAAATTCTTAACAGATTGATATCTACATATCATTTTACAAGTTTTTATGAAATCGCTTGAAATAAGTCTCAAGTCCCACTGAACAGTTAAAGGTCATAGGAAAAGCATACGTAGATATAGCAGGTCGGTTAAGTAAAAAATCCTTGGTTTAAGATACTTATTATTAAGGATCTTAAGCCCACTAAGGTTATGGTTACCAGATAATCATGGTAAGAAGGAACATTCCAGAGAGTTACTGTGAAGGAAAAGTAATTTTTGGTGTAAGGTGAAGTTCTGAACCTAGGAAGCTCAACGGTGAATACGTAAACATTCGTAGATAAGAATGAGTAATACAATTGGCAGTCTTGAACAAGGATACAGGAAAAGGAAAGCTCTTGGCTGCATCAACAATGAAAACACTTGCAAAAACTATGCAGAAGTATGACAACCCAACCATGAGAAAGAGTTCAAGAATTCTAAGTAAATAGTCAACTTTGGATTTTGTCTAGGAGCTAAAAATGGAAGACAGAAGCGCCTGACCAGCGCCATGGCAGCAATGTTATATACAATGATCTGATTAAAGATGTATTGAAGTACAGAACGCTCTCCTGTGAAGGTACGTTTGAGACTGATTGAGACAGTGAACTCTCATGGAAACTGGTTTGACAATAGTTTGGTTTTAGAAATTTAAACAATGACCTTCACAGGATAAAACCCACGAAGCCCAATGCTACTTAGAAATGCAGTTATCTCGTATGAGGACTGATTGTCAAACGGGGTTCCCTTTGACTTGAATATGAAGAAACCCCTTTGTTTCTGTTAATTAAAAGTAGCCTGCCATTTCCTTTTGCTCTCAGTGAAGGTGGGAGGATCATTCGCTAGAAAATTTGCCATTGTACCTTTTGCGAATAGATGTGGTTGTCCTAAGAAGTATTATATCATGGTGTCACCAGCAAAGTGTACCCAAGCTGGAAAGGATAAGTTAAGCAAATCATTGATAATAGTAAAACGTTGATGGAGTAATAGCTGGTGAAGATTACAACATTTACACTACAATCACCTTGTACGATCTATTGGACAAACCATATTCCTTGATAAGATATCAATGAGAGCGCCTTCGGAGCCTAAAAGTATCCGTGAAGGTGATAAAATTTAGTAAATATCGAATAGGCTTTACTACACATCTTTGGAGAAGTGCAAACGGGCATAAAATTGTTTACTTGCCAGAAAGACAATAAAAAGATCTTCAGCCAAATACTGATCAGCTGTGAGCACACATAGTTCCTTTGAGGACCTATGCTAAAATAGACTGTAAGATACAGTAACCTTTATATTAACCAGAACTGTTTTCATACGAAATGATATTAATTTCTTTTAAAAAGCGTCTAATGATCTAATAATAACTTATAGTCTATCTAAAACTAATTCCTGCGAATATCAATAGATCGT
The DNA here is from genome assembly GCA_010016025.2 of Alatinidae sp. Z8VKAUB7J3. Taxonomy (NCBI): domain Eukaryota; kingdom Metazoa; phylum Cnidaria; class Cubozoa; order Carybdeida; family Alatinidae; species Alatinidae sp. Z8VKAUB7J3. The sequence goes on along the minus strand of JAAAKM020006971.1, from coordinate 77,696,528 downwards.
CGTAAGTACTTTTGATGTTTCAGTGGATAAGGGTGAGCAATTTTTTCTCCAACCTTTTAGTCAGCACTGGATATGACACCAACAGCTTTCATTTTATACCTTCATGGATCAAAGAAACTTTATTAAATTCGTAGAGAGTGTCAAGAACATGATATGCAATCTATGAGGACAAGGAAGCTTGGTACAATAAAATCAGTCTTTGAAATTCTTGAAATGGAACGTAAATTCGCTCACAATCGTAGCAGATAACATAATACTGTGCAAGCTTAGGTAGCTTTCAACGAACAAATAAATGAGGCATAGTACGGTAGAGCAATTTGATAATAGTATAAAATGAAGTATAGTATAGTATAGTATAGTATAGTATAGTATAGTATAGTATAGTATAATATAGTATAATATAGTATAGTATAGAATAGTATAGTATAGTATAGTATAGTATAGTATATTATAGTATAGTATAGTATCGAATAGTATAGTATAGTATAGCATAGTATAGAATAGAATAGTATGGTATAGCATAGTAAAGTATAGGATAGGATACGATAGAATACGATAGGATGGTATGATATTTGGTTCCTGCAATCTGTTATAATTAAACCTAAAAAACGTTAGATATGTTGTCAGAGTCCTGCCACAAAAACCCAAGTCATTGAATAAATTTTCCTTTATTATCACATAAAATTTGTGGTCTGTCATTTATTAGAGTCCAGTACAATTTAATATGTAGTGTCGTATTAAATGAAGTTCTATAGTGTACTTAAGTACAGTTTTACACTACAAAATGAACCCCACATTTCCACAACAAAACCACTGTCTGATTCAGCACAATACAGATGACAATTGTAAGAATCACTACAGTAACAGATGATTTATGAAACAACAAAATAACTCAGTGGAGTACAGCAGAATCCGCTGGAGTGAGGGACAAACCAAAGCAGCTTCCAGTAAAATGCTGTAGCTTGAATAAAATTTTGAAGGTACCAAACAACGGAGCGTTCATTGGCATATACTTTCCGATGAGACTTTTGACTCAAGGAGCCACCACAGACCAATGCATTTTCCCAGAAGATCCAACCTCTAGCATTCGGTGATTTCCAAGCAAAATACGTAACACCGATAACTATATTCAATTTAGTTTGCTTGATTGCAACTTGCACAAGGTGTCTAAAGTGCGCTTCAGAGTTTTACCAATGCAAATGAGAGGCTGTGCATAACATTATAGTTATGTTACTTTGTTTTCTTCCTATAGCATTTTCGCGTTCACTGCTGCCATTGAAGTAACCAAGGTTAGCAAAGTATACAACAGATTTGAGTAGTTTTTAAATAGAATACTTGCTATATTTTCATAGAACATGTTATTTGTGCCAATAGCCAATCCAGATCACATAGAAAGAGCAGCGTATATATGTGTTGGAAATAAGACGTTCAGGCCTCCCAAATAAGTAATCTAAGCTACCGTTTGCTTGAGACTTCCAGTGTCTTGAAGTTCGTATAGATCATTGAATTAGTGCTTAAAAATCGCAGTCTATAAACCAGACTATTTGCTTAATCTCTTTCGCTTTCAGCAACGATCCCCAGCATTTTAATACTACGTTATTGATTCATGACGTCAATCTAAGCAGGCCTACGAAAACAAAAACTGTGGGGTGCCGGTCATTCCTAAAAGTACGTTTATCAAGCATAATCAAACTACTCTTGCATTTATATTCTTATCATTATTATGTCAACAATAGTTATGTGCAAAGATACAATATCAGTGACATATTATTAGAAAAGAACCTTTTTTTCTATACGAGTAAATAAATGTATGTTGTTCTAATGAAGTGCATGGAAAACCAATCAATGATATTTAAACGACAGAATTTACAAATGTTATCTTAGGCACTATTACACTAATAGGTAAACTGTATAGTGGTATCCAAAACGACTGGGCACCCATTGCTTGAGTGCTGATTACGTAGTAGTTGCAGTAATTGTGTACGTCTTTGTCGTTGTCGATGCTGTTGTTGTTGCCATAGGCATTGAAGTCGTTGTCGTAGTACTAGTAGTAAAAGCAACCGCAGCAGGAGCAGGAGGAGGAGGAGCAGCAGCAGCAGCAGCAGCAGCAGTAGTAGTAGTAATAGTAGTAATAATAGTAGTTGCAGTAGTAGTAGGAGGAGTAGGAGTAGGATTAGCAACAATATTAGTTGTGGTAGTAGAAGTAGCAACAGCAGAAGTAGTAGTAGTAGTAATAGTAATAGTAATAGTAATAGTAGTAGTAGTAGTAGTAGTAGTAGTAGTAGTAGTAGTAGTAGTATAAGGATAGGTGGCAGAAATGGGATGTCAGGAGTGCTTTTTATACTTGCAGTGTTACCACGAGAAATCCTGCCTGACTAGTACATTTTGGGATAAAAGTAGTAGCTGCAAAGCAAGCGATGTTCTTTCTAATCATTGCAATTAACAGTTTATAATCCCATGATAATGTCTGAAAGCCTACACCTCGCCTGTAAAACTCTCTTAGATTGATGCTACTCCCTTCCTTGCATTTGGATAGTTCTAAATCTTTTGATTTTAACTTCTTTCATGCCTTAACTCGATTCCCTTTCAAAAGAAAGAAACAATACCCATAAAAGCGTGCTGTGGCACCCTTTCACTTTCCAATTCTTGTTATTAAGTTGCAGTGGAATAACGCAACAGGGAAGGTAATCAGTGTATACATACAAATTTCTTTAGATCAAGCTTAGGCTGTTGTTACACAAAACGACAGCGAGTTTCAAATAGATAGAGCACTCGTACAAATACCTAGTGATAGCCTATGGTCCTTTTAGGGTTAATCCCAAACTTATTCAATAGGCACTAGTAAATAGTTTGTCCTTCGAGTGTATGCAAATACCAAACCAAAAGGCTTTTCTTATCTGATATTTTATCATAGCACTAATGGTATTGAAGATCTCAATTATCCTAGCCTGTATTACATATGACACCGACTGTTTTAATTCTATACTTTAATAAACCATGAAACTCTGTTTTACCGTAGAAACATATAATAGGCATTCAAAACATGACATGTGATATATGCCACCAAGGAGGACGAGGTAGCTCGGTGCGATGAAGAAAAGTAACGGAAAGTCTTGTAGGAAGAAACCTAACAACGCAATTTACTCTAGCAGTTGCAGCTGACCAAATAGCGCAGTGAAAGTTCCGGTCGCAATTCATTCATAGCTTAATAAAGCATACTACGTCAGAATCTTATCTAATAGGTACACAGTATAGTAAATCATAGTATGTTATATTTCATTTTAGTAGGTAGTATCGTATCGTATCGTATCGTATCGTATTGTATCGTATCGTATCGTATCGTATAGAATAGTATGCTATGGTATAGCATAGTATGGTATGGTATGGTATATTATAGTATGGTATGGTAGAATATAGTATGGTATGGTATAGTTTGGTATGGTATGATATGGTATAGTATGGTATAGTATGGTATGGTATGGTACTGTGCAATATAGTGCCGTGCAGTACAATACAATACTGCTCAGAAATGTACAGTGAAGTACGGCAGACAATTCTACATTTTATAAAAATTATAGTTCGTCTGAACATTTAAAAGATAGAATACGCACCTGGAGAAATAGAATGGTTTTAGAGGCTGCAGAAGGATTATAGAAAAATTATGGGGGTGGCAGAAGAGATCGTCGCTGAGATAGAGTACAAGCCATGCAGCTCAATGCCACGAGTAACGCAACACACATGACAAATCATTGCCCTCTCGATAATGGGTCACTTATATAAATGGACAGTACACACATTTCACAAAATACCGTTGATCTATTTCGAAAGTACAATGCTCCTCGCATCTGGCTGCTTTACATTGCTTTTAAGTATGAAGTAATTCAACCTTAGATTTACCAGCTCGTAAGCACCCAAGCAGCATTTAAATTGTCTAATTTACAAATACTTTGTATGTGTCCAGCTATGACCACTAGAATCACATCATTTGACAGAATGATTGGCAGGCAATGTGTAAGAGGAAACCGTCCTTAGAGTAGTCATATAGGTTGGAATCGGAAGCAAGGTAAAATAATAGTACGTGTCAAAGTTTAGATGATTTCTCTTCATTCCATTTCGGTCATTCTGACGTTAGTACTCTGAGGAGTGTCAGACGAAAAAAGCTTTTCAGTACACAATGTTTTTGCCATTTCGTGCAATATTCTTGTTTTGTACCACAAACAAACTATTAGATAACGTTTAGTAAACCTCTACATAAGTAATAACTTCAGCGCTCAGAAATGTATGCTCTAGTGAGTACTCTTTGGTCTCTAATAAACGAGGGGGTTGGAATAAACTGGGCGGGGGAGGGCTGGAGACAATTTCAAAAATTAATAAATCTCTCCCCCTGTTTATTAGAGACCAAAGGGTATGTCTTCACCTCCGGTGACACACACCACTCTTGGCATGCTCCCTCACTTTCCTGCCCATGCCACTGATACCCTTGTTTTCCGTTTACTTGCACAAACTTGGAGATTGCCTAAAGAAACTGTTTTTCATTTATAAATATAAAGTGACATGAGAAGACATCTGTTTTTCGAATTGTTTATTTTATGATAGAAAAAAATCTGTTCCTTCCAAAAGTACCAATACTTTTTCGGTAAATGGTTTTACATTTTTCAAAGTGAAAAATACTATAAAAGTCCAGGGATGACTTTAAAACCTCTCTATAAGAAAGTGTTGATAAGCAAATTAATTAACTTCATCTTGATGTTCTTATTGATTTCTGTTGCCACAATAAAAGGAAAGCTAAGAAGGTTGAACTTTTGTTCCATTGCCTTGAAATCCGCAACCCCCAATGTGAAGCGACCATTCAAACCTGTTAACTAACTACGGTACTTCTCCGATAATGATGCAAAAGTCCAAGTCATAAAAACTTGAAAATACGCAAAATTCTACTTATAAAACAGCTTCTTTAATAGCTTGAAAACATTTAATTTCCTTTTATAGATCGTTTGCTTCTTTATAATAAATGTAAAACCACACACCTACTCTTCACTCTTTACTTTTTTTAAAAAAAATTGCAAAGTAAAACTATTAATCTAGTAAAACATAAGTATCTTGTTTCTCAAGTCCCACACCCTCTTTTACATTTTGCCTGTGCTCAGCAGGTGGATTTTTTTACGGTGCAGTCAGAACCTGCATCCTCCAATGATTTACGAAACTGCTTTTGATTAAGTCCTCTAAATTACATCTTATTCACTGCTTGAAAATCGGACCCTTATCATGTTTATAGCGTAAATAGGACTTACAAATGCCTTCTTGCTGCAGATAAATAAAAGTACATTATGATCTGCGCAGCCCTTTTTTGTTCTAGTGTTGATTACTCACACAAACCCCGATTATTTTGTGTGGAGTAAAGGAGCCCCGTCAGTTCTAATACTAGCAAGCTTAACAACACATAAACCCGACCTGATTAAGCAGCTCTCACACATTCATACAAACTTCCCACATTGTCCATTAAGAAACTATTAAAATCACTTGTCTTTAACATTGCTATTGAAGATTTGCAGGAATTGCTTTAAATCTACGTACTATTGTTCTTTTAGAGCTTTTTAAATGACTGGTTTTGCTTCGCAGTAAGCTCACTTTAAGTAAACGTCAACCCAGGTTGCCATAAAACCGGCAGGAGGAGGGATACATATGTCTCGGGGGGGGGGGGGCGTAGTTTGTCCACCCCAGCATTGAATCAAGTAACATTAGTAATGCAACAAATATCAATTAGCTATGACGACTTTTCAAACGAAAGTGAGATCGAGAGGCAAGGAAAGAATCATTAAGAGTAAAGAACGTATTAAGAATTCTTTCAGGCATTTTTTTCTAATATCTAAGAACATTTCAAGCAATGATCATCGCGAATGGTCTTATACAACAAATACACATAAGTGGAAACGCATCAATATACATGATTGCTTGATACGAAGACTCCACTTGCTAATTTCTTTATCGAATGCTTGTCCGCTAGATCTTCTAGTTTGCAGTCAGTTTCTGTGCCCTTGTACATAAGAAGGAACAGATCTTAGTGAACTTCCAGACCATTTTTTTATTACTCATGATCTAGATTTGGGTACAAAGTGTTTGTGTGCTTTTCCTTGTTTGTATGCAATCAGGACTGAAATGTTGGACATGTTTAAACCCTAATACATTGCTCTGTCTCTTACCATTTTCGTAAATAATCGTGTGTCTCCTAATTACTGAGCCAACAGAACTATTGACATTCTCTTCAAACCCTAAGCAAACTTATCTTGAATCTTCAATTACTAATCATTGACATCTTGAAAATACAAATATACTGAACTCAGTTGTAAAGCGTCAATAACAGAACACAATCAAAAAAGAAATACGAGACACGATATGCATTTGCAGAAGTCACGTACGTCTGCCATACACCGTTTAAAAAGTTAGGACAGAGAAGCACTTTAATAGTTTGTTTGCAGTAAAAACAAGAATACCGTAAATGCCCGATTAAGCGCCCTGGACGCTTATTTAAAAACCAAAGATTTAGGGTGGGCGCTTATTCGAACCTGGGCGCTTTTTAAAGAAAGGAAAAACAGATAGCTAAACATACATGATCTTTCTATAGAATAGATCGAAACATACCGTTCAATCAATTAAGCAATCAATCAATCAATCAATACATCTTCATCGTCCTCCGTATCATCATCTGAAAGCGTAAAGTCTGGAGCTGCTGCATCCACGTCTTCACTGTCCAGACCTAGGCACTTATTTGGACCTGGGCGCTTATTTAGACCTGGGCGCTTGTAAGAAATATTTTTCCCAAACTGGGCGCTTTTTTGAGCATGGGCGCTTATTTCAGTCCTGGGCGCTCAATCGGTAATTTACGGTATTGTACGACATAGCGAAAAAATTGTGTATCTAAGCGCTTTATTTGTCTGAAACTCCTTAGAATATAATCGTCAGAAATTATCAAAATGAAAACGTATGAAATGATATGCTCAACTGTACTTTTGAAAGAGCCAATCAGAATTTGGACTAACGGAATGGCTTACCTTTTAGAACCAAGCAGCGTCCACTACAACTACATCAATTAAATAGGCGCAATAAGAAAAAGAATTATTTGGGTCTGCATAGAAAATGTTTTCTTGTTTTTATGTGGACTGAATCTAGAACGGTCAAATGAAATACAGACATGGCCTTACCTATGATACGGAAACAATCGTCCCTGTACGTTTGGCCACTTGTTCTAATTCATTTAAGTTAACTCTGTAGATTGTCTGTGCGTATTCCGCCAGGAACAAAAGTCACAAAAGATTGATATGAAAAAGTTGATATAAAGACTACAAGACACAGAGATTATTCTCGTTAACATAATCCTCGAATTCCCTAGTTTTTCTACAAGAAGAAGTCGTTAAATGGTGTGTCAAAACTTTAACTTCTCGGCCTTTTGGCAAGGAATGGATGTAGTATCTGTTCTCATTGATGACAGATTTCGTTCCAGAATCCGCGAGAGGCGGTCCTACTGGGCAGTTGAGTTTGCTTCATGGCTTGCTTCTCTGCCTGGTAGCACAAATTGAGGGGCGTCGCCCTTGGACGCCCCAGCTGCCCTTTACTTATTAGTTAGCCTGTTTGGTGGTTTTTCTGTTTATTTAGGGTAGTTTCAATGTCGGACCCACAGCTCATCAGAGTCGTTGATTGAAAGATTGTCAAAGCTTTAAGATCTCTCTAGGGATGCGAAGGCAAGAAATGATCTCCAAAATTGAATAGTATTGCAGCAATTTCGACGACTGTGTTTAGTTAAAGTATGTCTGCGTCACTAATGACGTGTCAATAGAGTTGTCTACATCAATAAAGGCAGCTCAAAGGCCATAAGAAGGGGAAAGCGAGGAGATGGAAGTGCGTTAAAGAACGGCACAGGACAAGGACAGAAGCTATCAACGTAGAAGCAATTCTGAATTTTTGAGGCATTACAAAATGAAGTTGAAAGTTGCTCTGTGCAGCAAGTATGGTCAGCTAGCAAAAATCTATGTAGAACCTAAAGAGATGTTTAACTTTTAATGACAATAATGTTAGAGAAGGTGCCGAGTGTGATACTACGCCGTTGTGCCAGAGGCTTGACAGTTGATGTAAGAGAGGAGCCACGCAAGGTGGATACCCTCCTATGAACTCTTTCCAGTAGGTCAATAATTATGACAAGAAATTGCCACTTCACAGGCCTAGTAACAATATTTCATATCGTATATCCTCAATTATCCGAAAACCATGAAGAGCCAAATATTTGGATAAGTGAGAAATAAAATCTATCATTTCTCCTATATTTTTTTTCCTTCAAGTAAGTAGTCACGGAACTTCGAAACACAACATAGATGTTTTGATTTTAGTTTTCTAGCTTTGTTTGTGTTAAATGCAAAATGCTGTTTGCCTTTATATCACACCAACACATCGTCAATCAAGTATCCATTAAATGCCAGAGGGCACATGATGTGGTTTAGTTTCCAATAGAGTTTTCAAAGAGTTGTCACAGAGCTACCGAAAGAGTTGTCAAAGAGTTTCCCAATAAGTTTTCAAGTTGTTAAATGCTATCAGTTTATTCAAGTTATAATTATCAAATATGGTATTAAACCATCTCATCAAGCAACGATTGTTAAATTCACGTTACAGATTATCATAAATGTAGGTTTATGTTTTAACAATTATAAAATGGTCCGTTATTGACTAGGACTCTTTACACGTCGAAACACTCAGAACATAGACAACATTATTAGGGAAGTTACCATACTCTTACGCATTGCATTTAAAGTTAGCGATCAGATAGGACCTCGTATAAGATGATAGTAAACACTACTGTTAGTCGTTTTCTTATTGAAGTTTAAATTAGATTCACTGCTTTTATGTTAATAAAATGTACTGTTATGATTCACGGAAAATATATCCATCCACTGTGCTGAAAAACTTAATAAAACTAAACGTTATGAACTAGCTTCAGCTCTCAAAGGCAGTAGATTGTTAATATCTCCTCACAGTGTCGTCGGTGACCTGTAATAAGAGCCCCCATACAAGCTACAAGTACTTCAAACTTTTGCTCTCATGCAGGCTAAAAGTACTTCATACTTTGTTCTCTTAAAAGCTACAAGTACTTTATACTTTTGTTCTCTTACAAGCTACAAGTACTTCATACTTTTGTCCTCTTACAAGCTACACGTACTTCATACTTTTGTTCTCATACAAGCTGCAAGTACTTCATACTTTGTTCTCTTACAAGCTACAAGTACTTCATACTGTTGTCCTCTTACAAGCTAAACGTACTTCATACATTTGTTCTCATACAAGCTGCAAGTACTTCATACTTTGTTCTCTTACAAGCTACAAGTACTTCATACTGTTGTCCTCT
>JAAAKM020006971.1:77674626-77687043 GCA_010016025.2 Alatinidae sp. Z8VKAUB7J3 | reverse complement strand
TACAAGACATCAACATCATTATCCACACATACAAGTCAGTCTATGTATTATACAATTAATCGTAAATAGCATAACCTTAGTTCTCATTTATTAGCAAGTTTCCAGGTTGAATCGGGGTGTGGTCAAGCACTGCTTACAGTTGAGGAACGACTCGAGCACCATCAGGTTAAATACCATATGAATAGTTGATAAATCTCATCACTATGGACAATTGAAGAGACACAACGTGTATTTGACTAAGACAGAGAGCGAGGCCTTACTTCAAAATTAAAACTAGGAACAAATATCTCATTACCAAACGGAAACCACCCTTGTCAGACTTTGTTAACTAAAAATCTTTCAAAAATAGTACTTATTTAAACTCGAAATAGCAGGAGACAGAAAAAATCCAAAGCATGATTCGAGGAAGCAAAGGTAGCAAAGGAGTTTGGAGACAACATTTCAGAACAGAACTTAGGCAGATACAAATACAGATACTTAGGCAGTCAAGGAAGGCTTGGCTGTACCACAAAAAGGAATCCTAGAAAGAAAGTTGCTAATCTCTGTGAGGTCATTGGCCAGGAACAAATTGACTAAACTTTTCATGATCTGTCGGGTCGTTGTAAGATCGCCACCAGCTCCTTCTGTAAGTATTAAAGTTACAGAATACCAAAATGTTGGTAGAATTTGATGGATCTCTAAGGCTCCATCAATAACGTCAGATATAACTTTAAGACCTAATACGAATATTCTAAAAAGGACTTTTCAAAAGAAAAATAGGAAGTCAGTTTTTCAGAGGAAAATACAAGAGTGCACATTTAAGATTATTAAACGACCGGAAATCATACATTCTGGCTTTTGGAAGATCTGTTCGTGCACAGACAGCAAACCCTTGGAGATAGGTATCATAATCAGAACTAAACAGCGGTAAGAACTATCAAACCTTTAGATCAGTGTTGTGTACAAAATCACAAAAGGTAGTGTCACAGTAAGCTAGAACAAGTGACAATTTGAATGAAGAAATGCTTAGACAAATGGAAACTTGGTGTGGAGACCCTTAACATTTTTGAAATGTTTACTCAGAGATTCGGTGCCTGGATTTGGAGAGACTGGTTTAAATAGTAAATGAGTAAAATGCAATGGGCAAATGCCTTCTTTTGTAACCTAGTAATGAATAGCTAAACAATATCTCTTTCAAGCCTGTTACATTAGCATAGAGCAGAGGCACACAATCATGCGCACACTTGGCATTCCAGTTACCTCAAAATCATAAACCTGTTGATTAGAGGAGCCTTTCTGGTGCTACTCTTAAGTTTGGTCTCCTAAATATTAGACAGGAAGAGCCAAACACTCTTAATTCTTAACAGCAACACATCAAAATCTCTGTCATTTAGTGATATTCAAGTATCATGGAGAAAAGGGCAGTGATTGGCCTACTTCCCTTGAAACGAGTCGGAAGCTTTCACGAGTCAACAAACGGAAGAGCGCGAAACGATGGCTGATACAAGCATCTACTCCCCAAACAAATTTGAGCTACCGGGAACAGTTACTTTTCTTGTCACAAAATTACAAAGAGAGTTAACAAATAATGCTATAGATTCTCTGTAAGAAATCATCCAGATATTTCAAGATCAAATGGAGTAATTACACCATGAAGTAATTAGTTAGAATTAGAGAAGATGAAATATATTAAGACAAAACAGTGACAAAAAGCACAGGTTCGAGCCGGTGACATAGTTATCTTGCAAAGGAAGAATATTGGCTGGTATGCATAAAAAGAAAGGACCCAATAGCTCTCTTCCTTTTCGGATCACTTGCTAGCGAGCAAGCTCTGGTGCCACAAATTCTTATGCAGGAGTATCTTTCTAGGCTAGGAAGCGTTTTGACGCGCTAGTGACTTCTTCGATTCCTACTAGACAGCAAGAGAGTTACCTAAGCAGTCAATGAAGTTTCGCATACATTTGTTTCTCATCCAAAATTACACAGTTTTGGTATGGATTTGATGAGTATCTATACGCACCGTAGAAGCCACCATCGAGCTTTATAAAGGGAGACAGTATTTCGAGATCGCCGAAATCCTCTGGAAGTTTACGACTTTTTAGAGATAAAGCGGTTGTTCAGTTTTGAAAGGCCAAATATTTTAAGGATTACGGACAGACTCAGAGAGGAAATTCGACATCCAACAGCAAGGAGTTACGCACTGACCCCGTAGGATTTTCATATTTTAATAAAGACATTTTCTACTTAACCGCCAAAGTACCTCCTCAAAAAATTGTCATGGGTGGGAGATTATGTAAAAATTAATATGCGGGGGGGGGGGGGGTTGGAATAAGAATGTCCTGGGGGGAAAATTTTTTGAAAAATTAATTGGCGGGGGGCGGACGTCTATTAGGCACCCGAGAGTACACATTCAATCTGTAACTACCATACTGCTTACTACCATATTTTGTGTTAGATCATGTACGATTGATACCTGAATTTTGTTTGCACAAATTGAGAGTAGCCTGAATGCCTTACAAATACAAATTTCCCACATACTGTACTTAATTCCCTGATAGGAAAAGAAACAGTTTGCTGACAAGTCTTGTAATCAGCCGTACACGTTTTCGTGCATGTATTGGAATAGGTGACTGCTTGTATCCTCAAATACCGGTATATCAGTGAATTCATATCCAATATATTCCTATCTGATGACCGATAAATCTATCATTGAAGCTTCACCTAGTCGGCTAATCTAACACCTTTCCAAGCACGAAGACTCAGATGATGAAATTTGTTCAGTAATTGCGGTTGCAGTACCTGCCTCTTTCTATGACAATTCATATCCTACGTATATTCCCTTATAATCTCTTAACTGGTAAATGTTTAATTAACGCTTTAGCTAGTCTGCCAATTTAACACCTTTTCAAGCATGATGGCTCGGATTATGAAATTCATTCAGTTTTTGTTATCCAGTAACTGGTAATCGTAACCGTAACACCAGCTTCTTTCGAAACAATTCATATCCAATATATTTCTATGTGTTGACCCATAAATCTATCATTTAAGCTTCAGCTAGTCTGCAAATCTAACACCTTTTTAAGGTTCGTGACTTAAATGCTGAAATTGTTGAGGTTTTGTTACCAGGTACATAGGTATTGTAATTGCACTACCTGTTTCTTTCTATGGTAATTCATATCCTATGTGTTTCACATTAATTACTCATCAAATTCACTTGACTGGAAAAGATAGAGGTAATACTTGAATTACTATCACAAAAATACAAGACTAAAAGAAATACATATACGTCTTCTGTCTATTAACAAACTTTTAAAATATGGTAAGGCTTTAAAAGGCACCACTTTACATGCTATTCATTATCACATATTGCAGATTTTATATTTGTGATCACTTCCATCAAATGGAAACCTTTCTTTAATTGCCAACAAATTAATGCTAACTGGAGAACTGAATGCTAAGAAACATAACCGATCCACACACTGTGAATAAGTGTCGAACGTAAAAGTGTCTAAGTTCCAGACAAGGACCTTAGTAACAAACCTCGTGGGTTAAGTGACTCTTGTAGTACGTTGTGGTTAGATTTGGACGGGAACCTAAGAGCATCACGAGGTGTCCATTTGTTACAAAGATAGGAATTAATTTCTCAAAAATATGCACTCCTATTTCGAAACAGAAACATACGTTTTGTTTATTATTTGATTATATGTATATGGCATATGCATTATTATTACGTGGACAATCGTATCATTAACACTTGTACAAAGAGTGTCAATCCTTAAGATTTACTGTAATTAAAGAAGGTTTAATAAACGAGGCCTTCCTCTTACTACTACCGCATCTTTTAAAAAGAACACTAGAGAAATAGAAAATATGTTACCATCGGCGATCGAACCCGTGATACACGCTTTCGCGTCATGCGCTCTACCAACGGATATAGATGATCTCCGATGTTAACATACTCTATTTCTCTAGTCGCCACATTAGCTCCCAATCATCCACCGGTGGACATCGACATCCAGCTCAACGCAATTGGAGACTAGCCTCTCTGCGCCATGTGACTTGACCAAGGACGAACTACCCTCCGGCCCGTCATGAATACACAGCCAGTTAAAGTTAGAAAGTATCATCGAGTACTACTGCATCTGGTATAAAGCAGTACATATAAAGATAAAGCTTTAATACTACATCGACACATAACAGTTGGAAAATATACTGAGCAACCTAAGGGCGTAGGGCAAACTCTGCTTGCAATAGTGTGTCGCATGCTTGGGCACGAAACCTATTGCAAGCAATTCTCTTTTTACTTCTGTTCATTTGATGAATAGGTACTATACCGTACTGTTTCGAACGAAGGCAGCGAGCGATACGGAACCAGCATTCAAACGCATTGCATACAGAATGCCTTCTAGTCTGCAAAAATTAATTTCAATGACAATAAAAATACTGGGTAACACCCCAAATATACTGGGAGCCACCCTTAAAAATAGGGGAACACTTGCCTGCAGGAAAGAATGCAAAGCACTTCGAAGACACCTTTAACAGGCACTTGTTTTCCCACTTGGTCGCGGATCCTATTTTCCTGCTCGTTGCCAAGGCAATGAAATATTTAGAAGACGTCTTTAACAGACCCTGACGTCTTCTTTCCATTCGGTCGAGGATCCTTTTTGCTTGCTCCTTTGCAAGGCGATTAAACATCTACAAAAGACTTTAACAGACCAACTCATTCTTTTCTTTCCATTTGGTCAAGGATTGTCTTTGCTTGCTTCTTGCCAAGACGATTAAACATTTGCAATACGCCTTTAACAGACCACCTCATCCTGGTGCTTTCCATTTGTGTGAGGATCCTATTTTCTTGCTTCTTGCCAAGGCGATGAAACGTTTACAAGACATCTTTAACAGATCCTGACGTCCTGGTACTTTCCATTGGGTGGAGGATCCTTTTTGCTTGCTCCTTTGCAAGGCGATTAAATATTTACAAGATGTCTTTAACAGACCCTGTCCTTATTTTTCCATTTGGTCGAGGTTATCGTTTCCATTTGGTTGAGGATCCTCTTTGCTTGCTCCTTGCCAAGGCGATGTCTTTCCAGATGATCGTTCGAAGAACGCAATACAGATGCTCCCAAACACATTCTCTGTGTTCGTTACCATGACCGTTGATATTCGAGCCCACTGAGGGATCAGCACCATCACCTGGACGTTTAGTCTCTGTAATCTGGTCGAGGACTCTAAGGTTATCAAGGCCGATTAGAAAAGCGTCGAGTTCACCAGTGTCACAAATGGCAGTAGTAGTACGTAGTAGCCTTCAGGAATCTGACACATGGGCCAATCTATGGCTCGACTAATCGCCTCTAACTAGAGAATCCAGCTGAAGGCGAGGATGATAATGTAGGAAGCCTTGCACCGGCAATGATACGCCGTACACTAATCTTTTCACGAGGGCAAATAGTTCAGAAATTAGCCTGATACCACCAGTACTGAATATCTTTGAGGTACTACAGCATTGGCAACAACGTAGGTCAGTAGAGGATCTACAGCACACCTACTATAGGTATATAGTCCTTCTAGCATGGTGGATCAAGAAAGCGCGTGCACATAGTAGCTTACAGAAGGCCCTGGTAGGATTCTCAGAGAAGAATGTTCCCGTTCCACTACCCTTTCAACTGGCCATAAGGTTCTATTTATTACATATCAACTAGCTTATCTTGATGTCCCTGGTGATACCGTTTCTCCATCAATCACGTCTCTGAAAATTACACTTATTGTAAAATCAATCTTTGTCGATTCTCCACCGATATTGGTTTGTGAATCTTTTCAAAAACGAAAAGAACAAGTCGAGTACTGACATTTCAATGACAGTAGATGTAGTTACGGAACTGCAGAGAGTAGAAAACAAATGGCAGTTTGGCTTGCGTTTGTCCCTTAGACAGTAGCAAAAATGGCAACAACTGTACTTTACGGTTTGGGAGGACATGAGGAGGCACTGCAGAAACTCTTCATACCGGACACTGCTGCCAACCACGGCTCCCAACGATGACTGTCAACAGCATGCAGATTATAAACTTGGTTACTTGTGACCTCCCTCCTATAGATATCTCAAGGGTCACGTTCTGTTTTAGACACAGATCTCTGAATCTTTCGACTTTCAACACTACCTACAAAACCAGCCACTTGTGGGGCATGGATCGAGTCTCTCTACGGATGTTCAATCAGGTCATAGAGGACTACGTCAACCCTTGACGCCTCAGGAGTTATAACTGACAAAGAAATCAGACTAAAAGCTGGGCTATACGGTGACACCTGAAACAGTCTGGGCGAAACAGATCGATTTCTCCACTGCCTCCCGCTTAAAATGCCTCTGGAGCACGGAAAATGTCCTTTACACAATTTGTAGAACACGCCGACGGAGTAAATCGCATAGCCTTTCATCAATACACAACATAAACGTATAAAGAAAAAAGTTGCTATAATTTCTCCTCCATAAGTAGCCCTTTCCATGGCAATCCTCGATATCAACATTCACGAATCCTCATGGTGCTAGTTTGAGATTAACTAAATTTGTATCATTTTCAACGGTCCCTTTCCATCGTCATGAAGGGTGATTGTTCCGCAAGAATTCTCCTGCTCTCGTTTTTCTTTGCAAAATACGATTTTCCATACTCGTACGTACTAATCATTACTGCGCATGCCGGGGCAACTTTTGCTAGCCTTGCCATCATACCTATTAGAACAGAGAAGAATGGTAGAATACGTTAATCAATGAATTACTTAGGTAATTTCCAGACCGACATGGCGACACAACAACTATTCTTGGCCTATTGAAAGTAAGCTGAAACACGAACACGCAAACACGCTGAAACACGAACAAGCTCCTGGGCTGTATTGATCTAAAATATTGTTCCGCAACCTAGGGTTCACAGGTCCCTCGGGAGTCCGCAAATGATATTATCAGGGTCCGTAACCTATTAAGTAATTTTGATGATTTACGGCATTATTCAAAAAAAGCTACAATAAGTGTTTTCCTTATCGGTGAGATCCTTAATCAAAATCACATAAACAGACTAACTCAACGTTATTCAATAATTCTTGCTTCAGTCTCATTAGACATTTTCTAAACCTTCTGATCATTTCTATCAGTTGCTTTATATAAATGTGATCTTTTCTCTCGTTATTCATCTGCATATCACGCATTCGTAAGCATTCCATACGATGCTAAAATTCTCTGCCGGATTGCTTTGATGACATTTTAAAACACGGTTTGACATCAAAGGCCTTTCCAGTAGCTTCAAAACGAACAGGGTAAAGTCTCTGTAGCGGATTAGGGCTCTGCTACCCTAACTGGAGAGTTACTAACCCACTGTACAACCGAAGTTGTTCACAGTCGAGTTAGCGCACTTCGATCCTGGTAACAACCTATGCCCACAAATCCACTGTTACAAATCCACCTGATAAGCAGCGGGGTCTCCCGAATACCCCTTGTACTAGATACTTTGAACTGGAATGCATTGAGGGCTTTGTGAACCCTAGGAATTCTGTTAGGAATTGAACCCCCGTCAAAGCAAGAGCTGGCTCCCTTAAGGTTAGCAGTAGCTCCCTTGAGAATAACTGTGGATTACTCCAACTCACCAGTAAACAAACTCCTGAATCCCTTTTCCCGCCATAGTTTGCGCATCAACAATATGGTCCATGATGAAGGCTGATTCTTATTACCTGCAAAAGTGACACAAAGCTAAAAAGTGTGACGCTGTGAAGAAACAACGAAGCCAACAACTGAGAAGACGTGAAGACACTACGAAGCCAACAACTGTGAAGCCGTGAAAAAACAACTAAGCCAACAACTACGAAGCTGTGAAGAAACAATCGGCACTTTCACACTGTTAAGAGCCGATTCGCATATGCAAAAGGAAGACTGCTGGGCAACATTAATTATTTGAGACTTACGTCTTAGATCATATCCCGAGTTGCCTAGTTTCATTCTGGTAACACTACTGAAGTTGCCTAACTGGTGGCTTATTGATTGTACAAGACGGTTCGTTTTAAATATCAATTAAGAAGGTCTGTGACCCGAAGGCATCGTTGAATATACATTGATTTTGCTGTTTAAGGGGTCGACTAAAGTTTGGGAAGATTTCGAGTATCTTCAGTCGATACCCCCATCATCATCGTTCGCTTTCTCCGCCTGCGGCAGACTGCAAACCAAAATACGAGATACGTCTTCAACGTCCTTGATCTTGCAAGGCAGCGTTCAGCGTCTCTCCGTTGTCGCCCTTTGTTTCTCTTTCCTGTCACCATTCCTTCTAGGCAGATCTTGCTTGCACCAGCTGTTGTTCTTTCAGAGCAGCAGTAGAGTTTCACTACTTTGCTTTGTATTGTAGATATGATAGCAGTGACTTGGGTAACTTTCAAAAGGGTTTCGATACACGCATTTTACTTACAAAGTAAATCAGTTTAGTTCCTTGTAAACAAGGCTCTTATTTCAAAGATTCATGTACCTTTGTTTTATGCAAGGAACCGATCTTGTCAATATAAGAGTGAATACAATGATCTACGCGGGCAGATTATATTACGCAATGCCTCAGGGTTGGGGTATGGTCATTTCTGTTACGGACTATTACGAAAATGTAGGCAGTAGGAGGGCAACAGCTCCTTTGTTACGTGAAAGAGGATTTATACTTCAAATTTTACTATTTCCTCGCGTTATCATTGCAAAAGAACCCGCCATCCTCAAATATATCTTCAGGTAGAGGTTTTCGCTCCATGTTGTGATTAAGACATTATGCATTACAGATAAAAAATCAAAAATCATAGAACCCTAACGGGCAGTGGGACCCATATTGAAACTACCTTAAATAAACTGTAAAACCACTAAAAAGGCTAAATACCTAACAACTAGCGCTCAGGACATTCACGGGCAACGCACTTCAATTTAGGCTACCGGGTAGAGAAGTAAGACATGAGGCATGAGACAAGCTCAGCCACCCAGTGGGACTGCCTCTCACGGATCATTAGAAACATCTGTTATTGAGAACAGATATTACAACCTATTCTTGCCAGAAGGCCAGAAAATACGGCGAAATAGAACGCTGGTGTATCGAGGCCTAAATCTTAAGACGTTTTTGTAAAAAAATAAGGTACACATTTTTTGGCACTTCGCGAAATCAAAGCGAAACGTTTAGGTTCTTGTTAAAAATACAATTTACGAGTGCGAAACTTTTTTTTCATAATTCTGGGCACATGAAACAGCTAAATAGAAAAAAAAGGTCATGAGATTCAAAATGTGAGGTAACAATAAGAGTTGACGGTACTACACTTGTTATGCTGCGGGACGCAGTGAAAAACGGCCAATTAGGATGTTATGTAACTTTCGGCACTTCTTTGCCAAGTCTACTGTACAAAGGAAGTATTGCTAATAACAATCTAAAATCTAAAATCGATCTTCTCACGAACTGATGAAAGGGGTAAATTTAGAATAGGAAGGGCGTGGTCCCATATGCAATTGATAGTGTCTAGCAACACCACTTAATCACTCAATTATGAATTAAAAAGTTTTAAAGACTATTAACATGTTTTAAAAAGAACACTAGAGAAATAAAAAATATGTCACCACCGAGGATCGAATCCGTGACCCACGCTTTCGCGGCGTGCACTCCACCAACGGAGCTAGATGATCTCCGATGTTAACACACTCTATTTCTCCAGCCGCCACATTAGCTCCCAATCATCCATCGGTGGACATCGACATCCAGCTCAACGCAATTGGAGACCAGCCTCTCTGCGCCAACAATATAGGTTACACAATGTCAATATTTTAGCACATTTGCTCTTTTTGATGATTCACGCAACCTTTTTTTTTCATTTCTGTAGAGCCCTGTTTCTCTCATCAAATCCATCACCTCATGAAATGTGACAAGTTATCAAAACAAGCTTCTAGCTTTGAGTGTACACAGTGCAGGTGCAGAGCTTCAAATGGCTAATTGTTGCCATAGCAGAAGTTGATTTAGCATCGACTTCTGCGGTCAAAACCATCCTAATCCTAAAAGTAAACTTATGAGCAGATGACGACTACATAAGACTTGGTCATGCTTTAGGCTTCTCATTCTCTTGTTCTCCTGCTCTTATTTCAACTCTGCCTGATATTAAAGTAGTAGAACTGGGGCCGAATTTAAACCAAGTTCCTTTTTGCTTAAATAGTGTCGGTTTGAAGGACGCGTCGCTTCTTCAAGGCTAACTTTAGGATGTTAAAAAATTTAATAAGTGGATATGGGTACTTTGTTCGTATTTTATCTTTTCAAAACTAACATTTCAAACCCTTTCTTTTCGATGATATATTCTAACTTGCCATGGGCTTTCATCAGCAATGCTGCCTGGATGGCTGGCCCTTCTTGGTCAAGTCACATGGCGCAGACACGCTGATCTCTAAGTGCATTGAGCTGGATGTTGATGCCCACCGGTGGATAATTGGGAACTAATGCAGCGACTAGCGTAAGTGTATTTAAATTCGCACAGTACTATTTTTCGTGCGGACTTAAACTCGCGCACCATGTATGTGTAATCCCGCAATCAGAAGACCTTGTGAGCGATGATGAAGACAAGGTTTTGAAATTTAAGGTGGAATTTATCAATACAGTACCCAGTTATTTTTTCTATTAGGCGTTACTTATTTGGCAGACCTTAAATGGCTGCTCAAGTAACCATCAAATAATAATACGTGAATTCCTTGCTTTAATGTTCTTTGGTATAACGCATAAAGCCGGATTTACAATGGATTTTGTACCATTTTTATAATAAGCGGGAAATCTTACTATTTGCATACGTGCTATATGAATAGTCCCTTTGAAAACTTGCAGAGTTAAAGGAGAACACAATATTCGGCTAATCCTTGGAAGAACAGAAAAATTCTGACTTTGATTTTGCATCTTTTCGCGCGGACAAATATTTGCACAGAATTTAAATTCGCTAACCTAAAGGTGCGCGAAAAATAGTACCGCGCGAATTTCGGTATACTTAAGGTATGTAAATAGCCTACCTCAGTTAGTAGAGGATGCGCCGAGAGAGTGTAGGTCACGAGTCCAAATTCCGGTGAACATCTCCCTAGGGTTTTTTTTGCAATAATGTCATTCGGATTAAAGTAGACACAACAGTTAAGAGCAATTTTGTTGGTAAGATTTTGTTGGTAACGAGTTCAGTCTGGCAAAGTTCGCAGTGACAAAGTATTAAGCAAGTGGAAAAAGCTACCGGAACACAGTGGTCCTCTTTGCCTCTGTTACTTTATTGCTGGATTTATTTTATAAGTGACAAAATAAGTTCTTTGATTAAGAATTCTCCGTTGTACTAACACATATTAACAAGTGTAGCCCAACAACTTTGCAAAGTGGATTGCAGTCATCCAGAGATATCCTACGGTACTTTTTCCTACGGCAACGATAGATCTCCATAACCTACTGTTAAAGTTTGATTGTTCAAAACTTAATGGCAACTAACTTTTTACAATTTTGTCTTTAATACTTTGAGGTTAATTGAATGATATATTGCAAACTCAAATAAGTTGCAATTACCACAATTTCGAGTCAAATTTAGGACTAAGATGAGAAAGTTCTGTTCAAGTTGTTACTTTCCTATGCTTTCTAGAGACGCCAAACTCTGACAATTTTGCGTAATTTTCTATAGATGAAAAGTCCGTATGTACTATATAGATATAGGCCTACATGGTTTGACTATACATAGTCTAAAGCCAATCACATCCCACACTTCACCCAACACATCAAAAAGCTACACCCAACACATCCCTACTACACCCAACACATCCAAAAACTACACCAAACATATCCCCTACTTCACCCAACATATCTCATACTTCACCCAACACATTTCATACTTCACCCAACACATCTCATACTTCACCCAACACATCCCCTACTTCACCTAACACATCCAAAAACAACACCCAACACATCCCCTACTTCACCCAACACATCTCATACTTCACCAAAAACATCTCATACTTCACCCAACACATCCCCTACTTCACCCAACACATCCAAAAACTACACCCAACACATCTCATACTACACTCAGCACATATCATACTACACCCAACACATCCCCTACTTTACCCAACACATCCAAAAGCTACACCCAACACATCTCATACTACACCCAACACATCCCCTACTACACCCAACACATCCAAAAACTACACCCAACACATCCTCTACTTCACCCAACACATCTCATACTTCACCCAACACATCTCATACTTCATCCAACGCATCTCATACTTCACCCAACACATCCCCTACTTCACCCAACACATCTCATACTACACCCAACACATCCCCTACTTCACCCAACACATCCAAAAACTACACCCAACACATCCCCTACTTCACCCAACACATCCCCTACTACACCCAACACATCTCATACTACACCCAACACATC
>JAAAKM020006971.1:77627090-77674526 GCA_010016025.2 Alatinidae sp. Z8VKAUB7J3 | reverse complement strand
ACACCCAACACATCCCCTACTTCACCCAACACATCCCCTACTACACCCAACACATCTCATACTACACCCAACACATCTCATACTTCCCCCAACACATCTCATACTTCACCCAACACATCTCATACTTCACCTAACACAACGCATACTTCACCCAACACAACGCATACTTTACCTAACACTAACCAAACTTTACCTAACACATCCCATACTTTACCCAAAACATCTCACGCTTCACCCAACACATTCCCCAACTTTCCCAACAAACTTTTGCATGTCATTGGAGTCGTATCAAGCATGCTAAGGAACCTTGGCCCTGCCATTTGGACCCATACCCGTATGAAAGGGCCTTAAAGAGAGCAAAACCTTGTCTGTGCTGCTGGTTTTTTACATCTCTACGCCTCGTTTCATGATACAGCAATTTTTGCAATGTATTTACACACTAATAAATCGAATAGATCTTTTGAAAATAATTATTTAGAGATATATAAAGATATAGGAAATTATAAATGCCCTGAGGCTACATTCGAAGCAAAGTTGACAAATAGAAATGTAGCTGAGATTAAACTATTAACAACACTCATTTACACTGCCTAAAAAATGGGTAAAAATGGGGTGTCTAGGGTTCCAGATAACAGTAGTGTTTTTAAACTAACAAGGTATTAAAACTGATGAATCCAACTTTATGAATAGAGTAATGGCATTGGCAATGGGTGCTTTCAACTGGTTTTTCACATTCCTTTCAGCCAACTTCAGGTCAAAGAGTACATGTGTTAAAAAAATGATATTCAAGCAGCTTTGAACCGTAAACAGTTTTTGGGAGAATTTATAGACAACATGCCGGTATTTTTGATAGATGTAAAAGCAAAGCTTTTCTTAAGACAACACTGGAAAAGGCAGCAGTTCTCCTGGTTACAATAGCAACATCACTTGAGTACCTGCAATCAGTGGCAACTGTAACTTAAATTAAATTCCGGCAATAATGAGGTGCAAGTCCCTCAGGCAACTACACAAGCGATCAAAAGGATACAGAGGCTGTCCGTCTTTTAGTATGTAGGGCCAAAACTCAGCGACCTTTTATAAATGTTAAGTTATAAAAGCCACACAAAAAGACATGGTGGGCCCCATGTTGGCTACCACTGTGTTAAGGTCGATATCTTGCTACATTTTGGTGAGCTTTGTAATAGCTCGCTCCAATACCGCAGATGCTTGCTCGCCGTTGCAAGTCTACTATGG
The DNA here is from genome assembly GCA_010016025.2 of Alatinidae sp. Z8VKAUB7J3. Taxonomy (NCBI): domain Eukaryota; kingdom Metazoa; phylum Cnidaria; class Cubozoa; order Carybdeida; family Alatinidae; species Alatinidae sp. Z8VKAUB7J3. The sequence continues at coordinate 77,673,293 of JAAAKM020006971.1, read as the reverse complement.
AGGACCAGTATATAAACAACGATGCTATACTATGCTATGCTGTTACCAATGGCCTGTTGACCGTTGGGGTGCTTTGATGTCCAAACCCTGCTTCTCCACTCTTCTCAATTTTTTACAATCCTTATTTTGTCAGTTGTTGATTGACCGCTCCATTTGTTTGTGTCGGCATGCCAATTGTGTTGGGTCGGCCTCTTGCCCTCTACCCCGCCACATATCCATGCATAATCGTATGAGCCAGAGTTCCTGGTCTTCTGGTGACATGCCCGAACCATTGCAGCTTTCGTCTTCTGGCTATTTCAATTAGGGGCTCCTAGCTTCCAATGAGGTCCTTAATTTTCTTTGCTACTGTTTCATTGGTGAATCTCTGTTTCCAGGTAATACCGAGTATTCTACGGAAACATCGCATTTCAAACGCCATTATTTTTTTTTCAATCTGTCGGCTGAAAGTCCATGTTTGGCAGCCATACAATGTAACAGAAGTAATAAGCGATCTCATCAAATTCACTTTATTGGGTGAGGATATACTTCGGCTGTTCCACAATTTATTCAGTTTTGCGAGCTGTCCTGTCGCCATAGCCAATCTTTTCTTGACCTCCAACTCTTATCTAATGTGACATCTTCTGTGATGGTTCTACCGAGGTACTGAAAGGCTTTACTTCTTCCTAAGTGCATCCATCTATTTGTATTTATAAAAATTGATATTGTACGTAATTCACACAATTAAATGACTTGATATTTCCTGCTGCTGTAATTAACTGAGCTAATATTAGCAAAGAAAGTAATATATATATCTCAGTAGCTGTGTAGTATGATACACAGTTACACTGAAGTATGGCCATACACGAAGTCTGCTTAGGTGTTCCGCGTAAACAAGTCAAAACGTTACCTGACTTATCTCATGATCTGGCCATTGTAAAGCATAAACATAAATGCACCAAGCTGCCTTAATTAGTATTGGAATTTTTAATCCAGAATGTCAACTTCGACGATATCGCTCTCTTAGTACATGCAGGAAAAATACACAAGCCTGTGATGCTACCTTGTGTTATGGTTTTTGAATATTTGCAATTCGGTCACAAAAGCGTAATTTTTGAACCGGCGTAGTGTGGAATGTTGTGTAACGAACCTTAAAATTCGGTGCAACAAACTAAAGCGTAAAGCTAAAATGGGGGTTGAATTGGGTAAAAAAGGTACGTATTCGTTCTCCAGCTTAATGAAGTTACGGGAACTGTCTGTGATTAAAAAGACTTCCGCTATATGCAGCTCAACTGTGTTACTTGATCGGAAAAAAGTTGACATATAAACTCTTGTGTCCATGCGCTCAGGAAGGTGAGGGGGGAAAGAGGACCCGCTCCTTTGAGAGAATTCACTAGCGTATTCCTCCCCACCTGACATTCTTAGGGGCATATACATTTTTCACTGTAATATATCATAAGGCACCGGAACCCAAAAACCGTGGGACCTATGGGACGACTATGGGATGATTCTTGCTCGTATGTCCATTTGTATGTTCGTTGAAGTATTCCTCAAAAATGCCTTCCGTGAGATATAACCTCAGAACTGCGGAAAAAAATTGTATTTTGGCCTTAGTGAACAAACTTCTCTTACGACTTTAAACTAATGTTATGGCGGCAATGGATTCTAGTTTTAGGATATTGCCAAGGAATGATGAAACTTTTGACACCCCACCCCCCTTTGATATTTTGGAAATCCCAACCGCCACACCTCTCTTAGAGAACCAGCTTGGTGAGTGTGTCCCGATCCTAACCATCGTCATGGCTTTTCGCAGGTTCTTTATTCAAGATGAATCTTGGCGGATTAACTAGGTTTAATTGTAAAGCAATGAATATCAGCCCTTAATGGCAACTTATATAGGAGGTTTAGACCAAAGCAACTCCACCGCTCCTGCCATAAAAATGGTAGACCGATCTATCACGGCAAACTGATGTAAACTATTATAACGTGTTACTGTTTTATGAGTTCAGAAAAGAACTCTGTTGAAAATTAAAACTCCAAAGAAAATGAATTAGCTTCAAAATTATAGTGAGAACATTTCTTTTTGACTTTTAACCTCCATACTGTAGCGGTTGGACCTCTCTCTTCATTATACCCTAACATACTCCATACTTGCTTTACGGGATAAAGCTTATTCAGAGGTAATACATCCACGTGGTAGTGTTTTTTGGTAAGATAATGACTTAGGCCTACAGCAACGCAAGAATCAAAAAAGTTGTTTTCGTTACAAAACAAGAATATTGCACAAAATAGCGAAACCATTTTGTACTTTAAAGCTCTTTTCGTCCCAGAATGTGACAAAATGTACACGGACGATTGCTTCCGTACCATAGGAAAGGCCAGGTCTGCATTTTACTAGGACTTTTGGGAGTCAGCACAAATAAAGGCAAGAAAACATTTACTATGCATGCTAAAAGGATCCGTTTTCTCATTGTGCCTATTTGATTATTGTAGTTGTAGTGGACGCTGATTGGTCCAAAAAGACAAGTCATTTAGGCAGTCCAAATTCTGATTGAATCTTTCAAGAATACATTTAGAGTTATTTTTTCGCATGTTTTCTTTTCGATCATTGTACTCTGAGGAGTGTCAGACGGAACAAGCTTTTAAGTACAAAATGTTTTCGCTATTTCTTGTAATAGCCTTTAAAATAATAAAGTTAAGAACATTTTATAAATAGGAAGGTTTAAATTATGTAAAATTCAAAAAACAATCAAAAGCTTGTAGTTGTGTGAATACTTTCGTTACCTGCGAACCATGTTCTTAGTAGGTGGATGGAAATGGTGTATGCAGGTCATTTGGGACATATTGCAGGTTCACTATCTTTCTATAATTTTACTTTTTTTAAAAATTTTGATCTTCGTATTGTATTTGTATATTAAATATATGAATGCTCTTTACCGTTTAGAACTTAGAAAATATAATTAATGTTTTCTATTTTGACCATTCCCAATATTTGAACATATTATAGGTATTGCAAAACTTGAAAACACAATTCAAGAGGCAAGTCGTTTTAAGAAAGCTTTTCGCCTATTCTTGTCTGTCGATCTACATCGGTAATGGGTACATAAATGAGAAACAATTTATATAGCCATGGAATACTATTGAATAGAAGCTACATTAAAATGCGGACGTGGACGAAGTTACGTAAGCTAAGTTGATGGTGCTCCAAAACATCGATAATGTAAAATCTAGTTCCTTTTCAGTCGGCACAAACTAGGCTTCATAGGCGAAATAAAAAAAGCTGAAACTGTTAAATGAGACTTCAATTTCCCCCTACCTAAAACTGAAATAGTTTGTGTATTGCATGTTATCGTTGGTTACATCTCAGACAATCTGTCACAGATTTAGAGATCATGGGTCCCCCGTAACTCCTAATTCTGTATTAATCTGCAGGTAATAGTGTTATTCTTGAAGTTGTAAATAACGGACCGCTTTGTTGCTGTAGTAATACTCAAGAAACCGTGAGGATATCTGACCTTTTCCCTTCGAATATCAACCTGAAGCCAAACAAACATAACAGAGGGAATGTTTTATCTTGTCCGTGATAAGTTAAGCTCAAAGTTTGCTGACAGATTTTTTTTTTGGGGGGGGGGGGGGGTAAACATTGCAAGAGACATGTGTGGTACTTTGAAAAGGTACAGGTGGTTTTTGTTTTGTTAAAATGTGCTTCATTGTAGAAGAGATGTAACAACTTTAAACTTACTTCATCAGCATTATTGTACAAACCAGTAAAAAGAAGGCAGACGTTTGACAAATTCATGAACTAGCATGTGGAAAATTACTGGGGAAGATGAATGTATGCAAATATTGTTGATCCTTGTTTAGCAATTGTCCATAAGTTAATCGTCAAAGTCACATTACAAGTCCCTTAGTCAGTTGCTTTAATTAACTACATTGAATTGCCTAGGTTGAGTTAGATAATCCAAGATTTACATTACTGGCTGATATCTCACTGAAAACCTAAGTGATGGCGTCAGTATATAAGTTTTTCTGCTCAAGTAATCTCCACTCTGACAATGGCTATTGTAGAAAATTTTGACTGTCACAATCAACCAATCATTCCATTTTTTCCATCAGTTCACATCTAAAATTATGAATATTATATTCTTGTATTTCCGTAAACTGTTGCAATTCATGGCCAGCCTATCAATCATTCACCATTGATTTAGCAACGTGATTCGTTGTGTATCTTCATCACATACTTGTATACCATTTTCAAATCAAGACTTTGTAACAAATTAAGTACTGACAGCACAATCATATTACAAATGTTGGTAATTGGAAAACAGTGCAGATTACTATCAAAAGCAACCATGAAGAACTGTGGCAGAAGGTACTTTCAGGGGGCGGCCCTCATCCATGCCGTTTCATCAATTGCTCATGATCATGACAATCCTGCTGTTTGTGACATAATATGATCTTACTGTAACATATTTCAAGCTTCCAATTTCCAACGGTTCATATTTTACCATCTGTAACCAAAGATTTCTTTTCTCTCATTTAGCTTTGCTTTGCATCCGGGTTGCAGTTGAGAAATACTGCTTTGCATTCTAGTGTTTGGTTCAGTGGTACTTGTTCCAGATATGTTATCCTAAAACACGTTTGATAAAAGTGAAGCTAACAGAATCTCCTCAGATAGCAGAATAACCTCCACGAAAATCAATTTTTGCAGACGACTTATGTTTATCTGAGTCAATGTGAGTTGACAGCATATATTGAATATAACTTTGTGGTCTAGTCACAACCGATTGTTGGAATTGGAAGAGTCCTAAAATACTCCAATGCAGCATAAGCACTTTCTGTTGTGATGTTATAGGCAGGATGCGTTGGTTTCTAAAATAAAATATAAAAAAATGAAATTATAATAACCAACTGAACTACTGGAGCAACTGGCACAAGGCTGATTAATCGATAAAAGATACCTACCATTTTTATCATCATCATCATCATCACCCCCATCCTCATAACAGTATAATTACTATCATCATCACTGTCCTCTTCCTCCTCCTCAACTTCATCATCATCATTGTTTATTATTATTATTATCATCATCATCATCATCATCATCATCATCAACATCAAATCACAATTATAGACCTTTTCTTCTGCAAAAGCTTTTAACACACTTTCAATTTATGGGATAATACATAAGTGCAATGAAATCATTTTTCTCTATCACCATTCTTAATTCCTTCCACCTCAATAAAGGAAAGGCACGTATGTGCATTGCTTACAGTGATTGAGTGCATCACAAGGTATTAACCAAAACATACTTCATTTACAAGTAAAAAGAAATCCACTCACTAATACATTTGAATCTCCTCCAACGGCACACTTTGATTCCTTTCCATCAGCTGAAAAGTTTTGTGCTACTGAAAGTCCACTTAAACAGTAACATGTATGGTAGTAATCACGTGATCTAAAAAAAATATGAGAGATTTTGAAACTTAAACTAGGCAATAGTGAAGTTCAAATCTCAACAAAGGGAAACAATAGTTCTTCTGGGAGTATGTACATTTCTGTTAACGGTGGAACTGATGGAGGTTTTCTGAGTCATTATGACCAACAACACACGTATACACGTAAAAACACATGCACAAATGCATGCACACAAACACATGCATAGACGCATGCACACAAACACATGCACGTACGCATGCGCGCAGACACATACACAAACGCATGCACATATGCATGCGCGCAGACACATACACACACGCATGCACACAAAAACCTTATGAAGCCAAAATTGTGCAAAATGTACCCCATGTGTGAATGGTGTACAACTGGCTATATACGACTTCCTAACCATACCATAAAGACTCTAAAGCGACGTTCTGGTCTCTCAATACGAGCCCCTTAATACAACGTAAGTCCCATGTAAGTGTCAAGAATGTACACGATCTCTACTGTGACATCTCGGGTAGTAGCAATGCATTACCGAATGGGACGTCCATAGTGTTCTCCGGACGATAGCCTTGCGTCAGAGGCTAAAATTTGCCTGAAGAACATCGAAATTAAAGGGATTAAAGAGCAGAGATCGACGAAAAGGGAACTCGAAGTGAAATGCAAGCCAAGCTTATACAGCCCTATGCAGACGAGAGCAGTTCTCAAGGTGCAGTCAAAAAAGTGGGAATCAGCCACCAAGAGACTGGCGTATCAAGCCAAGACAACGCAAAGAAACGCCCGTTAGAGATTAACCAATAACATTACTGATTATGAATGTTTAACCTGTTTAATATGTTATTGTGGAAAAATTCAAATGTTTACATTTGTTTGCAACTTGAGAGCTCTAGTTATTTATTGTACCTGGCTTTCCCGTTGCGTTTTCCCAATCGTGACAGTAAGTATTATCCAAAAACAAATGGGCACACTTGTAAAGTAGGAACTGCATCCACATTGAGCGCAACCTAGTTTGTATTACAAGACGACAGTGTAACCCACTTTACATGTTCAAGAGCCCATATGGATTCTCCTTTTACATTTGATGCATAGTGATGTGGTGTAAACTGATGCTACGCCGACCTTAGTTGAAATGCACAGAAATGGGAACAAGAATGGATCGCTCAGTCATGGTTAAGAACCCATCTCCGCCCTCCATCATCTTCTACCTCTGCCTGCTCCCTCCCTATTCCCCTCCACGTACGTTAACGCCGGTACTGGTCCTTATACCAAACATAAAAGCATTATCGAGTATTGGTCACCAAAATACGAACTCAAACTCTATCCACATCAATAAAACACAAAAGTATAAGAGCCTTACTTACTTTCCTGGTTTGTCAATCAGTCCACCACTTGGATACTGGCAGTTGACAAGTACATACTCCTGCAATGCCACTGAAAACAAACGGAAAATCTACATGCACATTTCATCTGATTGTACTTATCAAGGCATTAGAAATAGATTTTTTACACCGTAGAAAATTTTGGCAAGTATGGCACGCTGAAGTATGATCTTAGATAATTCTTCCACAATTAATAACTTACGCCTCATAGGTTTCTCAAATATTTCTCAGGTCATTATAAAAAATTAGGCACAAAAGAAATAAGTTTACCGACACATAAACAAAGAGTCTTTGACTGCTCTGAATATGGATAGTAGAGTTTCGAGACTCATCTAATGAGTTGAAGCTATTCTCTGGGCTACATTTAAAGCGGCACTCCCATCTTTTGGCTTCGGTCTCAATATGTCAAGGAAGTAAAATCTTGAATGAATGAAGATGCACAACTGTACAGCTACCGGCTGATTTTTTTCATTTTCATATTTAGCGTTTCTCGGATTTCACGCTTTCTGATCATTGGAAAATATTGATCGTTATGTTTTGTAGTACCATATTTTTATTTCCAAGCAAATTTTGCAACATCTCCACTTAACTTAAACTGAGAGCTGTAAAACTGGACTGTGGAAGACATCAGTGTTTGCGGTTTGTGCTGCAGTGTCCTTAGGAGGTCAAAAATCGTAGAAGTGTCAATAAACTGACGAGCAAAATGGGTATCGACTCTCAGGAGAGTCATGGACTACGATGGTTGCACGAGAGATAATCATGTGATGACCGAGTTAAAACAACCTCATTCTTTTTTCATAACCTTACACTACCATGCCAAATTCCCCTTAGTTTTCTTAACAAGTGTAGATTTTAATCTTCTTCCTCTTCTGTTTTCTCTTCTGTGTTCACTTCCTCATACTTTTACGTTTCCTACAAATCGTAACCTTTCGTAAACTTACAAATCGAAATCTTTTGTAAACTTACAAATCGTAACCTTTCGTAAACTAACTTATAATATCCAAGCAATGTTCGTTTAAAAACGATATCTCCCTGACATTCATGGCGGCAACGAATACCAAACATTGTGTAGCAATCCAAACAAAGTATTACGCTATATGGTGGATTTAATTTGTATTTCAAAACTTTTACATTATACTCGTACTTTTAGGTAACTGCAGAGAGTTGTGATCAAGCTCACTAAATTGCAGTCAGATATCGCTCTTGACGAAGATCACTTGAAAATGCATTTCTTCAGAAATACACGGCTTACACATTCTGGAATTTATACTAAGTTTAAATAAAGAAAAATATAAAGTAATTCAACGGCTGGAACAGATTTCACAAGAATTTAAAAAGTTACTGTCATAAGAAACTCCGAACATTATTCTATGACCTGTTAAAATAAATTTATGTGCTTGAAAAGTTATATTGTAACCTTAAGCTCAAAAACTGCCAGGATTAAAGAATTTACTGCGTTTAACGCATCTAGCGGTCACTTGGGCACTACTAAAAAGTTCTTTCGTGTGGAGTGAAAGACCAGCACATTTCCTAACGATTTTATAGGACAGAAGAAAATTGTGGCACCGCAGTAAAATAGAACGTGTTTGCAGAGGCATATCTTCTGTCACCTATTTCTCAAGAGATGCGTAACAAAGTTTATGGCGTCTTCCCTCACTCTCGATGATTTGCTGTGACCAGTACCCGGCACAAACATGTACATAAGTGAATCAATTACCAGGCGCAATTTTAAGCTATGTAGAATGGAATAGCACAATATGTAAGTAAAGGACACCTTCCTTAAATGAACAGAACATCATTGGATTACCAATTAGAATAGCACTTACGATAATCAGTCACGTTAACACTGCAAGCGTTGCGCACAAAGGAGTATGAAAAAAGACCTTATACGTGCATACAGATTTGGGTGCTTTGGTTACATCACCAATGCTGGCGCACATACTTCAGATTGGGATCGAGTCACTTGCCACTGATAATTTTAGGAAGTGAAGCACTCACCCATGTGGAATGTACATTGATACCATAAGCTGTCTATCTCAGTCTCTCGTTCATTCTAGTTATTATTTATTTTTTATGATACATTAGTTCATCTTCTTTAGGTCAGTCTAAACTGATATATTGCTAGCACTATGTGATTGAATCGAGGCAAACTTTGTTATAATACAACCCTTTGAAAAGGTTTACGGGCTTGATTTCCAATTAGCTAAATGCGGTGCAACGTCAATGCATCTCATGTATGACGAAGATAGTCATCCTGCTACGCCGATGGGCCAAATCCTTTATGGCCTAGATCAACTTGCAGCTGCCTTGTTTGCACTTTGCAGCAAATAGAAGAGGCAAAATAAACCATACTCCATTCCATGCGTTCCTCATTGGTGCCCCTCAAATTGCCTTTAACCCTTAAATTATGTGCAATATGAAATCTAGCACGATTTCCTCTGGTAGATCTATTTTTGCACGTCTGTGCGCAACACTTCAAATGTGAACGCAGTCTTACTACTTGAGACTAAATTACACTAGCTGCGAATACAATATATCCAAGCGCACATATCAACAAATAACAGTGTGTGAGGCAACCACAATAATACGGAATGCCTTCACCCTCATACATGATATGAAAGGACAATGTAAAACTATCAAAAATGTAGACATCCTGAACAAGACAATGCTACAATTTGCAAAGTGAGAATGCGATTGATAAAATCATCGCAGTTTACCTTGATCAAACATCCATTTCTCATCGCTAATATCTTCATCATTATACATTCCTAGGATGCTGTGGATAATGGGAAATATTCCTCCTTGCCAAAATGAGTAACATCCATCCACCAGTTTATTCGTCCTCCCCTTAAAAGAGAACACATCGGTTATGTAAAGATTAAGACGGTCTTATTTCTATTAACACAAGAAATTGCTTTGGATTTTATACGTGTATGTATGGACATTAGAGCAAAGCGAAGAAAGAAAATGGGAGAAAGAACAAGGCGGTGATACTGACTATGATTATGATATTGACGATAATGATGATAACGATAATGATGATGGCAAATATAATGATTATGATGATGATGATGATAATGATGATGATGATGATGATGATGATGATGATGATGATGATGACCATGGTGATGGTGATGATGATGATGATGATGATGATGATGATGATGATGATGATGATGACGATGGTGACGATGATGATGACGATGACAATGACGATGACAATAACGATGACCATGACGATGACGACAATGGCCATGACAATAATGGCGATACAATGATGATAAGACAGGTTTATGAAGAAAGACGAAAGTCAAAGGGACATATAGCAGCTGGGCCTGAAACATTCAATGAACAGAAGGCATTGGCAACAACAGTCACACTGGGATTAAATAATACTAAAGAAGGACAAGATCAAGAAAAAACGGAAACAAAGGCAAAGGGGCACTTTAATGCCCTAATTAGTTACCTGAAAACCGCCCTCGAACTTCATTTGTCTTCTGCAAGCCCATCTCTGTGTAAAATCAAATAAAAAATAGTTAAGAGTCCAGGCAGTCAATGTTGACTTAGGTCAAACTGTAATCTACAGCACTTTCCCACAGTGACATTTAAGGCTGCCGAAACGTGCAATAAACCTATCCTGTTCCATAATCAACCCATTTATTAAAAACTAGGCGTGAAAATTATACATATACATCAGCTGAAGCAGTAAAGATTCGTAAAAAATTATGTTTTCTAAAGGTAATTTAGTTTGTACTTTCCTTTTCTATTATGTCCTGCAGTAGTGTCTTCCATGTTCTACATCCCTAAATCTGTTCTTACCACCTCCTAACCCTTCGATTGACACTTTTCAACTCTAGACTACATTATCCTTTCTACATGATATGAAGAACTTGTCTTCTACCTTTTTGTGCTTTTCTTAAGTTTGGAAAACCCCTAAGATGCGACTGAGCATTAAATTTGTAAGAGCCAAGCTCTATGAAAGCTTAGTCCGACACTAGATTGATATACTAGCAATTTTCACATCCCTGACTGAGGTGTAGTGGAGAATCAGGATAGATAACCATCATCGGCCCCTACATTCCTCGGGCCTTGTTAAGTATTAACGTCTACCATGAAAATGAATACACCAGAGCGATCTAAATAACAGGCAGGGACAACATGCCACCGGAGGCCAGAACTGACTATAATTCCAGTAACCTTCCATAATAGCACATCTGGGAAGCACATATCTATTTGTGTTCATTACAGTTCATTACAAAACATTTCCGAGGAATTTTTTGTCACAAATAACAATAACTTTATATCAGATTATCTTCCTGAATAATACACACATTCACCTTCTAATCGTCCCCTTCACTTTACAGTGCTATACGCAAAGTATGCAGCGTAATTTAGAATTTGAAACAAGTGGTTGTCTGGATCTTTGTTTCAAATGTATGTCAGGGGTACATTTTTGGGTGAAAAATCTACCTCTCAAAATGTTTCTGGTTACACATCTTTGCAGCGTTAAGATTCCAGCCAACCAATAGAAATCCTAGGCATGCCTTCACCATCCTTATTGTTCGTAAAAATTCGATCAAAATGATAGTTCAAAGCCGCTGATCAGTTTACCGTATACATATATCAGATTTGCTACGTTTTAAAGGCAGGGCTGGCATCAGACGAGACTTGTACATGGTTTTACGGGATGTAACGAAATATTATATAGGTAATCACCCCCAAACTCCCTCGTGGTCACATTTTGTTTTTGCATCGTCACTTTCGTCCTAGAAGAAACGTCGATGTTACGGTTTAGATAATCTTATCGTATGTTCTTCACGGGTTTATTCTTTAATAAATTGTCGCATTTAGAGTAAGCCGTAGATAATACGCCCCCCCCCCCAAAAAAAACCCCCACAAACCCAACCGGATCCTGTTGTGAACGGTTTACAGTAACCATTGACTTAATCTCAAGCACTAACTCTTTTCAAGGTCAAGTTAAAAACTGCGTCGTGCCTCAATCTTCATTGTGTAGAAAATGGAAACAAGTAGGATAATTGTGACCACGTGATATTCCACAGTTTTGAAGAGCTGCTTTTTCTTGTAAACAACTGTTTTATGAAATTATGTAATCACATTTGTCAACGTTGCCATTGTAGGGAACCGTATTCTTCAAGCAAAAGAAGCTGAATCTTGGTCCGGCTATTCGACAAAAGGTAAGAAAACTGCCTTCGAAATTTTGAATTAGTCGGTATATTTGAGTTAAATTTGAAACAAAGAAGGAACGAATTGTTACGACCGAATAGCAAGGGAACGAAGTAGTGGAAAGTAGAAAAGGTGAATTGTAAATTGGATGTAATGCTGACTTAAATTGTAAGCGTACCATTTATGGTTCCCAGAGGTTTTATGAAGTACTGGAATTTGAGGTGCCCTTAAACATCCTTCAGAGTAAGATTTTGTCCATCACTATGAAAAAAATCCTCCAAGAGTTCCAGGAATTTTTTAATATTATTTGTCCGGTAATTTTTTGTTTTCCGGTATGTTGATACGGGTTGTCTTCATGTTGCTATCTCAGATATTTCAAAATTGTTTCCTTGTTTAGTAACCTGCTCCTACATTATATTTATGGGAAACTCTGTAACTTTAAACCGAAATTACTATTTTCCTCTGACTTTTTTAAAAATTAATTTGTCTGTAGTTACCAATCGTATCAAATTAGTGTCTGACACTAGATCTGAGCCAATATCGATAGCCCTTTGTGGAAAAATTCCTGGAAACCCTGGCATTGAGTCAAATTTTAAAATATCCTAGTAAATTCCCGGAATAATTGGCGCAAATACACGGGAAAGTCACAAAAGTTAAAGTTAAAGTGTTTCAGCAGGCAAGTGGGCGGCAGGATTAAAAGGTTTGGGATACCCCTGTGATAAATTAAAATTCGTTCTCAACGAATGTAAGGTTCCACAGCCGCTACACGTGGTTTTTTTATAAGAACAACCTTTATAAGAAACACCAGGCTGAGATTAGGCCAAAAATAAGAACAACTTAAGAAACAAGGCAGGAAATAAAATATCATTAACAAGCGAAAATAACAATCTACTACAGAGCAGAACAGTATAGTGCTAAACAGCGATTAAGCAAACTTATTGTAAGAGAATTAATTTCAAAATGAATTTCCTTTCGCAGTCAAACCAATCAAGAGACATATCACTGTGTTTGAAATCTACTTATTGCCTTTGCTGAAGATAAAACTTAAGGTAGAACATCCTATGCAACAAGTGCAACGTCCGATATTAAACGTGAACGCTTAATTACTTTATCAAGTACGTGTTATGTCTTGACTCTACTATGCTCAGGAAATTCGAAAACGAATATAAGAAACAGAATAAGAAAAACCTTAGGCTGAAAATAAACGGAAAAATAAGAAACGGAACGCTGAAACTGGAACCAAGTGTTCTTATAAAAAGACCGTGTTTGTCTTCTATTCCATTTCTTTATTTCAAACAAATTTGTCAAATAAGGCAGTTATTGTCTCTATTCCTTGGTTGTGAATTTTACTGAAGGGCGGTGGTAAATCAAATATTTATAATATTACATTTGTCAAGATTCACTGATAGAATAAGATGTGACAGAGGCAACCCTCGAGAGACTGAAAATGAAGCTTCTGGTGAGCTGTAGAAAAGACCAGACGGGGAGATCTTGCCATGTTTTCTTTTGTTGATGCCAGTGGTGAGCAGAATGGCGTGGACAAGACATCAGTTCCCCTATCGATTACACAAGAATATGATACAATTTCTAAAGGTGACCCATTCGTGCGCAGAGAGGCCACGCGTACTATTATCCCATCAGCAGGTGCGGTTTCCGCTTTGTGCTCTGCATTCCATCCATGCGTGAGCCATTACTGATCACGAAGAGGGGCAACAACAACAACGCACACTGGATGACTCCCAGCCAGTATTATTGCTGGCTGTTTCAGAACAATCCTGCCAGACTTTAAACAGTACCTTTCGTATCCATCTGGGAAACGAAACAGTGATTGCCATTGAACTCTGAAGTGTAATGAAATTTTAAGTTCAAAGTCTAAGAGCTGGCGTGGGGTACGGAACAATACACACAGGGCTGTTTGCTAGGAATCCTTTTCACCAGAGTGGATAAGCGATAATATGAACAAACGCCAAAATATTTAAGAATAACTCGGAAGATAACCTTTCCCTCGTAAAGTCTGTTGGCAGTGTTGAATATTCCAATCTAGTCAAATGTGGTATTTCGAGAACCGTATCTGTTTTAAGATCATAATCCATAAAAATTATTTGATCCTTATATATCAGTGCTGTAGTAAAGAAGTACATATTTAGGGGTCAGCGGGGATGTTTTTAAGCTGCAGGAAATGAAAATAAAGGAGCATCGTCAGTGGCTTATACCGTTACAAACCGGTTATGATCATAGAAAATTGAATCGTTTTCTTTCTATGCGCCTTTTCTAATTTCTCCATTCCCCTACCCCCTAGTTTGGGGGTGCTAGAAGTATTTCTTTAACTCTTTGACCTAAAGTTCTGCCCCCTTCGTCGTGAAAAACAGTTAAAATAAAATATTTCTTGTTTTTTATCTTTTTGCCTCAATCGATCATCAGAAACTTTTTTTGCACCTTTCCACGTTAAGATTTGACAAAACACGATCTTTTTACACTTTTTATTGTAGTTTTTACCATCGTTTGCTTTTCCAGACAAACCCCCTCCCCCTCATATGGCATCACCACTGTGTTAATATTGAATCTCGGGCTCAGGCTTTGTTGTTTAGATCGCCCTGGACGAATTGAATTGAAAAGATGAATGTTTGTTACCCTCTTTGCATTAATGACAGCGGTAATTTAAGGAAGCTAGCAAATGAGTTCTTGAGGAAACGGAACTGCCTTTATTACTTGACAAAAGAACCAATTAAGATGTTTGAGGAACCATTGCAAAAGTCAGCTAAAATGTAAACAGAACTATCTAATTAGTGATGAGTTTATGTCAATAGAAAGTAACGCGTAAATTACATTGTATTAAGTACTCGTTGGTGTAAGCTATTCCAACTGTTTGCAAGTGACCAACAGGATACTATAAATAGTTTAAGTTTCACAGGGGGTTGAAATGAGATAATTTGGGCTTAATAGCAGTCATTGAATATGCCTTATCAGCATTCGTGTAGCCGGGCCACTTTAGCCGTTTCAATGCGGGAGATGTTGTCGCATGACAACTTCAAGACCAAACCAATGAAGTAGTTTAACGAAGGTAGTAAGATGCTTTATTATTCCAAGCCTAAGATTTGTATTTACTTGTTTGTTTTGTACTTGTTTCTTATTGTTTGTTTTGTTTATGTAGAAAGAGTGACTCGAGAGTTGGTTGATGTATGCAAGAGTCGAAATAACCGTCCGGCTAAAGCCGGCTCAAATTGTCGTTTAGCCGGTTCGACAAGGTATTAAATTTCAGAAAAAAGCCGGCTCGAAATTACATTGGGTATGAAAAATTAATCAATTTTTTGTATTTATGGACAGAAATTTTCATGAGCTGGGCATTTCCGTTCATCATGGATGTAAAAAATCACATTTCTCTCCATAATGCATTGGTTAAGAGGCAATGAAATCGCTAAAAATGTACGGGAAGTAGGCATTTTGGACTAAAAAATCAACCAAAATCAAAAATTGTTCGGGGCTTCGACGGGGCTCGCATCAAAACAGCCGGTTCGATTAAATTTCCTTATTTCGACCCCTGGTATGGTGGGGAGTATCAGTAACGCGGGATAGTCGGATGGAAAGGGATGTGACAGTAATAGAAAAATTGCCGCATTTTGATATCATAAATCAATCGGAGAAGGATCAGATCTTTTAATTCCTTTCCTGAAGCGTTCCGGGTACAATGTTTAAGGTGCGAAAAATTGACATCAAAATTTCCGGCAAGATTTTTTTTCTGGCTGTAAATTGACAATTCCTGCATCCGTTACTTCAAGATTGTGAAGAATAGAAATCGTGTAAACATATCAGATTCATGTTAAAGTAATGTTAATGCTGTCAAATATGAAATGTTATGATATTTTCGCATTGGGGTTATTTTTTTTACTGTTTAAAACATTTTTGTAAATGGAATGTAAAATGCGCACGGAGGAATCAAGATTCAAAGCGAGTTAAATACAATACCCTAATACAATAGCTCGAGGGTAAAGAAATGTAAGCATATACCGTACCGTCAAGGAGCGGGTAGGATAACTAAACAATTATTTACACTTAAAAACTGTATGGTTAAAAAGATTGTTTATCAAGTAACTAAAAGATGCAAGCACTATGTGATAAAAGACAGTAAGATAACATAACATTATAAATCAAAAATATTATAACATTAGAAATCGAAATTAAAAATATTGCTAAAAATATTTTAAGTTTTCTTCTTACACATTTAATTTCGATTTCTAATGTTATATTATTTTTGATTTATAATGTTATATTATTTTACGGTCTTTTATCACATAGCGCTTGCATCTTTTAGTTACTTGATAAACAATCTTTTTAACCATACAGTTTTTAAGTGTAAAATAATTGTTTAGTTATCCTACCCGCTCCTTGACTACTGTACATGCTTATATTTCTTTACCCCGAGCTATTGTATTAGGGTATTGTTTTGTACACGCGCTGTGAATCTTAATTCCTCCGTGCGCATTTTTACATTCCATTTTTTAACTGTGTTCCCTTTTCTTAACGCAGTAATCATGAACAGACTAGCACAGGTCTTGTATATCAATATTTTTATATAGCTATTTGTAGGGGAGCTGTTTTATTTTATTTTTAATTTTCAGTCCCCTGTGGAGTCCGAAGTCAAATGCAACTGAGGGTCGGCGAAATGATGATAAGTGTCTTGAGAGTGTAGCTAAGTTACCCCTGCTTTAACTGCTGAGCATTATGGGGATTTTGTTCAGCCACTGGAGGCCATCAGATGCAAGCATAATGAATAACAGAAATTCGATTTCAACAAAAGGTTTACTTATACACGGGTCCAGATTTGAGATAGCAGACAGACTACTTCCCATTTAGTGCTCATTTTCATTTTCACTTGTTTTCACATGCTTTCTCTCCGTTCTTGATTTTAGGGGGTGGTTTTCAACAACTCACAGGAGCAGGCCAATGGTGAGTTTCAAGTATTTAAGAGAAACCTAGCTTAATTTTCATCGTTAAGGGCATGACGAAAGGGTTGTGACAAGGGGCGGAAGTGGTAGTCTCGTTTACCTTTTACCACTGCAAGAGAGCTGTGTTTATTGTTGCTCCAGTTTGAATTTGCAATCCAACATCAAGCGGTATATCCACAACTTTAAGTTTGCACTCCCCTTTTACCCAAACTTGTATCAAATTTGATGCTTTAATATAGCTGCCAGAAAAGAAACTTCTGAAAGAAAGTTGGATGTAATTTTTTGAGAGTAGAAATGTCACTTCAGGGTTGTGAGGCAAAGAAGAGACGCAACGGTTTTCTTCTGAATCAAAATCTGAACAAAGTTATAAATTTAGTTTTCTTGGTCTGTTTTGATACTGATACGCTAAAAATTTGATAGATTTCAAGAATTTTACGAAGACGGTTTTAAGTAGACCTACATTGAAATAGACTTTGAAGACAATTGGCACAAATTGACTATCGTTCAGTTTCAACTTCGCAATCCGTAAGTGCATCCCCCCCCCCCCTGATAAGCAGTGGAGCCATTCCCCAGGGTCCGTCCTTTCAAAAAGCGAAAATAGTTTCCCTGGGGGGAACCGTTATTGAGATTGTTGTAGGATTGGTGTACGTTATGTGTGCGGAGCAAGGGGTTGGCAAGAGGAAAGGGAGAGGAAAATACGAGCACGAGTGTGTATAAATGCAGATGGCAAAAAGAGAGTGAGACCGCTGCCTGAGCGCATCACACACTCGAGCACTCGACTTCACTCTGTTAGGACTTGGGATTTATTTTTGTATATTTTCATGTATTTTGTATTTTGGAGTATTTTTTTCGTTGTTCAGTTCAACTTTGCGCCGGCAGGGGCAATGTCGTGATACGCAGAGATTCCAATAGAAGAAAGGTTTCAGTAGAGTCGACCAATTAAAGTCAGTTCAGTTGTTTGTCTCTAGATTCAAGATTAGTAATGCTGCACGGAAGAGATTGATTTCTTTAAAAACGAATCCGTGAAACGTTAATCACCGGGTATGCCACTTACTAAGAACGGATATAGGGCAGACGAATAAGTAATATCAAGTATTGTTCTTGGTAAGTTTATTTCAACCGTCTGGATATTAAATGACGTAGGAATGTATTAGTTAATTGCCTTCTGCACACGTATGACGTACAGGACTGCCTGTATCTCGGTAGCGTATATTTGTATCGCAGTATGATCAGTTTGACTTCCATGTGATGTCTGACGCAGAAAGATAAGGTCATGACATCGGCTGCCTGATACTAGCACGTGTTTCGTATAATCAACATCCGCAGTGCCTAACATAAAGTAGAACGTACTTTGCTAAATCTATGGCGTGCATACCCCGTTGCTACGAATGAAGGACCACTCTTCAATTGGGATGTATAAACTGATACCTTCGCAGTTAAAAACTTGCGGCACCAAGCCCAATCCTACCCAAAGAGGCTTCAAAACGTTTTGTGTGGAGATTTGTTATAGCAACATATGGCCCGGTTTCAAAGAACCACATTTAAATTTTCATTGCATCCTTTTATCCGTTCTACTGTTCCCTTCTTGGAATTTGAAATTGGTATCAAACAAAATTGCGTAGGCCTTTCCAATTTTAGCACAAAGAGAACTTGTGGCTTTATCACTAGCAGACAATAATATTCACTGTACTATGACGTCATTCTTTGGAACTAGACAAGTTGAAAGTCACTGTTTTGGCTAGCAGAAGACGACTGCCATTTTACCTTACAGACGTAAGCAGGATGGATCATTAGTTTTTCAGGTTACGCACACTAATCAGAGCAAATAGAGGATCTTCATCACCTCATATTGACATTCACTCTCCAGGCCATAGCTTTTATGTTTTTCATTGATTTAATTGTTCATTATTTGTTTCCAGCAGAATTACCTTCGGCTTCGCTTCTCACAACACGTTCAAAACGTCAGAATAATATAAATACTTAGTGTGGATGTTTAGCAAGCGTTTTGCCCTTGTAGGCCTAGAATTCATCAGCTCTAAGCAATATACGCTACCCTTTCTTCCTCACTCCTTTCGTAGCAATAGTTTCAGAATCATGATAGGCCCAGCTCCTTAGCATTTGTCATCATTGTACAATTTTTCACTACAATTTACGATAAATCCGTCACACTAACATACGTAAATACACATAAGGTATTTAGATCCAAATGCTCTTGGATTATTACGAACAGTAGCACCGTAAAACCGGGTATGCTACTACCATGCTACTGCCCCACAGCGTACGGCAAATTTTTTTCCGACTGATGTATGACGGCTGCAACTTGCGCGTTATGTTTTAATTATTTTGATACCAGTTCTTCACAATGCTAGCAACAGGAGGCTGTAACATATCGGATCAATCACACATAACTTGGTGTTTTGCTGGCCTAGACCTTGTGTAGCTGCACTTAAGCACCCTGAACTGGTCAGATTTATTTACACGAATCGAAGAGATGTAGACCTATCTAATGCACAGTTGCAGTTAGAACCAAAAGATTTTTAATTTTCTTAAATCAATTATATTTCCATTATATATAACTGAAAGCCTACTAAACTTTTTCTAAAAATGCTGCTTATGTGGCTTATGCTACAACCATTGCTGTTGCTAGAGATCTTGCTTTCGTTTAAGATCTTTCCCTATCACTTCCTCCCATGTTTTCTGAAGTCGGTCTTCCTCTGGTGGTTCCCGTCACCTTGATTGTTCTTCATCTACTTGCCCAAGCATTCTTGTCCATTCTCTCGACATGACCAAACCAATGAAGCCCCCTATTCTTCATACAGCTGCCAATACTGTGTAGATTTAATCTCCTTCTGAGTTCATTAGAGCTGAGTCTATCCTTCAGACTTACGTTTCACATCCATCTTATCATTCTCATGTCATTTTGCTCCATGCGGCTGACATCTTCAGCTTTCACTGGCCAAATCTCATTGCCATACATCATTGTGCTACGTACACATGCCTGGTAGACTCTACCTTTGGTAGGTAATGGGAAGAGCTCTATATATTTGAAATTATTGGCATGTGCCTTGCTAAAGGCCAGCACAATATTAGGAGGGTTCATTTCATCTATTGTTAGTGATTTAAAATGGTATTGTGTCAAAAGCTGGTATTCAACTATTATATATACCAGACAACCTTTAAAGATTTATTCATATTTGCCAAAATGAACCATGTTGATAAAGAAGCTCTTTCAAAATATAGCTTTTTAACCTACCACAATCATTATTAGAGAGCCTGGTTATTTTCCAGTGAGTGTGTATTTCATTGATGCCACAAGACCCTTTGCACTGTATAAGTGGATATTGGAATCCAGTGAAACTAATGTTTTTTATGATAGGGGGTGGGGTGTTAAAACTTGCATTGTTGATAATTTAGAAATGACTGATTTGAACTGCTGAAGTAAATCCAAACTTTCTGACTGTTCATCAAGTTACCAGTGCTGTATATAGTGCCAGCATTTGCATTAAGGTTTGTTGAATACTAACTTTAATCTCATATATATAAAACGGCTGCAATGACATCAACTTCTAAACCTTCTTATTTCAATGTATTCAAACAACAATATATATAACGATGAAAAACCTCTTATCTTTGAAGGTATGGGAGATGTTCATATGTATGGAGCCCATCAGGTAAGACTTAAGTTATAAATGAAGTTAGTGTTATATTTCACTAGTGTTTATTCAATGTAATAATTTACAGTCTACCATGTTGTTGTTATTTAAGGCTTCCACAGATGTTAGTGGTGCCTAAGTTTAGATATATAGAGTCAGTAAGAGTTGCTCTGTTAAATTTAAAATAAAAGGAACATAATTTGTACCTCCAGTGCTCAGCATTTTTTTGATATTTTGTTTATTACACTTAACTGAGATGCTTCCGTCCATTCTTTCTGTCGTATGTTTCTGTACTTTTTGTAAAAGCTCATAAAAGTCATTAAAATTAAAGTACTGGCTGCCAGCATTATTGCCTCATTTTGACTTTTGCCTATGCCTTATGGAACAAAATGAGAGTTTGAGAACATACATTGTTCACAGGATAAAGGTAGTGTGCTTATTTCAGCTTTGCGAAAGGTTGAAGCTGTCAGCACATGAAAGTTGAGAGTCCTTTACAGCTTCAGGAGGACACACATTGGATGAAGAAAAAATTGCATAAATCTCTCAACCTTTTCCAGGTTTGTCCCGATGAGATGAAACAAAGTAGACCATGATTGGTGCCAGTATATATTTTTTCCTTAAGTTATTGGAGGCACTAATGTGTTGTTACAATTTTACACTATAATTTGTCAGTTGTTATTAATAATTGTAACCCTCTTGAAATAAGAGGTGATTT
Source organism: Alatinidae sp. Z8VKAUB7J3 (assembly GCA_010016025.2). Taxonomy (NCBI): domain Eukaryota; kingdom Metazoa; phylum Cnidaria; class Cubozoa; order Carybdeida; family Alatinidae; species Alatinidae sp. Z8VKAUB7J3. The sequence continues at coordinate 77,651,998 of JAAAKM020006971.1, read as the reverse complement.
AAAGTTTAAAGTTTAAAACACTTCATCCAATCCTAATTTTACTGCTAATAATCTATCCAATATTGAGGACTTAAAGTAATGCATAAGGAAATTTCGAGACCTTGCCAAACTCCAAGAGATATATTATTTAAGTTGGTCGGGTTTAATAAAAAAAATCACTAGGAAATCCCTGGAATAACCCCAAGATTTTTAATTGTCAACCAACATTACCTATCTCATAAAACAGGCTAACTCTGAAGCTGGACAGCTTCTGCAGACGTTTTGGCCAAGAGTTCAATCAGAAATAAGGACTATGGATTTAGTAAGTACTTTATATAATGTGAAACTTGACAAATCGAGTTACATGTTCTTTATGCTTTCAATATCATTGTCTGCCAAGCAAAATTGGAGCAGTTCAAGTTAGGCATTCATGAAGGTTTGTACTGGAAGTAGGATCTACAGTTTCGTATGTGATACGGTAGATGCCCCTAAGCACTGCTCATATCCTAGGTCAAATATTGAGTCATTGAAAATTTACTGTTATCAGCATTGCTGGCTCACATTTCTTAGGTGCTGAAGGCGTGCTTGTATGTAATTCATGAATCCTGTCTCAAGTCTTTGCTTGATGCTGGATAGGTAAGCAATATAGATCCAAGCAAAATGGCTGAAAGCATAAAATGAATGAATGTCTCCCTGATTATTAAGGAAAAGAAAACTCATTAAATAATATACCAGTCAGTTACTTCTTGCTGTTGAACTTTGTAAGTGAGCAATTTCAACCCAAGGAACTTTAAAGACCTAGTCTTTTAAATGCCCTTCAGCCCCCTATTTTTGCCAAAAATTAATGTAATACCCTATAGAGGCGTTACGAAAATTATTTCCTATTTACAATATGATGAATGCTGTGACAGTTATTTTATTGTATAATAAATAGCTGAGCACATGCACACACCAAAGTTATTGTTCCTATGTTTAAAATTTTTATGCCTGTATATATGTACATTAAGTCTTTTTTCTTCTGTTTATATATAGAATGAATTTAAGAACCAGGAGCTCCCTTTGGCAAGGATAAAGAAAATCATGAAACAGGATGAAGAAGTCAAAATGATAAGTGCAGAAGTAAGTCAGCATTCTGTAATAGTGTGATGTCATTGTGATTATTTATAAATGTAACTTAATTTTGTTTTATAACTTGAAAAAAGTATCTCTTATCACTTTTGGTTTTGCTTGGCACACAGAAATATTGCCCTATGATGCCATGTGTCTGATTGTACGTTTAATAGAAAGGTTTGGTTATAAATTGTATGTGTATAAGTTATGTACACTGAAAGAAATAAATTGATTGTGATGTGATGCAATATGTGAAACCTTTTCTGTACTTGAGAACGCTTAACTAAGATGCTAAAGAGAATTACAAGAAGTTTTGCAATCATTTTTGTCTCAATATTTCGTACCTTCACTAAGATACATATTCATGAGAGAGAACTAAGAGCGCAATATAAATTCCAACAAAGGCCACTGGTGTGTACTCAAATAGTAGACTTATCTTAACTTTGTAACCCGTATTTTATCAATGCTAATAATCATGAATCTGAACTCCTTCATACAATAATGATTACATCATCATACCTCATGAAATAGACTACATCAGCAAAACTACTACTTACATTCTTCATTAGCATTGTGCAGTGTGACGATGACTACTGCTTGACTACAGATATCACAAAATCTATGTGCACCGTCCGTGGCTGTGTATCTACCTGAATGTGTACATGTTTTAATCCATACCATTTTATACCGGTATCAGTATCATATGCTAGCATAACTGTTTTACCTGTTGTGTATATGAGATCACAATTTATCTCATTACAGTTGTTGGTAATAATTTTTCTATCATTTACAATTGATATCCTGTTTAAGCGCCCGCAATAGTTTGTTGTATAGTTGATTTACCTTTGAGGACAGATATAGATAAAGCATTTATCTTACGCCCAACTCATACACACTGAAAAATCTCTACATGTTGTCATTTATTAGTGCTTTACAAACAGGTAGACATTTAGAATATATTTCCAAAACCATCATTTGCTTTCGTCTGCTGACACAAAATGTCACATATACTTATTTTTGTTCTAAGTTGTATTACATCACCATGCATTATCTTTATTTATTTTATTGATTTCTTTAACTTTCTGCTTTTGTTTGCCTTCCGACAGGCTCCAGTACTGTTTGCCAAGGCTGCTCAAATATTTGTGAGTGAGTTATCCTTACGAGCTTGGATCCATACAGAAGATAACAAAAGAAGGACATTGCAGGTTTGGCTTGTTAACCTTTGCTCTCAGACTTTAAATATGTGCGACCAGTGCCAGAAGTAAGTTTATTATGTATTGTTTGAGTTAAAAAGAAGTGATATTCCAAAAGAAGATGATGGGAATATGCGAGTGTTTGTGAATGCAAGGCTGGGCTTGGTTTTTGTTTCTTAATTCAGGGAGACAATGTCAATTCGAATAAATTTGTGCCTGTGGCTGTGCATTTACTTACAGAGCTTTTAAGTGTTAATTTTCTTAATTCCCACCTATCTATGCTGATTGCATTCCAGCAAATGACGTCATTTCGACCTCAGATCAACGTCGAACCAACGTCATAATACTATATACGTCATAATATACCATGTTGATTAGATGTCAAACTGACCATTGTATTTGCAGGTTTTTACGATACGTTTCTCAGCGTTCCAGTGGCAATATGGTGTGAGTTCTACGTATGAACATGATAAATACCTTTCACAAAATACACATTTTCTACTGTGTTTCAATTCTTCGATGTGTCGATACCATCTGTTTTAGTTTGACGTCATGTATATGGTTTCACTCTTTCATTTTCAGCGAAATGATATCGCAATGGCCATTACGAAATACGACCAGTTTGATTTCCTCATTGATATTGTACCAAGGGACGAAGTTAAGGCACCAAAACGTCAGGTGAGGAAGACACGTAAATTTCTTATGAATCTTAATAGTGTATTCTCAATAACAGATTCTGCACCTAAACCCAATGTGCCAAAGTATCCTAGATATTCTAAAAAGTAGAGTTGTGAATTTTACCTCAATTTGACAGTGGAGGTATCAGTATTTTCTGCATTGCTTGTCTGAGAAGTAGTGGAACATATTTACAACTGAAAGGTATTGAAACTTTTCTTTCGTTGGTAAACGCAGTAAAGTTTCGAAAATTTAAGTAAATCGTGTAAACAAAGCCAAGTGAACTGCTCCCAAAACGGACTCGGCAATATGACAGCATTTGCTCATAAACCCCATCATGCGCTGACAACTATGAAGAGGATTCGTTTAGGGTATTGGCCAAAGCCTGATGTCCTTTTCATGTTGCTTATTTAGAAGCTGCGTTCATCATCACAAAGAAGCCGGTACACTGTCGAAGAAAAGAATTTGCTTACAACTTACGCATTTTTCAATAACACGAGTAGCAGAAAAAGTGTCTCTCATGCGCCTTTTATTTTCTGCGACGTATTTTGGTCTTCTCGTTTCCTATGAATTTATCTTATAAAGCTTTCTCACTTCACTTCATACGATTCCTGTGATCAGTGTAGGGCGGAAACTATTAGCAAAATGAGTCCCTTACTCAACGCAATATTCAAATTTTGTACCACTAGCCAACTTTTTAGGTATTGAATTGAAATATGGCATCATTTGTGGTGTTTGTTACAAATTTAGTTAAGCAAGTAGCTGTAACATGGCCGTTCTAATGAAATTAATTATTATTTAAATTGGATGGGGGGTATCCGATTCATCAACTTTACATCCTTACGTACATGTTATGTTTTTAATTTAGGGATCTGGAATCATCGGTGCTGAACAGATGCAATATTGTTTCCAGTTGGCACAAATGCAGGTATGTACTACTTTTCATGCATCTATACGTAAAACATGTTACATTGAACTTTAAACATGGACTTTAATCCATGCGTCCACAGTTACCCTTATCGCTTTGGAAAGAGTTCAGTAAATCAAAAAGAAGTCTCAAGAGGTTGTAGAACTGATAAAAAGCTCTTTCTAATTGAGTCTTTTGCGTTAGTGATAATGAATTTCTGTAAGAGAGGTTTTACCAAATCGCTCTTACATTTTTAACGCAAGAGTTTGTAAACTTGATATAACAACAGCCAGTGCTTATAGCGAGCAGTTGATTTGGCCTCTATGAAATCATCCTCCGTACAGCACTGACTTCGATAGCAGTTGCTAGCTTTCGCAGATTCGCGGTTCCTTACTTGATAATTTGTCGACGGAGCGAACGTCTCTCTCTATGTGTTTTTAGACGCGATTAGACGCTATTTTATCTAAATATCGCACAAAGTATCCCAGTTAGCTTCAACCCCCTGTAAATAAAACTCCAGCAAGAGAAAGTTAGCGTTCCTCTTTGGGACACATAAAAGTCATCCGCAACAAACGTGTTTATGGATTGGTTTTCACTCCTACATAAGTGACCAATCGTCAAAATCAAAAGGAAAAATCGTTTACTCCAGCGGCACTACATTTTGCTTAATTTGCGCAAGGTGTAGGAATTTATAGAGGAGAGGCGAAAAGCCATGTTACGTAAAATGTTCGATTGACTCCCCTTAATATCTCTTGCCGGTGTTTTAGCTGCCACTACCCCTTGTGATAAACCCTTGGCTGTTTACAAAACAATATATATTTAAACGTCAGTCGTTGTGTATCACATCTGAGTTTAAGCATTCAGTTTCAGCTTTCAAGAGAAGCTTGAAGACATGCATTAGCTTGATAATGTACCTTCCATGTTTTATTTTGCATGGTGCAAAGATAGGTAACTAACGTAATGACCAATAGCAGTGTTATTAGGAGTGCTACCATTACGCAATGTTAGAAAAGCATGCCACAGTATGGATCGGGTACTAGAATTGGTTGACAAAGTTCGTAATTTCTCGATTCATTTTCAACATTGTCTTTCTTATTTTAGGCGCAGCAAGCTGGTAACCAAGTAAGGATTTAGCCTGAACACCAGTATGATTCATTATGTAACTTCCTCCTGTATATATACTCATGTAAATTCTCTATATTGTCAGAATCCACGCTTTTCATGATTTGGTAATAGATAAGTAACAGTACGTGGATGAGGCTGTTGCAGAACCTGTTGTCGATCAAGCAGTGGAGAAACCTTCTTCCTCTTCACGGCCACTGCAGCTGGCATCCTTTTGACGGAGTTGAAGAGTGATACAATCTTCATCTATCAGTTAGGCGATCTTCTTCGAAAGGGCTCGAATACATCCAAAGAGTTCCGGCCACACCTGAACGCTTTCAAGAGACAGTACGCACACGTTAAGCCTGGCCTGAAAAAAAAGGAATAGCATGCGAAAATATTACTGAGGCAGCGTCTATGCATAGTAAAGAGCAAGATGTCGAGAGCGATGTCAGTATTGAAAATGCATTTGATTTGTTCAATGATGTATTCTGATTTTATCTCCAGATGCAAGAATATCCTGAAATGTTGATGTCTGTTTTGTCTCATTTCATAGTCAAGGAATCTTTGGGATCAATTGTGTCATTAAGGGAGTTTTGTTAATATTTTGGTGAAGTGATCTTGAGAATTTGACTTGTGATTAGGTGTCATACTAAAAATAAATTTTAAAAAAATCACTATGAATCCAGCTAGAACATGTTGCGGTATATTAATATGGAAAACATGTAATTTACGACAATTTAGTACCTCTAAAAAATCCCCTCCACTTATTTTAAACCCCCGCTTATCAAATTTCTGAAATTTTATCCATCCCTCTAATATTAGGACCCCTTCTTATCAGGCACCCAAGAGTATCGTCTGTGGCAACATCAATCCAATAGAGAGTATCCTTATAAAACGTCAGGGTTTTTTTACTGACTTGACGATTTCCATCGAAGTGGTTTGTTCAGACCATGTAGTAATTTAACTACTTACTTTTTACAATGTAATATGATACAGATTTGGGGGGAGGGATAGATGAGACAGGAAAGAAAAACACAGGGAAGAATCAGAGTCAACATCTATAAGTACACAATTTGATGCCACAGAAATAATACTAAAAACCTTGACTGTTTTTGAATCTTCAGGAAAGAAGTCAGAAGACCCTAATATTGTCGACTGGGTACCGACAATGTTTTCACACTGCAAGGAATCAACAGTGAGGAGTGCTATACATATAGAAGAACGTTAATATTATTAGTGTAAGACGTTGAAAGCCTTGCAATACAACATCTGTAACAGGAGACGAGACATCTGAGGAAATACAACTATGTAGCTCTTTACAACATGGTTTTACAGAACAAGATAAAGATGCTGAAATTAGTGCTTTGAGAGAGGAAGTCATAACTCTTAAAGAGCAACTTTAACAACGACAAAACGAAATTGCTGAGTTAAAAAAGAAAATCTGAAATTGAAGATTGATACATCATTTAGGTTTAGTGTGATTGAAAATTTCTCTAAATTAGTGAAATTTTATACTGGACTTCCAACTGTCTCTGTATATACATGGGTATGTAACCTTGTAAGTGGTAAATTTAACACGTCAAACTTCTCCCTTACTCTCTATGACCAGGTCTTAATGGTCTTTGCGAAACTAAGACTTGGTTTGCTGAATATGGATATTGCCCAGAGATTTAATGTGTCAATACGCACTGAGTAAAAGGTATATAGGTCTTATTTGCCAGCCTTAGCCAGGTACATGAGAAATCTGATCATCTGTCAAGAAAGAGGCATAATCAGATAAAATTTGACAATAGCATTTGAGAAAAAGTTCAAGGACTGTGCACGTATCATAGACTGCAGCGAAAGTTTTATAGAAAGGCCATCAAACTTAACTGCCAGAGCCTAGAGTTGATCAAATTATAAACACAACAATACAAGCAAATATCTCATTGGTATACGTCCAGCAGGTGCAGTTATGTTTTTTTCTAAAGGATAGGGTGGTAGGGTTTTTGACAATGTACTCTGGCAGCTATCAGTATCTATGGTGCTAAGAACGCTAATGTTCTTATGCCTACAGTAGGAGCAGAATCCTTCAAGCTCTTAAAAATTAATGTACTCCTGAGAACCAAACACTAAAAGTTATACGGAACTCATTCAAATGCTCAAGGTACAGAACGCAGATAAATTTTGGACTATGAATCAAGGCCAAGATGAGAATGTGGCAGCATGAATTGTCGTGAGTGTAGTGTCTTTATGTTTATTTACGTTTGAAGTCCTTAGAATTTACGAAATATTTAGCAGAGGCCCTGTGTGATTGTCTGATTCCGAATCTCCATCCTAAGATAAAGAAGACTCAGTACCATCCTCTCACGATATTGGAGCTGACCTTCAATATGGCCCGGAACAAATGCATTGCCGATGAACTGGCCACGAATGCAAGTCAGGACACTACGGGATCCAAGGAACCGGAGATCGCAGAAAGTCATCGTCTAGGATCAAACATCCGTGGAAAGGAAATCATCATGATTTGAATCCAATGTGCTAAAGTTGTTGAGGTACGGTACATTTTCCCTCTTCTTCCTAACTCAAAGCTGCCGTCTGGTAAAGTTGTAGACATAAAGGCCGCATAATGGAAGCCTACCCTCTTGACTCAGTTTTTTCTCAGCCTCATTCCCGGACTCAAGGGGCCGACAGTTAACACTGCACAAATGGTGGTCCCACGTGAGGGATGACGTTTGTCGATCAGGATGTTATTGATGAGCAAGACTAAGTTGAAGTTTTTGACCCTTTTGGCCTGTATTCGGTGAATGTAACACGCGTAAAACCATACCGAGTCACAGTAAATGTTTGTGGTATCGATATAAGTATGGAACTGGGCACAGGGGCAGCACGAACAATTACCGACTTAGTGTATCGTACGTTTTTAGTGGTTATGATCTTAAGCCGGTAAATATTGTGTTACAGAGCTACACAGGCGTTAAAGAGCCTCTTATAGGCTGTTTTGGCTTACCCATTCGGTACAAGGGCTAGCATGTTGATACTGTATCTTTAGTTGTTACTAAGGGCAATCTGCCCTCACTTTAGCTCATGATTGGTTATTCGATTACTAAACTCAACAGGTCTGAAATTGTTCCCACAGATGCACATACTCCGACATCATTATCATGCCATTAAGTCTATCAAGCCATCGATCACCACCCCCTCATCTCCAGCATTTCCATTGAAGCTAAATAGCTTATTGGCTCAGCATAGTCAGCTATTTGCAGCATCCGAGGCAGGTAATACAGGTTTCACAGTTACAACGAAGCTTAAAGATGATGCTAAACTGATTTTTCACAAGGCACGACCAGTGCCTTATTCTCCTTTACAGGAGATAGAAAAAGAGTATTACCGACTGAAAGAATCGGGTATTGTTCGGCCGGCATTGTCACGTTTAAAGAGGTTTGACAGCTGTACATGTTAAAAAGACAGTCGGGTAAGTTGAGAGTCCAAAGAGACTATAAAAAGCTCAGTACATGTGTAGAAGACGATGGCTTTAACTAGCCGAATATCCAGGACAGTGGCAGTCCTAAATTTTTACTGCTCTTGATTTAGCAGGCGTGTTTAATTACCTCATCCTGGATGAAGAGTCGTCAAAACTGCTTACATTAAAGACACACAAAGGATTGTTGGCAGCGAATCGACTGTGTTTGGTGTCAGGACTGTACCATCAATCTTCCCAGAAATAATAGTCAAGACGTTGTCAGGTTTGTCCAATGTATTTTGTTTCATTGATGATGTGTTAATAGCTTCTGATTTTGTAGAGGCTCACACTCAAACTTTAACCTTCGGATTTGAACGTTTTGCTAAATGCAATGTAAAATTAAATGGTGATAAGTGAAAGTTTTGCCAACATAAAATTAGTTATTTTGGCCATCTTTTGTGCAGTGAGGCTGTTCGAACCCAGGATTGAAAAATTTTTGCCTAATCTGGCTTCAGATTTACACCCATAGTACCAGCTGTTGCAAGATGGACCAAGTGGAAATGGACTGTTGATTGTCAAAAGGCATTTCCTTATGCAAAGGCAGAGTTGTTCAGTAAAAAGGTATTGGTTCATTATAATCCAAGTAAATCACTTATCCTGAGCACTGATGCTTCACCAAATGGGGTAGGAGCTGTGTTAACTCACTGTATGCTCGATAATTCAGAAAGGCCAATTGCATTTGCCTCTCATACTCTCATACCAGTAGAACGCAATTATGCACAAATCGAGCGCTTAAGTCTCGGGATAGTTTTTAGTGTACAGAAATTTCACCTTTATCTTTACAATAGGGACTTCACACTGGTTACCCATCATAAACCATTAACCAGGATTTATGGCCCTAAGGCTGGTATTCTAGCTTTAGCTGCAGCGACAGGCATTACTTTTATCTGCCTATCAATATGATATTGTTTATAAATCTTCAAAGGACAATGCTAATGCAGATATGTTAAGTAGACTGCCTGTCCCGGTAACTAATATTGATCCTCATGAGAATTTGTTGAACTTCACTCTGCTTGATTCATTACCAGTCACTGCACATGAAGTTGAAAAATCTTGTCTCGGGTTTATGATTTTACTTTATCTGGCTGGCCAGAGAATGTTTATCTTGCTTTTTTAAAAACTTACTGGGGTCGCGACCATGAATTATCAATTGAAGATAGATGTATTTTATTGGGTTGACGTGTTGTCTTGCCTGAAAGACTAGAGCAAAGAATGCTATATGAACTTCACATGTGCCATCCAGGGATGACCAGAATGAAGTACTTAGCTCGATCATTTGTATGGTGGCCAGTTTAACCAGAAGAGACTTTTAGATCCTGCCTACCTTGTCAGAATTTGCCAAAAATCCCCAAATCAAGCGACTTTGTTGTAATGGCCATGGGACACAGAGCCATTGTAATGCATACACACCTAGACTTCTTCGAAAGGCAATTCCTTTTTATTGAGTCTTATTCTAAGTGGCTGGAAGTGATTCCTATGTCTAGCACTACTGTTTTAAACACCGTTTCTATGTTGCGAAAAGTATTGTCTCCTTATGGTTTACCTTTGTGGTATCGTCATACTGCAATCGCTAACTTTGTTTATGTAATGACGTCACATCATCCCACGATGTTTATGATCATACGTGAACTCTGGCAATACAGATTACAGTAACGAAATGTACATTAAGGAACCTGGTTATTAATATCATAATATATTGATTATGTAATATTATAGTTTGTATATAGCCATGTGATTTCGCTATTGAATCTACCAAGTAACAACTATGCTGATTTATAATATTCTTACAGTCATCTGTGCGTGGACAATATGGCATGCTACGTCTTTTCAGCGGGTTGGAAGAACGCAACATTGGTGATGAGTTTGTTTCTTATGAAACGTATCTGATCGTTATGGCTCTATTTTGACATGTTGGACCCTTTAACGAACGCTCCTAGCATTTTGCGGATTATGCTGATCGGATGGCTGCTTTTCTTGCTGCAAACAAGAAAGCTGCTGACCTAAAGGTAAACACTTTCGTGGCAACAGTGGGACCCCAGGCTTTTAAACTGCTAAAGAAAACCCAAATAAAAGGACTTACGACAAAATAATAGAGGTTTTTCAGCAACATTTTAAAGCAGCACCTTTGGTCATCGCAGGAACGCAAAAGTTTTGGACCACTAGTCAAGGTGCTTAAGAGTAAGTTGTAGATTACATTGTCTGCTTAAAATGGTTGGCTTCCACTTGCTCCTTTGATATGTTTCTGAACCAAGCTTTGAGAGATCCTCTTGTTTCAGGACTCCATCCTAAAATGAAGAAGACACAGTGCTTTCTTCTTTTACCATTAGAGTTCTCACGCTGGAAATTGCTTGTGAGAAATGCCTGGCCGATGAATTGGCTGCTAAGGCCAACAAGGCTAGGCAAGGGTTTGGTGGCTGATCCCACTGACTATCGACTGCATCATACTCGAGGCAATTCATTAGCTTCATTAGATCATCTAACTCGAAATTGCCGATTTCTAACGGCTATATGCCACTAGTGTCAACAAAAAGGGCATTTGAGGAAAGTCCGCAAGCAAAAGCCACCGCCACCGCCACATTGAGGCTAAGGAAACAGGGGGAATGCACCAAGTAAACAACGGAGATTTGCTAACAACCGATATGTGCACAACGATGAGGCAGGCACATTGGACATGGATAATGTACACATTTACGATTCTGATATTGATATGGGACTGCACTGCATCGGCGATGAACGGAAAGCGAAACTGTACTTTATCCATGTGAACATTGGTTGACATGACATTCATATGAAGGTAGATACCACAGCATCTCTATCAACGATCTCCAAGAAGGTACTTTTAGTAATCTTGAAGGATATACGCTAGAGACAACTAGTTTAATTTGCAAACCTAAAATAGTGACGCCGCTCCCTTGTTAGGACGTGTTATCGTTCCTGTGTAATACCAGGACTAAGCACCAGTTGATTTAGAGTTACTGGTAGTTAAGGGTAATCGACCCTCGTTATCTGGCAGAGATTGGCTCTCCCATATTCGTTTAGATCGGAATTCATTATTTCACGTTCAATGTAGTACAAGTAGTGTTTCAACTACTCTGGCTATTGGTGTAGTTATACCTTGGGAGAGACATTATCCTTTTAGAATGTCGAGCTGTATTAGACAAGTATCTGGTAAGGCTAAGGCTAAGGCTAATGGTAATGTACGAATATGTGGGGATTGCAAGAACCTCAACCAACTGATTGAAGATCATGGTTATAAATTGCCAAATGGTCAAGACATGTCGGCTTAATTGTCTCACCGAAATAATCCATCTCAGCAGTAGACTTGGCTGAAGCATTTAATCAGCTTTGTCTTGATCAGCATTCTTAAAAGTTACCTACACGCCTGTCTTAGGAATCAAAACAGCTCCAACATTTATTCAGTCAACTATGGACCAAATTTGAGTTGGCCTTGATATGGTATTTTGCTATGTCGACGACATACTCATTGCTACTGATAATGTACAGGGGCACTTAAAAGTTTTCCGGAAGGTTTGTAAGAGATTCAACAAGTACAATGTCAAACTTAATGGGAAAAGTGCTCATTTTTTAAATCTCAGCTTCAGTATCTTGGTCATGTTTTGTGTAAAAATTGCATAAGGCCTGTGCAAACTAAAGTTGAAGCTATCAAGAAGGGACCACAACCATTTTGTACGCCATGCGCGCATTTTTTATAAGTCCTGTGCAGGTCTGGATGACTTTTCGTCGTCTGATTCGCAGACCGTTACAAAGAATTTTTTAGGTTTGCAAAAAGGTTAATGAGAGACAGATTAATGTAGCAATTCTGCCAATCATGTGATCTTTTATATCACATTATGCGCGAAATGTTTTGTATGCAGGCAGCGAATAACAACAGTTTGTTACAGGATCCTCCATTCAACTAATCTTATGAACTTTTCTTCTCCTTCCCTCAGCTCAACTTTGAAGAGGTCCTTGATGATCTTAGAAACGGCAAATCAATCCAAGTTGAACCTATCAATATGTTACCCTTTCAGTTTATAAAAACACCGGAATGCGAGTCATCGTCAATTCTAAAAGTAGTTGTAAAGGCCCCGTGCTTGTGTGCGGCGAATTTTTTGGATGAGCCAAAACTTCGGATAATCGAGGACGGAATTTTGAATAACCATGATGGCTTATTTTACGTTCAAATTGATAAAAAATGTATGCTGCCGTCGTGCCAAATGGCTAAAATAGAGACAAAGAAAAACAGAAATGGACATGCACCGTTTAATGAGCCTCCGTGTTACATAACACTCAAAATGAAAGCGATCTCACTAGCAATAAAATTCTGCTGCGCATAAACATACACCATCATTATGTAAACAAAGAAGTTTTCTCTCAGATAAAATTGATATAGCGCATTCTGCATTACTTAAAGGTCCTAAGTGTCGCTATTCCCCAAATTTAAGTAATGTGTTCTTCTTCTGGTTGATTGTAACGGGAAACGAAATTTTCAATATTAAATTTTTTCTCGGTTTTGATGTGTTCGGATAAACGAGGTTCGGATAAACGAGGATGTATTGAACTACTTACATAAAAGCATCTAGCAATCTAATACCTCCGATGAGCAGTGGCAGCTGTCATGAATGAGAACAGATACTACACCCATTCCTTGCCAAAATACCAAGAATCAATTTGAGTAAGGCAGTATCTCAATCAAAGGTCCCTGATGAGCAGTGGGCCCGACATTGAAACTACCCTAAATCAACAGAAAAAAACACCAAACAGGCTAATTAATAAACAAAGGGCAACTGGGGCGTCGAGGGCAACACCCCTCAATTTAGGCTACCGGACAGAGAAGCAAGCCATGAAGCAGGCTCAATTGCCCAGTAGGGCTGCCTCTCACGGACCATGGAAAGAACCTGTCCTCAATGAGTCATCAATGAGAACAGATACAACACATGATCCTGGCAAAATGACCGAGAAGTGACCCCCTCTGCTCTACCTGATTCCAAGAAATGTGGACGGTTTCATCTCTTTAGGTTAGTCCCATACTCTACTGAGAGCGTAGGGGGTGTGACATGGTAGAGAATCACATGCCCTTAGCTACGAGTTCTGATGTAGGGTAGCCAGTTCCTTTCCTCTCTGTCCCTTATCCTTCCTCAGCTAATGCCAGGTACCGATTTTCCAGTTGGGTTCGCAGTAGGGGTTTTCAGATTGACGGCAGAGCATAGGCTCGAACCACCAACCTTCAACTTGCTAGAACGGCTCTCTACCGACTAAGCTAACTCTCCTCGTCTCTTTACAATCGTTTACATTCGCATTTCGCAATTTATTTGAGCAAATAAGCGACAAGGGATTTTATTTCAATGTTGAAATTAAAGACGAAAGTCCGAACAGAGGTACTGATATCTTGTGTTACAAGAATAATAATTCTGAGACACGTTTCAACAATTAATTACATTTTACGGGCAGATTCAGAGCAAGTTATTTTGGAACCAACAAGATAGTAGCTAATAGCGGTGTTATTTTGTACAGGGTCTGCACTTTGATTCTCGGATCAAATGATACTGCACTAGCGGTAGGCCGTCTTATCGCTCAAGACGTGAATACGAGTGACAACAGAACCGAACTTGGGACAAGTTTCACACTCTTCACTAATGATTTAGGGCCATCCAAGGCACAAATACAGTGGGAGCATTTTCAACCGTATCAACTGTTCTTCCATCCCTCTGTACTAATTATTCTTCCATCCCTCAGATTTCTCAATAGTCGAACTTTCTTTCTGTTCTTTCTGCTTCTTTTTGTTTCTATTTTTCTCTCTCTGTTTCTTTCTCTTCTCCACTTTTTCTTCCTCTCTTCCTTCTCTTCTTTATTTTCCTTCTCTTCTTTTCACTTCTCTTTCCTTTTCTCTTTTCTGTTTTTGTTTATTGCGTTTGTGTTTCTTTCCGTTTATTTTTCTTTCTCTTCCCCTCTTTTTCTTTCTCTCCTCTTTCTCGTCTTTCTTTTCCTTCCTTTCTTTCGCTTCTCTTTCTTTCTCTCTTTTCTATTTTTGTTTCATTCCGTTTGTGTTTCCTCCTGTCTGTTTTTCTTTCTCTTCTCTTCCTTTTCTTCCTCGTCTCTTTCTCTTTTTTCTTTTTCTATTCTTTGTCTTCTCTATTATTCTTCTTTCTCTTCCTCTTTTTTTCTTCCCTTCTCTTTTTTTCTCTGCCTCGGTACTGATATAAAAGCGGTACTTATGAGGACGGGGCTAATTTAAGGGCGGTGTTATTTCAGAGCGGTGCTTATTTAAGAGCGACGTTTGTTAAAGGCGGTGCTTATTTAAGGGCGACGATGAATCAAACAGGCTCGGTATGTAAGAGCGAAAAATCTGAAGGCACTAACCTACCACGTGAACATCCCATCATAACTCAAAACTCAGCTGATCGACGTTGAGTACAATTCAAAGGCAGTGACCCGCATACTAAGGTCAGTGACGTGGGGTACTACAAACTTCGTAAACACGGACTACAAATTACAGTAATGCCACCGGATGCAATCTTTCCCAGGGGTGGAGGTAAACAGGGTGCTAGAGGGTTTCAGCCGATCTTGATTCTGAAAGAATTTCCTCTCAAAGTTAATTTAAAAAGGGGGGTGTACTCAATATGGGAGTACGTCACGGAACATTTTAAATTGTTAAAAAATACCTAATCTTCGTGATTGGTCCGATTTGACGTGATTAGATGACGACATGGAATGAAAAGTTCAATGATAAAAACATAGGACCACTAGGAATCGAACCCTGTCCTTCGTAGCTGGAACGTTGATGTAATAGCCATTACAATATGGTCCCATACCATTGAGACTGAGGATTTGGGATGTCATTTGTTTCGGTTGACATCACTACAGATTAAATAGCGAGAACTCGTAAGACGTAAGACCACGGGATCAAGCTACAGAATGTGTCGTTGCAACACCGATGCGCTGCCACTACACCAAGATTCCCTAGTGTTGACATACGGAGTTTGGGCTTAGTTTCACAAATATGGCAACAAGAAATATGTTCGCTTTCGCTAATTCCTACCAAGCCTATAGGCAGCCACGCCCATCGAAGGCCAACGAGCAGTCTCGCCGGGGGAGGGGGTAAATTATTCTTGGAAATTAATAATTATAACAATAAATCAACTTTTTTGGAGGGGGGGGGCGACGTATGATAATGTAAGTTAGTAACATTACATCGGAAGAAGTGTTTATCACAAGAAAAATCATTGGGGGCATTGACTGATAATAGAAATTAAATGCGAAAAGCACCTTGGCAATATCCTAACAGGGGGGTTCTCACAGATACACGCCCCCAATGCCCCTCTGGGCTACCGGCCTGCTTACTACATCCGTTAAACAACAATCGAAACGCATTTCGTTTTACCGAAAATCTTCGTACACGTTTGTTTGTTATAAGCAACTTGCAATAACTTATAAGCAAAGCAGTTGCTTGGGTGTGAGGCCTCAATTTGGTCCAAAATCTAAGCAACAAGCTAAACAACTGGAAGCCTCAAATCAGAAGGGACAAATTATTAAAACGCCTGAACAACAAATCAAGAAACGTTTTTCATTAAGAATTGATTACAAACAGTTGATGTATAACAAATATCACACTTTTGATAATGTGTCAAGCAGAGATCAAATATCCAATCATCATTTGGTATTTCATCATTTACAACAAGCTCGAAACTCGACGATAACCTGTAGTGATACCTAAGCAACTACTTAAGCAACTACAGGCCTGATTTTGGAAAATTGCTAAGCATTTCGAGGCCTGATTTTGGAAAATTGCTAAGCAACTCAAAGCCTGACCCCGAAAACGGAGTTGCTTATGAAAAAACAACGTGCAGCTCTGATTATGGGGCTTGCCTCTCGGTATGCCTCACATAAAATTGGGGAAATACATCTACAGGGAAACCCCCCATTTCATAATAATCTGAAAAAAGTCAGCTGATAAACGGTAAACAAGTCTTGATACTTTTAATCATGGGCTACACACATGAGTTTTCATATTGCTGACGTTAGATATATGACTTTTTATGGATAGATGCATGATCAGCAAGAATTTTTTCTCATTGATGATTAATTGTGGGACATGTGATTCTCACAACGTGTTGTTGATCACGAGTTTGTGATGATAAACTCGGGACATGTCTGTATATACTAAAGCTCGCTACTATGCCTAGCATGTATACTTTGATCATTCATTTCACTAGTGAAGGCCGCTTCAATTTTTGTAGAAGTTACCTGCTCAGAAAAATCATACAAATCTATGTGCTTATAGCAAACTTGCAGTCTCATCGTAGTTGAATTTAGGACGCTGGACTTTTGAAAAGTAACCTTTTGTCAGGATTGATAGCTGATCGCTGCCAAGTCGAAGTTAATTGGTGCTCAAAACTCGAACACGAGAAAGTGTTGTCGGTTTTGCAAGGTGTTCCCGTCCTTGAAAATCGAGATCCTCGAGTACAGTGGAATTCACTATCAGGATTAGTCAGAGACACGTCTGAAAGTCCTTGAATTGTGACACGAGTTTCGGGTTTCTTAAGTTTGTTTAAATACGAGCAATCGACAGGAGGCAGATCAGAAATCATCTGGAGGAGACTTAAGGAGGTTGTCAACAGTTCTTGAAAGTTGTTTACATTTGATCACGTCTGAGTTTTGGATGCTGTGAACGTTCACTCTCTGTGACACTCTCATTTTAGTTGGAATTTTTTGGACTACACTTCTTCTTGGGCCATAGTTTCTGATTGCTGGAGACGATTTTATATTCAGTCATGTTTATGCGAGTGAATACATACCAGAGGCCAAAAGCTGAAAGAGATGATGATGATCAGGCAGACAAGCCAAGATCGAGAAAAGTCAGTGCTGTCAGCAGGAAATCGACCGTCAGTCGATCGACGAATTATTCCTCATCGTCAGATGGTAGCTACAGAGACGATATGGGTGGATATCGAGGAGAAGACGACAGAAAAACAAAGCGAAGTGGGTCGATCTTAGGTTTGTTGAAAAGCCGAACGAAATCAACATCATCATGTGACAGTGCTGGAAGCTCGGGCAGCGAAAAATCACAGAAATCCAAGTGGCAGTACTCGATTGAAAATTTCCAAGGACCTAAGCAAGTCGATGACCGAGGAAAATATCTCTCTCATGAAACTGTCTGGGCACAAGCTTATATGTTTGGTGGAAGATAGACTCTCGTGGTGAACTGATTATCCTCAATTCCATCTCTGGAATATTGTTTTATACGGAGCCTTTGTAAGTAAAATCATTTATATTTTTAATAGATTTGAATATGAAATGTATGCAGAAATTTATTGACATGAGCTTGGCTAAGTTATGCGTGAAGATTTTTTTGTAGATCGAAGAATTTTAAGTAGGTCTTAGGAACGGTTTTAAGCCCAAACGAATCCATCCCTACGAATTTTGAAGCTCGGTCCAGTGGAGACGAGATTTCCCATCAAATCAGGCGTTTGGCTGAGAAATTCTTAACTTTAAGCATTTTACTAAGATGTTTTGAGTAACGAAAGAGCAGGATCTGATTTTATTGCTGGTTTAAACAGGCGCTGATACGATAATCGGCAGTTTCGTTTCCTAACCTTTGCTTTTCAAAGCCCAGGACACCCTCTCAGCAACCAACTCATGTTTATCAACAGGGTTTATTTCGTGTGATATTGGCCTTGATTTCCCCAACCGTTTGTGATTGACTTGTAAATACATTGTACGTAGGAGAGTATTGTATATAGCGAATTCTTGTACATAACTCGAGAATTAATTTAAGACGGGTTTTTACGGGCTGATGACAGCTCGACCCAAATATTTTCGAAGTCACTCGTTGTGACAGTGAGCAGACACCGCTGGCGGTATTTGAAATCCGGCAGTTGATGCTGTTTGTTTTGATTTGCTTGAGTAGATTTCAGGAATGTGACATGAAAATTAAAGAAAAACAAGCCAAGGTTTTGTTGTTTGTGTGAGATCTTGCGACGGTAGTCCAAGCGCGACAATCAGACGGAATTTGACGCCAAATTGTGGCGCGCGACGCCAGTCAAGTCTGCGACATGTGGCGATCGAATCAGTAATTAGTGAGTCACTCTTGAGAGAGAGACTTGATTAGGGAGATGTACACATTTTTTATATAAGCAACTCGATTTTCAGGGTCAGGGCTAAGTTTGCGAAGTGTATGATACACTTTCTGGGCTTAAGTTGCTTAACAGGTTGCTAAGTTATATTTTTCTCAGTGATAACGAATCATGAAGTCACCGAAAAATTCCGAAAATGTTTTTAAGAAAATTTGTAATTTCGTTCTGCGAAAAAAGTTGCTAACTAACTGTCAGGGTTGAGGATTACCAAGCACGTTGCTTAATTTTTTGGCTAATTTGAGGGCAGAAGTCATAGAAAATGGGTTGCTTATATAAAAAAAAGTATATCTGCTAATCGATTACTTTCCGATACAAGCTCCAATGCGCTTTCTGTAGAAATACCTCAACTGCGCAATAAGTCGGCTTACGTTTTAAACCACAAAATGCGATGTCCACATGGTTCATCGATTCTTTACTACAAGATGTTAACCTATTGGGGCTTTGCTTTCTTAGTTTTGCCTGATCTGTTCAAGATTCTGTTTTTCGTAGTCAAGCTGTTACAATGTTTGGAAGTCGTTGTGTTGTTTTTTCTCATAACTTTTTTTCGGGCGTCTCACAATTCTAACCGAAGTTCTCTGTTTCCTTCGAACACAAGAAGTCATTTCTTAAAATTCTATCGTTTTGAGTTTTAGACACAGCTTTACAGACTTTCCAGAACGACAATATTGCGTGCCTTCGTGTTGACATCCAAGCGGGATATGGCACGATGTGTCTGCTTAAACTCAGAATCGATGTAGCCAGTACACGGTTGACCTCTCTTGCTTCGACTCAAAACAACGTTGGGTCATCTGTAAACGCCAAACTATCAGCGATGTGCCTAGGCTAAACTTGGGCAACATGATATCCCATTGAAGGAGGGATAAACGATTCCCTACTTTAAGTTGTGGGTGTTTGGGAGAAATTTCCTTTTGAAACTTGAGTAAAAGTTTGGCAAGGATTCAACTCCCTCTACTATGATAGGAACTCGAAACTTCTTTCTTGGGTTTCAAGTTATAACTGGGCGACTGTTGGTTTTGGGTCATCCCCTTATTTTGCGGTTTTTGGGGAATGTCGGGGTATCCCCATCTGACCAAAGGCCACGTATATTATGTCAATGATGTGTACTCTCGAATGCCTAATACAAGGGGGAGGGTGGCGCATATTAATTTTCAGAAATTTTCCCCACCCCTGGCCCTTGTTAAGCCCCTTCTGTTTATTAATTTTGGCCAAGCTATGTCCAAGGCTCAAAACGATTTTTATAGGAAACTTTTGTTCACAAGATAAGAAGTCATTGTAGTACACTTACTTTTTTTTATAAGAAACCACTTTATAAGAAACCAGGGCTCAATTTTCCCCAAATTAAAGAAACTTGAGGGCTGGATGGGGCTGCTCTAAGAAACCTAAAATATCTATGAAAGTGGTTTAGGCAGTTTGATAACGAGTTATTTTAAGAATAGGCTAACCTGGAACACTGGGTACCCTTCACATATTCCACTCACTTCTATTTAGTATATTTTGATTTAGTTAACTGATATTGACCTATAAGGGACACGTTGCAAATTCGGACCAGTACCCAGCACGAGGTGTCTGATGCAATGCATGCAAGAAGTTAGGACTTTTAAGGGCAGTCGCTTTTGTTGTTTGAACAAAAGAGTTTCTGATGTGGAACCCCAAAGTCGCGTAAAGAAAGATATTAAGGTATTATGTATTAGAAGACACCTTGCATAGGGAAGAAACATTAGTTACCGCCTTTGTCGAAGATAAACCTGTAAAATGTTTGTTAGATACAGGATCGAACCGTTCATTATTAAGTAGGTCTACATATCAAGGGCTAAGCCTTGATGTTACAAGTTTATCACCAGGTAACACCAAATTAGTAGATTTTGGTGGAAATGTAGTTAAGGTTAAAGGATTTTGCTAATTAAATGTAGTTATTTACGGTACTAGAGCCATACAAGAATTCCTTATCGTCCCTAATGAGGTAGATATGATCGGACGTGATGCGTTTCGTAATTTTAAAATACGGGTAAAAGTAGGTAATGAGGTAGTGAGTTTAGTCAGTTCTGATAGTAAAACTGTGAAAGTATAAGATAGACAGCACAAGACTAGCATAGGAACGCCTGTTGAAGATAGCAAGGCTGTAAGACAAGTATTGTCAAAGTATGATGGGATATTCGTCAGTTTGGGTTGCATCAAGAGATGCCAGAACAAGATAGTTGCTAAAGACGGGGCAGTGCCCGTATGTGCTTCCAGTAGGCGGGACCCAAAAGCTTTACGTAGCGAAATTAAACAAGAGTTAGAGAGATTAGTAGCCGAATATATTTTAGAGCCAGTGCAGGCTAGTGCATGGAGTTCACTCATTGTAGTGTGTTGCCGTAAGAACGGAAAAATTAGGCTAGTTACCGATGCTAGAGCTGTTAATCGTCAGTCAGTAGGTTCTAAGTGCCCTTTGCCTAGTCAGGAGGAGCTCCTGTGTAGAGTAGGTCAAGGAAATTACTTTACTAGCTTAGATGCGAATCAATCGTTTCATTAAATAGAGCTGACAGAGGACAGCAAGAAGTATATTACTATTTCAACCCATTTGGACAGTTTGCCTCCAGGAGGATGGCATATGGGGTTTTAAGTTCACCACCATCGTTTCAACATATTACGGATGAGGTATTTGGTGACTTCCCAATTTGTTTTCCTTGTGATTTCAACCTTATTTACAGAGCACATAAGGCATATTGGGCAAGTTTTACAGAGGTGTAATGAGAGGGGTATTACCCTGAATAGGGACAGGAGTGTGTTTTGTGTTAAAGAGTTGACATGGCAAAGACGTAGGTTGACTGCAGACGGCATTTTACCAGAGCCAGAACAGTTACAAGCTATTTTGGACATGCAACCCCCCACAGGTGTTACAGACTTGCGTTCTTTTTTGGTTAGTGTCCAGTATTATGCTGAACATGTGACTAAATATTCAGAGCAGGCTTACCCTTTATATGAATTGCTGAAGAAACGCCAAACTTTCTACTGGACAGGGGAGTGCCAACAGGCTTTTTAGGCACCCAAATCTGCATTGCTCAATGCAATACTGCTTAGTTTTTTTTAACAATAGTACTACTTTTTGAACGGTACTGTATTCTGATGCCTCTTTTAAAGGATAAGCTTGTATAGTCAAGTAGTACACAGCTGAGGGGAAGGTTACAATAGTAAGTTGTGCTAGTCGTACCTTAATTAAAGCAGAGCAGAAATTTTTGGTCCAGGAATTAGAAACGGCGTCAATCATGTTCGGGCTGACCCTTTATAAATATATGTTGAAAGGCCGCCGGTTTGAGCTCCAAACAGATCATTCAGACCTTGTGGCTTTACTTAATAACAAAGGTTAAAGCTACGTCAGTTCGACTTCGAAGTTATATACATCAAGGGTGATCAGAACTTCCTACCAAATACTTTGCCTCGCTTGCATGGTGCAAGACAAGCCTATGAAGACGAAGTGGTTTATGAGTAAAGGGTCATCGCGCTGATTTAAGGTTTTTTGCATCTTCTTTGAAGGTTGATGTTTTGCGGGAAGCTACAGAGGTAGACCCTCACCTATCTTCTGATATAAATTAGTTTCAACGCAACTTGCCAGAGATCGACCGCCAGTGGTGGTCTTAAGTATGATACAGTTTTTAGTATTATACACGATGGTCACCCGCGTATTGTTCGTGGTAAGATAAGTTAAGAGGTGTGGCATGGTGACCGGGGTACTCCAGCCAAGTAGAGAGATTCGTGAAATAGTGTAAAATCTGTCAGAATTCAGACGAGACTACAGTATATTTTAAAGTGGGTTTATTGGAGCCGGTTGACAGGTCAGAGGGCCACGTTTTTGAAAATGTAAGTGTTGATGTGTGTGGAACTTTTCTAGAGGCTCCACATGGATTTACGGTTCTTTTGGTGCTGGTGGACAGTAAGTCTCGGTTTGTTAAAGTATGGCCAGCACAAGAAGTGACAGCAAACTTTGTCGTGGATCGCGTTATGAAGACTTGTTTAAGATTTGGATATTTTCAGAAAGTAGTGACAGATAAAGGAAATCAGTTTGTCTGTAACGAATTCAATAATTTTGTACAAAAGTTCAACATTACTCATTCGAAGAGTAGTTTGTTTTACCCAAGAGGTAACAGCCTTGTAGAGAGAGTGAATCGGGACCTCAAAGGTCATTTGCAAGCAATGATCAATAATTGTCACGGCAGTGCGCATCCAGTTGAGGTATGGAGATCGGCTGTTTATAGTTTTCTTCTACAACAGCTATTTAACCGGCACTCACGTACAAGGGTAACACCAAGTTTTCGGTAGCAGACTGAGATCAGCTGCTACATTGAGTCCGAGAGAAGACACTAAGGAGGACTGAAGAAAGGCGGTAACAATTTTGGAACTTGGTACTTGGGTGTAGTTAAACGTTCTAACAAAGGGTTTGGAAAGCTGAGTAGGAAGTCTTCAAATCTCTGGAGCTGGAGGACGGGCGGAGATGAAATTTAGGGAAGCTAGCAGTAAATACAGCCCTAGACGATCCCCCTAACGAACTTCTCACTAAAATTGATGAAACAGTTCGCATAGACAGTGATAGTGAAGCTAGCGAAGAAGATCAGATGCCAATTGATAGGCCCAGCAGAATGGCTATACCACCTAATTATTATAGGCCCGGTAGATACTAGTAGTTTTCATTCCATATTTTTAATGTTTGTTATTATAGTTAATATAATCCTTTGTAACGGAGTTAGTTTAGTACGGGGAGGATGTTGTATCCACTGTACGCATTGTGCCAGACCACTTCCAGTTGGCAATCTTCATGAGAGATCGAAATTTGTAATCACATGCTTTTCGTGGCTCACCCTTTTATGGGAAGGTCACAACAAGATATTACAGCGAATCCTCTACACGATTTCTAGTGTACGAGTTTGAAGTGTGTTTCCTCTGTATCAGTTCTAACGCGGTCATTGCAGACATTATAATACTTTAGAGTATAAGCCGATACTCGTTTCATCGGCTATTTTGCAGCCTACATTTGGGATGAGGACGAAGCTGGGTTTTACGTCAATTTATAGTGACGAGGACGTTCAGTCGCTTACCTTTGTCCCTCAAGAGGGCGAAGGTATTTCTATTAATATTTTAGAGAGTCAGTCTCGTCAAGTGTGAGGAACATTATGACGTGTCACTAAGTCGTATGGGCTTGGGCCGAGCCAAGTCATAGGCAATTATTAAACGCCTACGCATTAGTTTAATAGTTTGAGTAATACTAGAGAACATGTGATTTTGGAGATTCGTCGATGTAAGTCGGAATAGGGTTTGTATTCCTACTGAGTTAGTAAAGGTAATAAATTGTTATGTTCTAAGAATTACTTCTCATTGCGAACTAACTAGTATATACTTTAGCCGCGTTGTAATAGCTGCATCTGAGTTTTTTTTCAACAAGTAAGACATTTTTATTGGCTGATGTTGATTAGGGAGGCCAATGGGTTTCGACCCTTGGGATCCATATTCTGGACACATACAAACTCGAATGGCAATGGTCACTGATGTGATTATGTGTGTGATATAAAAAAGTTGTTTAAGGAGGATAATAGATGTTTTGGACCTCTTAAGATTCTCTTGAAGGCGAATTATAGACCAATGGTTTTTAATTGGGGCTGCTAGACTGAGATTTAGGGATAAGTTACGTCGTAGTTACTGAGCTCAGGGATGGGATCCTGTGTATGACTTAAGCGAACGTCTAGGGAGGGTAATGGGTGTCTTGAGCTTCTTTGTAACCACTAAAAGGCTCATTCTAAGACCACTGATTTTTAACCGGACCTACTAGACTGATATATAGGTATCTGGCTTTAAGATACATGTAAACTTTTAGTTGCAAAGCTCATGGAAACGATAAATAAAGATATCTATCAGCACAGTGTCTCTTTGTGATCCTTAGCAACCTATGATTGCAGACATAATGATACTAGCATAACCAAGACTGTTTACATCTAGTCAGGTTTGTTCTATTTTTTAAGAGTCTTCCGTAAGAAACTGCTAACCTGTAACAGTTCTACTAAGATTTTACTAAGTTTCAATACAGTTCCTTTCCCCATGTGTGTACAAAAGTGATGAAGTAAGGTCTTGTTAAAAATATTGACTTAAGACGACATTAAAATACTTTAACCTAGTAATTAATTAAAGTAAGAAATTAATTGCTTTGATACAAGATAGACCTTCCAGTTACACGGTAAGGAATTGTTTTTGACACAAGATAGGCCTTCCAGTTACACGGTAAAGAAATGTTTTTAACACTAGATAGACCTTCCAGTTACACGGTAATGAATTGTTTTTGA
>JAAAKM020006971.1:77615761-77626990 GCA_010016025.2 Alatinidae sp. Z8VKAUB7J3 | reverse complement strand
CTTCCAGTTACACGGTAATGAACTGTTTTTGATGCAAGATAGACCTTCCAGTTACATGGCAAAGAATTGCCTTTGATATAGGTTGCAAGATACCATCACAAAAGTGTTTAAAACTGTGAATCCTAACTTCCTTTCATGTAGCTTTGTTAAAAAACCTTTCTATTCAAAACTAAAAAACCTCTATATATTATATATATATAAATACATATATATATAGGTTGAATAAGTATGTAAAAACTCTAGTAATTTTAACCCATGAGCACTTCAAAAGCTGTTCTCAGTGAATTCGTTATGACCTCGGAAACAACCCAAATTCGCTGACTCCGATTCTCACTGAGCGACATCCTGGTACTACCTAGTACCTACTACTAGCAGTGATAAAGTCATGTGATCATGAGATGCAATACTCTCAACTACCAAAGTTCTACGTATTTTGCTCCAAGTATTTTCATTCGCCGGTTGGACTTGCTATTTTCGACTTATGGGTCACATGGGTGAAATAGGTGTCACAGAATATTATTCCACAAAACACGGAAGCTGCCTCAAATGCTTCTGGTAATCTCTTCCCTGAGTCCTTAAATGATATTATCAAATAAGGCAACTACAAAACTCTCTATAGTAAACACAATAATTTAATCCATACGAAAAAATTACTTAATTAGGCAATTTTATAAGAGTTCATAGATGCAAAGTGTCCATAAATGTTATATATGAAGGCTTGCTCCCATAGGATGCCTCCTCACTAAACCTACAAGACAGAAACTACTACTTAAATACAAGGATGAATAGAAGATAATGAATGAATACCCGTGACTGAAGGAAGGAAAAGTCAATTATGAAATACAATAAAAAACTATGATGTTAATAATGTATTACAGTGTCACAACACCCCCCCCCGTTGGGAAGTCATGAGCAATGTCTTTTAATCAAAGTGGCGACAGGGTGTGGATACAGCAAACAAGTTGCAAATCATTAATCGACTTCTAAAGGGTACAAGTGCTGAATTGTCCTTTTAAGAATAGCAACCTTATTCTTGTTCTTACTGAGAATGCAAACTTTTGCCGAGCGAACATGGCCATCGCGTCCCTGAATAAGAAGATTTATGTGCCCTACAGTCCATGATAACCTAGGAGCATTAGCTTGATAAATAAGAACTACCTTTCCTGGCTAAATGTTTTCTGACTGGGCTGGATAGGTAACTGTTTCACGTTCTCTAAGAGCTGTTAAATACTCAGAATGGAAACGTGACCAAAAATGATTTCTTAAGACTTCCTGATGACGTAATCTGCCAACTAAAGTTTCTACACTATTATGTGGAATAGTGGTCAGATCCGTCTGTTTGTGAGCTTGGAGAGAGGGTAAAGATGTTAGGTGGTCACCAGTCAAAAAATGGGATGGACACAAGGGTGCCCCTTTGTCAAAGTCACTGTCAATGTAAGTTAGTGACCTCAAATTTAGGATTGCTTCCACCTCGCATAAGAAGGTACGCAGCTCTTCAAAACACAGCTGTATTGCCACAAATTTTCTTAAGACACCGCTTGACGCTCTGGGCAAGACGCTCCCAAAATCCGCCCCACCAGGCCCTCCTCTCAATATTGACCACCCAACGAAACCAACAGCAAAATTATGAACGTCCTTACTACGAAGAACACGGCAAATTTTCAACAAAATCCTTTGAAGTTTTGAGGAAGGTCCGAGCATTATCGGATAAAATGGTACTGGGAAACGCTTGGCGGCTGCAGAATCGGCGCAAACACATAAGAAAACAAGGGGTACTTAAATCTTCCACTAACTCTATTAGAACATGAATCGTCCGGTAAGCTGGACAGGAAATGGACAGCTGAATCAAGATGTTTGACGAAGTTGTCCATTTACGCCAGGGAAATTTGTTGATCTTCGTGACAGTAGGTAGCTACCACTTGCAATAGAATATACATCACAGACTTGTTACGAGTACTACGTAGCTACAAAGTAACAAGTGTAAGAAGATAACTAGAACGAAAGTTATACTTATAATTTAACTGACGTCTAAATTAAGGCAAATGTCACTTCAGTTTGGGCTTCTTAGCCACCCCCCTCCCCCCGCGGATTTTGCGTTTGTACCAGTACATGTCAGTGGCGGCTCGTATTAAGGGGCAGGAGAGGCTTGCCCGTCAAATAAATTCAAGTATGGGTCATTGCTATATTTCCGCTTTTCCAAAAATACCTTATCTGATACTGTGTTCTTTTCAGATTCTGCGCTAGAAGTCTCAACAAACTATCGGCGCTAGCAGTTATCTTGTCTTCGAAAATAATAGCCTCATTTGTCATTACTCACAAAATCCTTTCGTCTTCCAGCCTCGATCGGGTGCTGTGGGCTGGCCCCAACGTTTATAGCACACTCTTTACAGAGACAAGGGAGAAAATGCTGACGGTTCAAAAAAAAATTGATGCAGATGATTGGCTTCAATGTGATTTTTATTGTTGTCATTTGGGCTAGAATTTTTTGGGCCCAAAGATTCCCATGGCAACGTAGCCTCTATCTCTGTAGAGGTTATCTTGATGTGGTAATCAAAACATTCTTTCAAACGAACAGCGGCAATGTTATGATGCATGATATTACGGAGGAGAAGCAGCAATTTGGAGCTAAGTTTATCATCTCCTAAGGTATGGTCTACTGGTTTCTTGTTGATGAAATAGCTTTCTATACTTTTTGAATTACATTTTGGTTTTTAAGGGCTTTTAGTATCTTTTAAGTATTTCTACATCTATACGTTGTATTTCGGCAAGATATTTAAGATTTTGAGAAAATTATTTTCTAAAATGTATGAGATTTGAAACGACCGAAATGGTTGCTCACTTATAATAAACCGGTTTTTGATTATTTTAAGCATTATGACTAAAAAATATCCTCCTAACATCAAAAATATGTCTTATTTCACTGTTGGTACAATATTTATCTAAAGATGTGATTTTCTTATAATAATTTTGCATCTAATGTCATATAAGATTCTATAGCGAACTTCACCTTATTGCACAACAACTTTTTTCATTTTTTGCGAAATTTCAACAAATTTTGCATTTTTCACTTCAAATTATGATACTACGAAATCGTCAGTACAAATTCAGCAAAGAAAAATAACGTTTAAAGATATAGTAATCATGTTTTTTAAAGAAAAGTAACAAAACAGAAAGGCAAAAAACTCCACTAGAGGTCAAAAAAACGCCAATATCGCAAAAGTTCAAAAAAGTTCCAAAAAATTTATTAATCATAACACTTCCCGGTAAATTTTATGAAAAGTCACCAAGTTTCGTGGCACTCGCGCCAGTCTTTTAAAAGTTATGAGCTGAAATGTGTAGCCGCGGGCCTACTAGGCCCCTTTCCATGTAAGATAGGGTTAAGGCCTTTTTACAAAATTATTGAACATTTTGAATATTGGGCAAAAGTTCATAGCCGTAGATGACGTCATTCACACCAATTTGAAAAAAATTGTTCTCAATTTGTTGTAAAAGAGTGAAACTATAATCGTGCCAAATGTCTTTGTAATGGCTTTGGTGGATATAAGTTATAGTGTGTCAAAGTGCGGCGGGCCTACTTGCCCCCCCCCCCCCATATATGAGAAGAGCCTAAAAGCCCATGTAAGGTAGGGTTAATATTTACGGTACTTTATAACAATTGTCTCAATTAATCGAAATTATATCGGAACATTTTTTCGCTTTACGTAATAGGAGCAATAGGAGCTTGAGGGTATAGCCTGCAAAGAAATAGAAAGTAGCCTTAAATCGATCTTAGATAAACCAAATAAGTTAAGGGCAAAAAGCTTCCAATAAAAATACTACCGGATACTTTCTTTATCTCTCATATAACAATGTTCCGACGATACGGCATGGTAGATAATATCTTACTTTAACCCATATTATCCCAATCTCTACAATTGTAGACCCTCTACGTTTTAGACAATTTCGGTTGATTTACTTTTGTTTCTGATTAAAAGGTTATTTATTGTCGCAGGAGGAGAGTTTCTGAAGAGCGCCGTTGCAAGTAAAAATTTTTTATCATTATTTCACATATTTATAAGACTACGAAAAGTGTTGAAATCACTGAAAAAATAAAATCTCAGCCATTATAAGTATTTCCTCAAACATTTCTTGTATGCGATTTGTAGCTAGCCCAGATGGACTTTTTTTGATTCTTTGGAGATAGTGTTTGTATTTGTATTAGAAAATAGATGAGGATTACCATCACATGGGGCAATAACGGTTACAGTTCTACAATTATAGACATTGGGAGGATATGGTGTCATAAGTTGGAAATATGTTATTGTTGAATCTGGCTAATAATATACTCCTTACAAGCTATAGTGTCTCAGCCAAACTCACTTATTTAATGAAAGGGGTCAGTGGGTTGGTGGGGTAGCTGATAGTGTTACGCACCATTACACTATTTCAGAATGGGGGAGGGGGGGTGAACTTACAAATTATGTAGCGAGCTAGAAAAAAATTACGTTTCAGTATCTCTGCGCGTCACTTATTCTCAAATTAAAATCTAGGGTTCTCTGAAAGATTTATCAAATTGCGTACATATAAATTGAATGTTTACGTATTTCCTATTCAGTTTTTTAATGTACTCCATTCAATATCAGTGCTTGTTACATTATGTTTAATGTAATAGGTCTGAAAGGAGACTGAGAGAGATATATTTATGAAGCAATCATAAGTGAAAAGGAACTCGATTACGTTATTTTCCGTATACTTGATTTATGGTAAGTGCAAGGGTTCATGAGAACATAAATAGTACGTACGTACAATTGATGGGCGTGGTCATGCTTTCAATGACGGTGCGCGACAGATGGGTCAGTGGGACTGAAAAAAGTCCATTTGTAGGGCTACGTAATTATTAAATGATCCCTAAACAGAATGGCAGGTGTATTATGTTGACGTTCTGGCATTGGAGCATGCATGATGCTATTGAGAAAGACAAGCGAATGAGATTCACATATTTTAGACAATATTCATTTTGTCACGCGATTGCGATTGTTCCGTTCTTACCAGTTCCTTGGCTTTGGTTTGTGATGGTGCATTTGTTACTTTAAGAAATCTGGAAGATTTTTTATTTTATTATTACATCATTTACTGTTTCACTACCTGCTTTGTGAATACAGCGCTATGCTTCATTAAGATGATTTGTCAGGTCAGCCCCAGTTATTTAAGAGTACGATAAGAATGCCAGTTTGCAAACCTGTCTAAAGAACAGCCAGAAACAGTAATTGTGTCCGAGTGGGATGATTGTACGATAGTGTTAATGGTATAATAGACTTATTTCTGAGTCAAACTAGTTTGTACGCTTGACGTGACAAAAAATAAAGAATGTACAAAAGAGGAGATGAACACATTTGTGGGATTGCATTTTGGGGAGGCGGCTGTAATATGCGCTTGAGTGAAAAGGACTATTGGGAAAGGTAGTCCGATGTAAGTTGCGATCTGTTTGCTGCAATAGCTGCTTCAAGACCTGGGCCATCATGGACCGTTCCTCATGAATTGTGTCTTCATGGTGGTGATCATGATGCCATACCTGGTCCAGTGAGAAATATTGCGTAGTTAAAAAGAGCAGGCGTCGAGAAATATCAGCTATTTGAAAGAAAAGCCTACAGGTTCAAAACTGTAATAGGGCCTTTCACAAGAAATGAACAAGGATCAATGACATGATACTTGTTTTATTCTAATTTTTCCAGTTTTAAATACATAATCTGCTGCTCAGATAATCAAATAATTGAACAAACTCATTTGTTGACTTTAGCGGTTTTGACCCCGCAACATCTTAATCTCTACAATTGTAGACCTGTGAAAAAAGCAAACTTAGACAGAGGCTATTGTGATGAATTTTTCATGTAAATTTGATACACCATACTAAGTAAATTCTGAGAAATTTATTAATTTTAATCCATTTTATACATGCTTTGGATAATGTGGGTTACTCTAAGACGTCGTTCAATAGTTTGCAAATATAGTCCCAAGAGACTATAGACTTTTTAATCATTAATAAAATGATATGTGAAGGAGAAAAGTTTTTATCACAGTATCCTAACTCTTATCTCATCATATTCATCTCAGATCAAAAATCAATAAATCAGAATAAAATAGAATACCAAAATTCCTTTCCTAGTATATAGAATGTTTTTAAATATTTATAAGATGTATATTTGGTTTTGTTTTATTAAGTCGTTGTAAGCAGGCATTTTAAAGTGTCTCTTTTAATATTTTCTTAACAAAAATCGATTGACTTTCTTAAAGACACAAAATAATAGTATGGCGCAGAACATAAGATTTGTATATCAAAAGGTACTAGATGTTAAAAAGTGAAGGTCGTAATAAACGGCAAAATTTTCTTAGACCAAAAGATGTCCGCATCCTGAGAAGAGAAGGGCTAAAAGAGATCCTTGTTTTATTTGCATTAAGTAGCTTTAAAGTAAATTGTGGTAGTAACCTGTTTGTGTTAATTTCATTTCTGGATAAGACTTTTGACCTAACTAATTCATCTTGGATACGTAATTCAGAAGTTGCTATTTTGTTCTTATACCTAGAATCATTGACGTTTTAAACAGTGTATCATCTAACCAATACCACGTCAATACAGCAGCAATACCAAAACGACCAGAAATTTCTCCAAAATGTTTACTTTCATTTACGTCGAATGGAATATTATATTTTAATTCTTTTGATAAGGGTGTTTTTTATTGGCTGCAACATCTTCTTCCAATTTAAAAAGTTGCTAGCAGATTTAAAGTTACCTGCCAAGGATTTTCTTATTGACTGCCAGAAAGCACCATAATGCAAGCAAAAGTTATAGCAACACGACTTTAGAAATAACCTAGCAAACCAGTAACCCCTTTCAGATAAATATTTAAATTCTTTATTTTGTGCACAACTACCTTATAAGAATAAGATTTTATAATACAAATTTGGAACTTTCACGTTTTATTTACCTCCTAGGCTTCAGCAGCCTCTGATTTTTAGTCTTCTTTAAAAAATATTGATATTTAGTTCATGAAACATTCCTATTACCGTCTCCCTAAAGCGATAGAAATAGTCTCACAATGTTTATACCATTGAATTAGACTAAATTTTTGTTGACTTGTAATCATGGCAACAGGGAGAAATATTATGTAACGCCGGAAACAAGTAATAAATAGTTTAAAGATATACCTTCTTGAATTAACGAAAGTAAAGAAATGTAAAGTGATTCTAAGATTTGAAAGTTGTCATTGATGTTTGAAAAAGTTTATTTATATTGCCTTGGTACTAAATGATTTCTATTACAATTGCATCGTATAAGTTGTTCACAATTGAGTTTACAATGGAGCACTTCTTTATAAACACCACTTTCATTTTGTCTTCACAAGGTAATAAGTGTCTTGAATAATCCAATAAAGCACCTCTTGATAAACACCACTTTAACTTCGTCTTCATGAGGTAATACGTGTCTTGAATAATCCAATAGAACACCTCTTGATAAACACCACTTTCACTTTGTCTTCATAAGGTAATAAGTGTCTTGAATAATCCAATAGAGCACCTCTTGATAAACACCACTTTCACTTCGTCTTCATGAGGTAATACGTGTCTTGAATAATCCAATAGAGTACCTCTTGATATACACGACTTTCACTTCATCTTCTAAAAGTATGAAGTGCTATGAATTATCCAATAGAGTATCTCTTGATAAACACTACTTTGTCTTCAAAATGTAGTTAGTGTCTTGCATAACCCAAGATTCTCAAAGCAAAAAGGAATCTTATCATTTCAGATGTGTCAAGAGCCAGGTCATTGGAGACGGAGAAACGAAAGAAATCTACTGCAATCGTAAAACTCGCGGTCGATATGTTATCATCAATATATCTGGTGAAGAATATTTATCTTTATGTGAGGTAGAAGTATACAGTCTTGGTAAGTATAAAATACTAATCAACTTTTGAACGATGTAAGATTTGCATTTAATGCCTACAGCAGATGATTTGTATATGATAGAAGATGAGTTAACCTGAGTTTATGATCACAAATATCCTTTTGTTGTTAATGACAGGATCATGTTTCCAAAAGTATTTAAAAATACTACTTTAGTAATGGCTAGGGTAATTTAACTAAAGTTTCACACAGTCTTTAGAAATTTTCAGCAATTCCCAACGTATAAAGATAACCAAAAACACGCTCTTTTGTAAAAATCCCCGTCTCGCACATAAATATGATAGCAAAAATAAGGATTAAGAATATTTTTTTACATTTTTCCTTAGATCACTTCGATTATTCAAACGTTGCCCTTGGAAAACCCGCAGAACAATCGACGTTGTATAACAACTATTCGGTGCCAGCTAAAGCAAACGATGGCCGCAGGAATACATCCAGCCCTCACTGTGCATACACATCTTATGAATCAAATCCTTGGTGGTTTGTCGATCTTTTATTTGAAGTAATGATTAAAGCAATAGTGGTGACTAATCAAGGAGGTGGATTTGGAAACAGTCTCAATGGTTTTCACATTACAGTGGGAAATTACAAAGATGTTAATAACTCAAAAAACTCAAGGTTTGAAGTGTTACTTAGCAATTTAAATACTATTTTTTCAATTCAGTGTATTTTCTCATGCTCTATCATTTTGTAGTCATTTCTTCCATGTATTTCACTCCCTACTAAGTTTATTGTTCCGTAAAGCGATAACTGATTAATAGAGTTTGCTATCCACTTGTTACAGCAATCGTGAAAAATACTTTGCTTTCCTACTTCACTTTTTGCAATGATATGAACAGTGTTTCACAGAAATGTCTGGGAAAATTACTTCTTTGCTTAACAAAGTGTTCAAGTCTTGTAATACTAGCCAATTTTTTAAATACATATTTAATTAAATATTTCTTAGCACCAGAGCATTATTTATATTGTATCATCCTTCCAATCAACATTGATTTTTTACCTGTTTAGTACAATTGCCTTACTCTTTAATTTTTTCCTTTTATTGCCTAAACAAAGAAGTGCTTTGATGAATAAAGTTTACTTCATTTTAATTCATACCCTATTTATAGATTTCTGATAATTTCTTTTCACATTTTTTTCTTTAAGCTTTAATTTATGTTATGTTATCTATATTGCTGCTATGGAGCTGTTACTACATGCAAAGTTAAATTTCTTTACCGCATTAATTGCGTTGTGTTTAATTCGATTCCTTTTTGTTACATTTATTCCATCCAGTTCATTTAAAATTTCAACTATTGTTACATAATAACATATATAGCTATATAATTAGAGTAGGTGTTGAAACCAACTATACTTTTCCATGAGTTTTGATATTAATAATTTTGACATCACAAGGTGTTACATCTTATTATTATTAATTATTTTCAAGAGAGCGTAAGAAAAATGCTTCATTTGTATACATTAATTTATTACCTTCCTTTTTTGTTTAGATGTGGCTCTGACTTGGAAATTGCTGTAGCTAAAATAAAAGTTTTTTATTGTACCCAAGAAGTTAAAGGTCGTTATGTGATCATCCACTTGAGCAAGACAGAGTCTCTTCAACTTTGTGAAGTAGAAGTTTATACCAATGGTAGGTTTTCAATAGATCGACATTGCATGTCAGTCCTATTGGTAATGATGATATTGCAAGAAACAGGAATGATATAAGATACTCTTAGGTGCCTAATAGAAGGGTTTTTGAATAAACAGCGGTGGAAAATGACCCAATGTGTAAAAAAGGAAGTCAGAAATCAAAGTTTAGAATCAACTACAAATTCCTAAACGTAAGGTATTACAATACAAAAAATAGTTAATTATTCGGAGTCATGGCAGTATTCTACATGCCTTCCAAGATTTTAAAAATGTTCTCCCAGCCCTCCTGCTCAATGACAGCTTTATTGCTAACATCTGTAATATGCGTCTTCACACTTTTTCGAGCCTCATAAAAGGCCACCTTTATCCTTTTAATGTGTGATTTTCATATTTTAATAGAAATTCTCTACTTGCTCGTCAAAGTACCTCCGCAAAAAATGCTAATGGTGGGAGATTATGTAAAACTTAATAGGCGGGAGAGGGGGGGTTTGAATAAGAATGACTTGCTCGGAAGATTTTTGAAAAATTAATTAGCGGGGGGACGTCTATTAGGAATCCAAGAGTAATCAATACAACAATGGTGACCTTTTTATTGCTTCATGTTTTAACCCTACCTTACATGGGCTTTCTGGCTCTTCTCATACATTGGGGGGGGGGGGGGGGGGGGGGGCGGCCCCCGTTTTTCTGGGGGTGGTCGTCCTTCTGGTCAGATTTTTCCTCAAGACCAAAAGTACCCAATTTTTTTGCCCAGGTATTGACCAAAAGTACCTTCCCCCTGCTCCGATTGGTCTTTGCAAATAAGTTTGTCTGTGCTTAAACCATGTAGGCTAGCAAAGAAAACATGCTTTTACAATTTACTAGAAGTTCATATTTAAGCAGTGAGCACAATGGCTTTGCAAATTACTAGTTTTACTTGCAAATCTTAATATAAATTGAAAAAGATTGGAATAGCTGGCCTCTGTGTCTGAAAAAGGAGACATTGACAATATGAATGATAACGTGTGTGTTGGCGTGACGGCGTGCTGCACAGCAGTGAGTCTGACTACCACCTATTTTGCCGGAAGATATTCGAAGAGCACCACCTTTAAGCGCCAAAAAATTATACTTATACAGAGCTAGACTTCTTAAAAGATATGTTGCATACGAAAACATATCGGTTGCCAGCAGCTACAGCGGATCACTACCTGATTGTCTGCAAGTACTGCATGATAAAAGAAATTACAACACCTAACGTAAAGTAGAGTCAAAATAAGTGCCTAGTCTAGTATGTCAAACTAACAGAACAACGCTCGTGTGCTGGCTCTAAAACATTATGACAAGGGGGAAAAATTCCTGCTCATTTGTTTCTGTAACTTGTTGAATAGGTAGTTCCTGTGTTATTTCTTTATCTTTTCTTACTAATCGCTTATTCCTCTGCTGGTCTTCTGTTTTTTTCTGCTATCTAAAGTTTCTATGCTAACCCTCTTGGTGATACTGTTTATGTAATTACATTTTCATAACATAATGCCACCTTCATTCTTTCTATAAATAGTAGACTCGTCAGGTAATTAGCACTGTATTGTGCCATACTTATGGTGCCCCCCCCCCCCCCCCCGCCCCCCCCCCCCCCCCCCCCCCCCCCCCCCCCCCACCCCCCCCCCTCCCCCCCCCTCCTCC
>JAAAKM020006971.1:77605087-77615751 GCA_010016025.2 Alatinidae sp. Z8VKAUB7J3 | reverse complement strand
TTTTTATTACATTTTCTAACACAAATGCCCCCTTCTTTTTTTTTTTAAAATGTAGACCCTTCCGGTAATTGCCACTTTTTTGTTCCCCACTTTTGGGGCCCCCCCCCCCCCCCCCCGTGCACAAGCCCACTCAAATGTCTGTTTGAAATCTATAAAGCCATCCCGCTCATATGCAGATTTAGGGTATTTCAGATTTCTCTTTACATCAGAAAATTTGGTCTAAGTACCAGGTCGCAAATTTTCAGGCAGGCCATTGTCTCTTAGCACCCCTTTTGCTGTAGTCTCTAGATGGTTTAAAGATTTCAAATGATTTGTAACAGAGTAGATGCAGATCTGATTGCAGTCTCTCAATCAAAGGCCCCGATGAGCAGTAGGACTGACATTGAAACTACCCTAAATAAACAGAAAAACTACCAAACAAAAATACAGGGAAGCTGATCTCGATCGGAGGTACTAGAAATGCTCTTTTTAATGAGTAGACGGAGTGGACTACATTCTTACTCATTGTCAACTCTTATCTACTTCTCCCAGAATTCCTTATTGCCATTGCAAAGACCTCGTTAAGATTGAACGCCAAGTATACTTTGGCACCTCTACCTCGAATTGAAATTTATTTATTTATTTCTAAAGTAGACTAAGTTTATCAATCGCAAGTGGGAGTGAAAAAAACCAATATGATACTCCCGGCACAAACCCTTAAAATTTGATAGGAGCAACAAATGTGTTGCAAGAAATAATGACATTTAGACAAGAAAGGCAAGTAAGGTTTTATATCCGATGCTGAATAGGCAAAGTTGCTACTATATGACTTCAATGCCTGTGAGAGAATTCACTGAGGTTGCTTATAGAGAGGAACATAGCGGCGATTATATAGGCGCTATATAAGCTCTCAAATTGTTATTAGTATTATAGCATCATGTTTTTTATAGACCGCCAGCAAAGTACAGCTTGAATTCAGGTGCGCATCTGGGTAAGAAGGGAAGGTATACATCCTTGCGCTCCTTGCACTGTTTGGCCTAATGACATTTTGTTATATTTGTATATTTTGTTCTTGATGTCCCTGTGCCGTCGTTACCCTTTTAAGCCTTTTTCTGCTCATTAAATGTTGCAAATATTTAGTGAAATTTAAGAAAAAGCTTGCCAACAAAAGAAGGGAGAAAACGCACATTGAGATATCAAAATAAGACAACCTCGGTTCTTCAATAATCAATTCCTCGAATGATTCTGGGCTTGCACCTTTGGATTCCATTCGAGAGAAAAGCGTCACTGTCCCTGGCTATCTTTTGATGACAGTCTCTCTATCACAGACCCTTGATGAGTAGTATACCTGATATTAAAACTACCCCAAACAAACAGTAAGACTACCAAACAGGCTTATTGATAAATATAGGGTAGTTTGAGCTTTCAAGGGCGATGTCCTCAATTTAGGCTGCCAGAGGAGGAAGGTAGGCCACAAGAAACATTTCGATGCCTTTTCGATCATCCAGATGACGTTCTCCCTACATCAGCTTTCAAGATGTATGCAGATGTCATGCTATGGGTTGTACCAAAAGTGGCCTTTGGTATCATGCAGAGTAACTCGCTACCGGTCAAGGATATTCTTATCAAGTTTCTCTTGTAAATGTATGTTTGATAGAGTATAGTTTTACATAAACTCTTTAGGTTCCCACTGGAGAATTAACTTGAACACACAAGTAGAACCCTCAGCTAGCAGAACAGATAAATGAATTTAAAGAAAGGGTTAAATTAATGGTATTCTGTCCAGCAGAGAAGCTGTCGTTTGATATAAATAATCAATGAGTGGAACATATTGAAGACAAGATGAGTCGATATGAAAATTACGTTTTCAGGAATGACATAGTTTCCTGTCTTTAAAAGTTTATAGGTAAGATACGTATGGCCCAGGTTCCTAAAACTAATACTTTTTCTTTCGTAGTTAATTAAGTAGTGGCTAAAGCTTGTTTAATCATTTTGACGATGGAAGCTTTTATTCCTTTGGCAGTTTACAAATTTTGACTACCTGGAATTGGAGTTTGAATAAAAGTTTTTGCCTAGTAATAGAAATTTAAAATGTTGTCTTTGTTCTCAAATATTTCAATTAATATCCAAGAAAGACGAGATAGAATAGAGGCAGATATTCTATTCTATTCTAGAGTCTAGTATGACTGTTTAGTCTGGAGATTTTTCTATTGATTTGACAGGCCATAAAACATTCTGCGACAATGACAAAGGATGTGCAAAACAATTTGAAAGTGACAACGCACTTATAATCAACACTTTTTATGCAAACGCTGTCAATTTCCACATAAAAGATTTTGTCCAATTTAAAAATAGTTAGTTATTCTCCATATTTTAACATTTGTACTTACTAAATCAAGGTGAGGGGAGGTGGCAGTGTCAAATTTATTTTAGAGCCCATTAAACTCAGCTAGTACTAACAGGAACACTTGGGTAGCCAGAGGCTTACGACTTACCTTATCCATAATAATAACAACAATAGAAATGATACGTGCAAATTTATCCACCGAGACCTACAGTAGGTTTGATGAAACGAATTCTCCATAGCTCAAGAAAAAACGCAGGAAAACTCGTGAAAGTTGCCAGAAAGATCGAATTCGAGTACACATCCGAGTTTTGATGGTGATATATTTTTATTTCTCTATTTTCCTTTTAAAACTGACATTTAATATCCTCTCTTCATTTTATACTTTGTTCAATTGGTTTTGGACAACATGCCCAGCTGGATGATAGTCCTCCCTTGGTCAAGACATATGGCGCAAAGAGCCTGGCCTCCATTTGCGTT
The DNA here is from genome assembly GCA_010016025.2 of Alatinidae sp. Z8VKAUB7J3. NCBI lineage: Eukaryota > Metazoa > Cnidaria > Cubozoa > Carybdeida > Alatinidae > Alatinidae sp. Z8VKAUB7J3. The sequence continues at coordinate 77,612,948 of JAAAKM020006971.1, read as the reverse complement.
AAGCTGGATCTTGATATCCCCCTGTGGATGATTGAGAGCTAATATGGCGACTACAGAAATAAAGAATTTTAACATCAAAGGTCAAGTAACTCAGTTGGTAGAGCACACATTGGGATAGAGTGTGTCGCCGGGTTCGATCCTCGGTAGAATTTTTATTTTATTTCTCTAGTGTTCCTTCAAAACTGATATTTTTATGAGCTGAAGATAAATTATCGTATTAAACAAAATAGAAATAATAAGCAATATGTTGGTATTTTAAAGTAACTGTTTGTTGGCAAAATTAGCCAGTTTTAAATTCTTAAAGACTGTAAGTCCTATCAAGGAAATAAGTAAAGTAGCTATTTCCACTGAGTCAGGAAAATTGTTTAGCAGATCACGGATGAAAGCCGACAGCCTGTTGCACGCTTGCGACAATGAGCAAATTGTAATGCAGTTACGTCTAATATGACTATTGCAAAGTTCAATTATTAACCCATTGAAATAACCTTATAGGATCAAAAAGAATTTAAAGAAGAAAGGATAGAGGAACAATAGCCGTAGTAAGACAAACTCCACCACCATTAACTTCTTTTAAAGAGCTAGTCCCCAGATCGCAATACATAGAAAATAATGAAGAATGCTAAAGAATGTCTTAGAATGCACATTAAAACAAGTGAGAAGAAAAAGAGGAGAGCAACTACTGAATATACCTCACTAATTAAATCGCAAGAATTTTTGTCACTCCTAAAGTTTATCTCAAGATACTTACTAGCTATTTAGTTTATAGTTTGGTGATGTTAACACCCTTGATACCAGCATTTCACCGATCAGGACAATTGTATGAAAAATATTATTCGATAATTATTGTGCAGGTTAGAAGGAAAGCTGGAATTAATGTCCCAGAAAGTCATTCAACTTCAAATTATTTGCCTTCAATGTTTTTCAAACAAGTTTATAATCCTATTTTGATTTCAACCGCACTTTTTCCGAGAGCTCTTGCCATTTTCTGTCCTATAAGTTAAGTAATGGTAATATTACAAAGATGTTTGCGGTTTTGTACTAAAATGTTTTAGAATTACTTAGTTAATGTAAGAAATTTCAAACTTGCTTATTAAAATTTTGCTAGCTTGGCTTAGTTATGTCTCTTTTGGACCATAACATTTACCGCACTTGGTTTATCTTACTGGATTATTTTACTGCATTGCTTTTTACGCAAAAGTATGGACACTTCTCCGTACAAGCCTTGAGGCCTCATTACTTTTAATAACAGTTACGTTTGTTGAAAGAGTACGTGATAGTTTTGCTTGTCATTAGTCATTAATCGTTCCCTGTAAATTATTTCCCCTGCAAATATGTTTACTGACATTGAAATTCTCGCAAATATGACAAGAATAGAAAGGGTCAACTGCAGTCACTACCAACATATACAACCCTCTTTTGTTAGTTACTGTCACCTATGTGATCGTGATATGAATGTTTGTATATATACTTTAGAAGTTTAATGAGGGGAGTTAGTGTTCCATGGGCAAGTTGTTTAGCCCTTTTATTCAGCAGGGGAATAGGAAATTGAGTTAGGTATTTCGGTTATGATCATAAATTCGGTAGCTTTGGAGGGGCGTAGAGAGAGTTTTGGCAGTTTTGATAAGATTGTTAAACGATTGCGTTTCAGTGAACTATTGTACTATAAAGAACACACTATACAGTTCACAGTTACCATTGGCATATTGGTTACCGCAGAACAACGTCGGTTGTGGAATTGCTTCATATTTCTCTCATTTTGAGTTTTGTTGCTCATGAAGCAGTTGCATATAAACACCAATTCTTGTAACAAAAAGTTGAAAATATAGCCAGTTTGTTTAAGCAAAAGTATAAGAATTAGTACGACGTATGGTAATTGTATATAATAAGAGTGCTTGCAAAAATCTCAATGTCATTTGAGTGATCAACTTTTGGTCATTGAGGGTTTATCCATGACCTGGAGACATTGTTCTTTCCTTTTATAAAACTAGGATGATTACTGCAATCGAAAGCTCTTCTGATCTACTTCAATTTATGTTACGCAACTTTAAATTTAATTTAATAAAAAGCAGCTGTGTTTTTTATCGGTTTAAGACAGTACTAAAGACTTTCAAAGCAGACGTACGTTTCCAATATTATCACAACAAGTTCCTAGAAATTCAATTGTTCTATTCGAAATTTGATTTTGGCCTATCTGTTTGAGCGCAGATATGGAACTTCGAAACGTCTAAATTAAATTAATACCAAAATACATGATATGATAATCAATTGTCAATATAACAGAATAAATGTTATGACAACTTGTGTATACAAAACGTCATATTATTCATTACTTGGTAATAATGTCGCCCTATAACTAGGTAAAAGATTGCTTAGCATACCCTGCATAACAATTAATGGTTGATGGAAATATTTCACCATATTGAGTATCTTATTTGATAAATTGTTCTTTCAGCAAATTCTTAGCTACTATAATATTTTCTGCAATAATGGAAGTTTCTTTCTAAGGACTTTCGCATGAATGAATTTGTAGTAATGTATCAATTGTCCATGAACAAATTACTCGATAGTTACTAATCAACATTAATCCATAATGGTAAGTTGACTTACCGCCCTTCATAATTGCTTGGAATTTCTTGACTACAAGTCGTTACATTCTTCGCAAAGGATAATTTAATCTCGTTGACACAAATACCGCAACTCTCAAAACTCAACAGAAACAAACTCTTCAGACTTATATTGATGTATTTATCATATGTCAAGATAAGCTACAATAAAGACGAGCTTAACTGTATCACCCGTATCTTCATAACGGTTCACTGTTTTTATGCGCCAATACGGTAGCTTAGTGTCTCACTAGCTATGCTGGAAAGCCTAATGCAGCTGTTGAGCTGAAAGATTAAATGTACCAGATGGTCGGGCTATTATAATAGATTTCATATCCTATTGGTTAATGCTTAACATATATTGGAGGTTTCTGACTGGTGCCTTGATGTGTTTTATTGTGCTTGTGGCTACTTTAATCTTCACGTTTCCAGGTTAGAGGGAGACCACCACAGTGAATATCACACCTACAATTGATTGAGTCATCTCTTATCTAAAAACTATATATCTCTCTATAATGGCTCAAGTAACTTGTGACCATACAAAGTCACCCACGTCCATGAAGCTACAGGCGCAAAGCAATCTGCAAAAAAGTTTGAAAGCTCTTAAGCAGAAGAACCTTGCTATTGATGACTTTTAAAAGTCCATTTTCACACGCATAGAGAATCATGTATATACTCAAATATCTTTATTAATTATCTGATATACATTTAAATGAGCGGGAATGGGTCTCGTATAGGTGAAAGAAAGTTAAGCCATTTCTATTCTGTTATTAACATTAAAATTTCTGTTGCAATCAGCATTAAAGCCTCCCTACAATTAGAAGGGGGCGTCAAAATTACCTCAAAATGCTAGTGAATCATTCAGCTAGGTAAAAAGATTCTTGAAGGCATTGTAGGCGGAAAATCTTTAAACTTTGTGGCACAGTTAATTTAAAAACGTCTAATTTTGACACCTTAATGTATTGAGTGATGCATTACAACAAAGTATATTGCATTTTAGGGAGTATGACCACCCAGGCACATTAAGCTCCTGCCCTGCGCGAGGGTTCGTGAAATCTCAGTAACAAGATAAAAAAGGACCTGGATGGGTTTTTTAGAAAGTATCCAACATGGTAAGCATTTTTAGGACGGGGGGGGGGGGGGGGGCGGGAAAACTGCTGAAAAAAAACCCAGAATAGGTATGTACAAGGACCTGACGAAGTCTTTAAGAAAAGACGAAACGTTGTCAATATTGTAGTTTCCTTCTTGGCGTTCTCCTTATAGTTTGTCGGTGTAGGGCCTACTGGTCACCATAGTATTTAAAATGTCTACGTAGAATATACAATCTAGTGCTCCCCATTTATTTCAATTGCCAATGGTTGATAATGCATTAGACGATAGAAAATTAAACGTCTGGAAAAATTTTAATGTGGGTTACCTGAGAAGTGACATCATAATAAGGTCACGTGACGTGAGGATATTTGGAAGGCTTATCGTTTAAAATAAAGCGAGATATTTACGGTGAGATCTCAGATTTCAGTTTTCACTTGAAATCGCAGTGAGTTAAAGCGTGTAGGGACTCATCCCACCCCAATCCCCCCCTACTCTTATAAGGTCAGCATTTCAACTCTTTCATTTACATATTTCAATTCAGATCTCCGTTTGAACATTTCATTAAGATCTTGGTCTACGCATGTCATTCAGACATTTCATTACGTTTCACATTTACTCACTTCATTCAGATCTCGTTTGGCCCATTTCACTCAGAACTTCATTTACGCATTTATCAAGTTCTTCATTTGACACATTTCATTCAAAATTTCTTTGTAGTATTTCATCCAGGTCTTTACTTTGCGTCTCCGATAGTCGTATTTGCATTCATTCAGGTTTTATGGAAGCATTTGCTTGGGCATGTTAAGTTCTAATTTCATTCCGACTTTCCGATAAGAAGTTCATTCAGATGTGCCTTTACGCATTTGACTCGGGCATGTTATTAACCTCTTCATCTACGATTTTCGTTGAATGTTTACCAGCTGGCTTTATGGAAGCATTTCTTACTGTCACTCAATCAAAGACCCCTGATGAGCAGTGGGTCCGACATTGAAACTACCTTAAATAAACAGATTAACCACCAAACAGGCTAACTAATAAATAAAGGGCAGCTGGGGCGTCCAAGGGCAACGCCCCTCAGTTTAGGCTACCGGGCAGAGAAGCAAGCCGTGAAGCGCCCAGTAGGACCGCCTCTCGCGGATTATGGAAAGTATCTACCATCAATGAGAACAGATACTACATCCATCCCTTGCCTAAAGGCCGAGAAGCATTTCTTGCAGATCTTCCTTTTCGAAATTCGAAAATTCGATTACACATGATTCACTTATTCATTTACGGAATTGACAAATTTTTTTACAGATACTTTATTCAAAACGTTTTTATACATTTCTCATGGGCTTATCTTTTGGGGTTATTTTGCGGGGAATGATTATGGGATCTGAGTAGTAATCTGGATTTAGTGAGTAAATGAACAACGCCAAACTTGACGGGCGTACCAAAAGGAACCATGCGTTATCTTCTCTTGGAGGGAATACTCGTAGAAACGAGCGATTATTTATAAACATTTGACGTACCCACGTATAGGAAACAGACGTTGTGATGAAAACCTGAGAGGTAGACTATCTTTACATTTGCAATAACGACAGATTGTAATGACAGTGGACCGGTAAATAAACATTTGCTGATGTCATTACCCACAATGGTGTAGCAGGCATGTTTTAATTTTGTGATATTATGAGGATAGATGAAATAAAAATTAAATCGAAATTAGTGCATCAGTTTCATACTTGAATGATGAGGAGCAGAGGTTGCACATTAGACTTACTCGCAGCGTACAAATCTAACTAACTCTGAGGAGAGCGAGAGTTTGCAATCCGCTTGCCACCTCAACCGCGCGATGTTACTTCATATTATTCTGCTGATGACCTGTGAGCTAATTCTCTATTTTTCAGTCTTTGGGATTTTGTCGTACAACAAAGATAGATGAAACTCTATGCCTTATCTGTTAGTGGCACTTGCCTTTTATAGAGTGAATACTATAGATAAAAATTAGAATTTGTTTGCAACCCAATGCGACACGTTTCAGATGAGCGCTGGATTTACAGAACCATCAAATCAACATTATTGATATTTAAAGAAAATTGACGGTTAATAACAGCTTAATGTTTAGAAATTGTTGTGGTTAAGGAAGGCTGTAATCCAAATTCGGTGCTGTAATAGTCTGACGCTCCTAGGGTAACGCTAATAACGTAGCTCCGAATACGTATATATCCGAACCCTCCCCCACCGCCCAATCCACGAAATCGGATACCTCATGTGTCATGTGTTAACCGGAAGGTTTCAGCCGACTGCCGACTGGGGGTACCTCACTAACATTGGTATTGCAACTATAAACGGAGCTATTCAGGTGATCGTGAGGTCGTAACGAAAACATTAGTTGACCACGTCATGTTGTATGCTGGCGTGACCTGACCCTGTCTCGATCGTGTTAGTGTTGCTCCAAAACTATGTTAATAGAGCTTGTTTATGGGATATGAGAATATTCTCCAGCTTGGATGTATGACATGAGACGGGTATTTTCCGATTAGTGCTAGCGAAAGAGTATTAAATGTTAACGTGCATTTGTCATTAGAGTTTATGAAGACAATGCAGAAGACGGACTCGGGTTTCAAAGGGTGGACGCGCAGGGGTTTGGAAACTACAGTGATCAGTGTTGAATAAAAGTGTAGAATTGATATACAGGAATTGATGCAGTGTAAGGCCTAAAGGTCTGGGCAAAGTTAAGGTATCTACACTACAGATAGAATATCGATGTGTGAGAAGAGGTTTGGGTTTTAGGCGAGACAGTATGTTTTTACAGAAATTTGGTTCAAAGCCCCGAAAGTTTTCCTCTAGAGAGGGGAGGAGTAGAATTGTCTTCATAATGATTGGAGTATCACTCACCAATAGGATATCTTCTCTGCACATGTATCTTGGTTGTAAACTTGATTCGTTTCCAATTGCGAATTGTTAGAGTAGTTCAGACCTCCATACTCGCCGTTTCCAGAGGCACCAAATCCTTTTAGGTGGTATATGCTTCGCGTCTCTGAACCACAGCAGCTCCCATCTTTTACTTTCCGTTAGGTAAACTATTTAAGAGTGTCTTGTTTCGCTGAAACAGTTTTAAACCACTACTTAACATTAACGGTGTGCTAATTGGGTCTCGTTTTTCGGCCCTGCTTTATGCTAGATTATGTGCTTGAAGCATTTGACGACCATACTTAGCGTTGACGTCGCACATAAATCAGTCATCTTAGACTCCTGTGGGTTGCTGTGGCGGGTTTCCCAAGAACTTCTCACAATTCGCAATGGATATGATTTACGGGGTGGTGGAAGGGATCATTTGTATAGGTAGAGTGCACATACAAGTGGCACTTACCCAGTGATTATATATTTCTACGCGCATGTCTCATTATTTTGCAACGATATATCTGTTCCGTAGATCTTAAAAGAGACGTAGTTAAGGAAGAGAAGCCCGTGAACTTGTGGAAGGTCCCATGCTTCTTAGTTGTAATAACTTTTGCACACTTAAATCATTGTTTGCCTTATTTGCACAGATGACAAGCATTGATCATACTCCCACGAGTTTCTTACATGCTGCAAATGTAGTAGCTAAGGTGTTCTCTGCATCTTTGTGACCTCTGCATCTTGGCGATCTGTACATCTTGGTGACCTGTGCATCTTGGCGACCTGTGCATCTTGCTGATCTGCGCATCTTGGCGACCTGTGCATCTTGCTGATCTGCGCATCTTGCTGATCTGCGCATCTTGCTGATCTGCGCATCTTGCTGATCTCCGCATCTTGCTGATCTCTGTATCTTGCTGATCTGTGCATCTTGCTGATCTCTGTATCTTGGTGATCTATACATCTTGGCCATCCCTGAAATGGATACTGAAATACAAAGGTGATCCTTGAAAGCAGGGTACTATGATGCCATACGGTTTACAATGGGTACCCAATGGAATCTGATCAGGTTACCTATCACGATCATCGAGGTTACTATACAGCTTATTGCCATTAATCTAACTAGATGTTGCTACAAGGGGAGTTTGTTGCAATGATATTGTATGTTGCACCATAATTTCAACTAATATTTTTATGTCAGTGCTGCTATTTTTCCTTCTGTGTTATTAGTGGTGATAGAGGAAGTCGAAGTAGAAGAAACTGAAAAGAAAGAATCATGTGTGGGA
>JAAAKM020006971.1:77561803-77599567 GCA_010016025.2 Alatinidae sp. Z8VKAUB7J3 | reverse complement strand
AACTTCAACCTACGTCAAAGATCCCTGGCTTCTCTTTCTTTGTGCTTTAGATTAGGAAGTTCCACCTCCAGTTTTATATATTTATCTCTATGGTCGAACCAAACTCTCTAAGCCAGACAGAAACTGCTGACACGCAGGCTGCAAACAGCGTGAGCAAATGATGAAATATGTGATAGAAAATCTCGGTGGGGAAATCGTGGAACTACCAAAAAATCGCAGTTTCGGCTAGTTGCAACACCGATGTGCTGCTACTACACTTCTGTCCTGAGAATGGAGACAGAGAAAACTAGGCTATTATTAGTTTTACTGACGTCACTATACACGGAAGGACCACGAGAAATCAAAACTTCCGTTGCTGCAACTCTGATGTTGTAATAACAGTAGTAACGATGCTGTGAATCTAAATAATGATAATGGTTCAAGACAGAAACATTATATGTAGCTTGAATCTAAAGTAGGCATGAAATTTTGTGTATTTTTAGAACAGTAGAGATTTGTATTCCGAAAAGTGAGTGATACTATTTTTTAAAAAATAGCAAAACTGGGTTCTGAGTATCCTGTTCGAGCGACTTCACAGCGCAATGAAAGCGCCAAGGCTGTTAAATCCATGTAGTAAAACTAACGTAAGCTAAACTAACCAGAAACAACTCTATTAGAGGTCGTTATGAAACTGTCTATTTACAAGATATATTGTATAGGCCTACACGGAAATGAAATAGAACTATGTCATCATATAAAAATAAAAGCAAACAAGAATTCAAACGCTACGCAATTGACGCAAGGGTTGCCACTATCTCGAAGCCTTGTGTCGTAGACGTAGTTTAAACGTTTTTACCGTAATTATTCGATTAACTGCATGGTGCGCTTATCAAATTTTTAGGGGTGCGCGCATTTGGGGGGAGGGGGGTGCGGTTGATCGAGTTAGTGTGTTTATCAAAAATTTTACGGGCAGATAGTACAGATAATACACCAGAGAAAAGTCCCCAAATCAGTGTTTAACAAATGAAACAATAAACCATATCAAACTAGATGTCGACATCATCATGATCTAGGTTTTTTTTCTGAGTTACCTTCATCATGATCAAGAATCATTACATGGGGTGCTCTTAATCGAGTGGATGCGCTTATTACAAATTTTTGCTCGGAAGGGGTGCACTTATTCGGGGGATGCCCTTATTCGAAGGGGTTGCTGTAAATCGAATAATTACGGTATCTGTTCTTTAACGGGTGGCTTAGTCGCCGTAATTCTGTTACTACGTACATGGCGTTAGGCTTACCACGCCTCGATGATGATGATGATAATGGTGACGATGATGATGATGTCGATGATGATGATGATGATGATGATGATGATGGGGTGATTATAATGGGTATGATAATGATAATGATGATGAAGAGAATGATCATGATGATGACGCTTATAATGATGATGATCATGATGATGAAGATCATTATTATGATGATGATCATCATCATCATGATTCTGCAATTGGTACCAACCATGGCGTAGTAAAGAACGCCATGGTACCAAAGGGTTTTTTTGCGTATATTTCTTGCATACATTTAGGGGAGTGTAACTTTTTTGTGCCAATGTCGCAAGTATAAGGCTTCCATCTTCACTCACTATTATTTCACAAAAACCAACTCCAAGCTAAACATGTCCCCAGTCAGCTGATTCTAGGCAACAATTATGTAAGCACCGAATACGCTTATCAAAGTATTTGCATTCGATGGCCTTTGATGATAAAATGAGAATGCTCAGTATTACTGTTTACTTAAGTTTGAGCCGCTTAGATACACTCGACCGCATTGATACTGAACGCAGTGCTGTTGCTAACGAGTGGGCTGTATCCAGGAAATACTCAACTTTAACATGAGAAAACTAGCAGAACTTCCGGTTTGTTAAGCTATGTGTTGAACTGCCGATAACAATTGACAAGTGGAAAATTTGCTGAGCCAAATTTATTGTCTTAAAAATAGTACCATGTGGTGATTTGGAAAAGTGGATTTCGCATATCGATGTAATATGCGATTGCCGGCAGCATATTTGGCAAGCCAATGATAACTAGTCTGTATTTTCAATACATAAAGGTCGATGTGAAGAACTCTTCCACCTTACTAGTAGTAATCATGCGTAAGGATCGATAGGCAGACGTGATTTAAGCAGAACGGAGGTCGTGCACGTGCTGTTGGAACGCTCTATATACCACAAATACCGAGGTCATTGAGGACACCTATAGGTCATCCTACTAATCCAGAAGGATACTAAAACCGGTATGGCAACATATGAATTGGATGAGGAGCAGGACGATAGTGCCGTTACTGTTGTGCTGAATGACGATGGGGACAAACGCTTCTACGACCAAGAAGAAAATTTGCGCAACCAGCGATCCAGATCGAACGAGGACAACTGCCATAGTTTTTACATCGAACAAGAGACTGCAGGTTATCAACAATGCAGGTCATTACACCAAAGAAGAGTATCATGTAGTTTATGTAACATGCTGAGAAGGCGGTTGAGTACAACTAGCAGCGATAAACATTGTCCAATACGGGAATTCGAAGGTTATGATATGGGAATAGAAAACAGATGTATTTGCGGACAAATTGATAAATGCTGGACGTTCATTGATGATGGAAATTTCTCAGACACTCTTGCTGAGGCGGAGATCATGGAGGTTGTGTCAGACAGCGAAACTGAGTATAATCCAGATAGCCAAAGTAGGAAAGATTCAATGGGAGACATTTACGATATTCTTAAAAGTATGCAGCTTCAGCTATCAGAGGTTCACGAAAAATGGAGGAAAGATATATTCTTTCTCCACGAAACGGAACGAGAAAACAAGGAATTACGAGAGAAACTGATGAAACAGGAAGCACTTATATGCAATCTAGAAAGCACAATCGTCTGTTCAAACTCTAGGGAAAAATATTTAATTAACCAATGTGATTCCTTGCGATCAGAGGTCATGGCTTTAGAAAATAAAACAGGTAAGAAGGTAAATACCGCAGACAAAGACCGCAAAAGTAATTTGGCAGATGATTACAGTACAGTCATCACGAATGGCTTCGTGGTGGATAGGTCTTCACGTAAATTTTATCAATACGATCATAAAGCAGTCCAAGTTGATGCTAAAGGCTTGGAAAGAGTCGAGGGACACAGGCTGCCACGGAAAAGGGTATCCTCAGGCTCAAGTTCTGTCACTAAGGAAAGCGAACCATCCCTTCTATTTGTACGCAAAGTCAGTATTGACAAGCAATCACAGTTTGTGACCGAAGGGAAACAAAGGGACACAAACAGAGGAGAAAGAAAGGGAAAATGTAGATCATGGATGTCATGTTTTTTTACTCGTGCTACTAATGGTGAGCAATGATATGTATCTTGATAGGCTACATATCAGCCGGTATATGGATTTTCTTGTATTGTATTTGAACTGTCCATTGCCCGACCTGCGCAAATTTTAGAGCGCGGTGCTGGCGAGGAATGGGTGAGAGGGTGGGTGACCATCTTCTGTTACTAGCCCCTTGAAGATGTTGAGCCTGCCTGATGGCGTATTTATTTATCCTGGTAGTCCAGACTGAGGGACGTCGCCCACGGATACCGAAATCCCCCATATATACTGGGACACGTACATCTATGACGTTGGCATGATTGGGGGTGGAAGTAGGGTTGGTAAGTGGTCTATTGTCATAGAATAATAGAGTCTGTAGTTCTCTGTGAATACAAGGAAGGGTAGGGGTCTCAAAATTAGCGATTTTTAAAGACTTCTAGACATGTTTGTTCCCACACTTTCTCAGTTTGCAGGTTTTAATGTTTTTAAGGGTAGTGTCGATATCGCAGACTCTGGGGCTGTTCCAGACCTCGTCCGCCGGTTGTCTGAACTCTTTGACGTGGAAAGAGAGCCTTGTTCATGATAGGTACTTATTAATAGCAGACACATTAAACGGTCACATGTTAAGATACTGCAACTACTAGAAAAAAGTTCGAATTTGGCAATCATGATCCCAATATTTTCACACTTTCACTTTCAATTTTAGGGTGCTAAGGGGATTCGAACCTACGACCTCATGATTATTTAACCAAGCCCTCAATCATTGCACCATGAGGCCCGAAAGCGAAGGTGAAGATTTTTAGTGTCAGTCTTTTGGGAATTCTCCTCCACTCAGTGGGTACAGGGAAATTAATTGATTGGTATTTATTGTGTTTTGGCTTTGAGACCTAATCAGTGCCAGATATATACATATCCTCCTCAGACACATCGTAATTATATATAATTCTCAAACACTTGAGCAGTACCACAATAGGTTGCAATTTTAGGGCACAGACGACATTCGAACCCAAGACCTTATGATTGCTAAGCAAATGATCACTGAGTGGAGGAGAATTACTCTTAACTAACGATTAAGGTAATTCTTACCTTTAAAGATCAGGATTCGGCTACTGCAATTAAAAACCGGATAAAATATTTTAGTTTAAAAACTAAAACAACCTTCCGGCCTGTTTTTGTCAGTAGCAAATTGCATGGTTACCTTAAGACGCAAGAGATAAAGCCCCCTATTGTTAACAAACAATGCGTAGTATATGAACTTAAATTTCGCCTGTGTGGTGCAGGGTATGTTGGTTACGCCCGTAGGCACTTGCATGAGTGAATTGGAGGTCACAAAAGCGTCTTCTATTTTCAAACATTATGAAAATGAACACGATGAAGAATTCCCCCCAAATCTAGCTGACAATTTTCACTTGCATACCAAATTCGATTGCCTAAATAATAAAATGCTGTATATACATTCGCAAACGCAAGCCGGTGCAAACGGACTCAATAAGCGATAAGATATGCCATTAATTTTTTTGATTCATTTATACTTTACGTAGTGTCTATAAATAGATCTCGCATTTCGTCAATTGTTTTTCTTGACAATACTATTAACCCTATCTTACAGGGGGGCGGGGTGCTGGTAGCCCCGCGGCTACACATTTTAGCTCATAACGTTTTAAAGCCTGGCCCGATTGACACGAAATTTGGTGATTTTTCCTAAAAATTACTGTAATATCTTATAATGAATACTTTTTCTAAAATTTTCTTGAAATTTTGCGATATTGGCGTTTTGTCGACCTATAGTGGAGTTTTTGGCCTTTCTGTTTTGTTACTTTTCTTAGAAAAACATGATTATTATATCTTTATACTTAGATTTTGTTTCCTAAATTTGCACTGACAATTTCGTATTATCAAAATTTAAAGTGAAAAATGCAAAATTTTTTGAAATTACGCAAAAAATGAAAAAATATGTTGTGCAATAAGGTGAAGCTCGCTAGAACATCTTATATAACAATATATGCAAAATGATTATAAGAAAATCACATCTTTAGTTGAATATTGTACCAACAGTGAATGAAGAGTTATATTTTTGATGTTTGGAGGATATTTTTCAGTCATAATGCTCAAAGTAATCTAAAATCTGTTGTGTATAAGTGAGCAACCATTTCGGTCGTTTCAAATCTCATACATTTTAGAAAATAATTTTCTCAAAATCTAAAATATCTAGTCAAGAATGAATGTTTTGAATCAACTGCAACTTCCTAAACGTAGGGCAATACAACACAAACAATAGTCAGTTATTTGAAGTAATGGTGGTCTCCTACGTGGCTTCCAAGATTCCAAAAGTGCTCCCCTCACCCTCCTGCTCAATGACAGTGTTGTCATGGATGGAAGATAACTAAAAAATCAATAGTCGGGGGGTTGAAATAAGGATGCCCTGGGTGGAAAATTTCGGGCAAATTAATTAGCGGGGGGACGTCTATTAGGCACCCAGGAGTACGTTAGAATATGGAACAACGAACCAGCTAGATGTTCACAGGAGATAATATGGATTGGATTGGATCGTTGTGTCTGTTAAAAAATCTGAATTTACTAGGAATAATGTTTTTGCTTATTTATAGAGGGTCCAGCTTTATAACAAAGTTAGTAAAAGAACGACAGTCGTTAAATTTCTGTAAAGTGTATCTTAATTTCGTCTTTCAATCCATTTTTGGCAACTCCAGGTGGTACATAATAGACATGTATCTTATCATTCGTGAAATAGATGGACAATTGAAAGATGGAAAAACTGTCAGGGGGCATAGTCCCTTCGGGCTTGACTTGAATACCTAACCTTATAATAACAATAAAACACATATAATAACAATAATAACACATACAATAATAACACATATAATAATAACAATAATAACACATATAATAACAATAAAACACATTGCAATAAAACACATTACCAATTTTTACACAATAAAACCCCTCAAATACAATCTCAAAGGTCACAAAGTATCTAAAACCTTGATATTAAGGCATATAACCACATTTTACAGCAGTTATCCATGTTAAAATAGCCGTGGATCTACCGGCCCTCTCCCATCTTGAAGTCTCAAACCCTGTGTTAGGTGGGGTTAACAATTCGTTAGACTCTTTAGCTTCCTGACCCTGTTAGATTTGCACAAATTGAAAGATACTTCTGGCACTCTATGGCAGTAGCTGATCGGGGAATATACTTTAGGAATGGGGGAAATTAAGAAGGGGTCGATTTTGATATCTTTAGTCAGAGTGATAGAAGTCAAAATTTATTGAAGGCCCTTATATCCGTGACTTGGGTATCCTCCCTCTCTGGGATCCGCCACTTGTGATTAGGTTAAATAGAACAATGTTTCTATAATGTTGTAGCAGAGCAATGCACACCTACTTAACATAACAATATGAATAAATGAACACTACAGTTTCAGTGTTGTGTGAAATACAATTTATCTTGAATGTGCAATGCTAGTGCATTTGATTAATAAAAGGAGAACTTGTAGTGCCACTTATCTGCACCTGTGATTTGTTATTCTAGTATTTTCAAAGAGAACTTTTGCTTACTCAATACTTTGGTATAGCGAATATAATGTCTGAGAGTGACAAAACTCACATTTCTCTTAAACAACCATTAATAAATACAGAAAACCAAAGAATTTGGAGAATCGTACTTAATATACTTTTAAAGTAACAACCTTTTGTCGTTTTGCAGCAGGTCAACTCCTTTGATCGTACTGATACTTGACGGGGTCTGTTGTCCAACGAGGGAAGTCAAGGCACACGATGCATCTCCTGTTGACCGGAACCTGAATTTATTGTCAATATTTGTTGTGCCTCGATGTTTCTGGGGAAGAATCTATATTGCTTTTAAAATTTTCAGGCCTTTTGTGTATATGACCATATCATCAAAATGAAGGAGTACGGTATTTTGAGCTAAATCCTGCCCATGTTACGATCATTAGTATGAGGGATTAGTATCAAGGTTGTAGTGAATGGCCATTCCTCCAGACGTAACTTCATTAATGCTGGTGTGCACCATGGTTATCTATTAGGCCCAACATTATGCCTGCTGTTGATAGATGATCTGCACTATCGAAACCTTTTCAAAACAATGGTGTATGTTAACCGAGAACCCTAACATTTAGACTGCCGCATAATGAAGAAGGAAATGTCCTGGTACTTTTAATGAGGATTCAACGAAACGTCTGTCTGTCAACCGTCACAAAAAATCCTTTCTTCGTTCAGTCCACATAAATGACATTTAGGTCTCCGAGGACTCCGGTTTTAGGCTTCTATGGCTTTCGTCCTCCAAGGATTTTTCTTTAAACTCCCACATCAAAACTATTGCCAAGTCAGCTTGCATAAAAGTTGTCTCTCTATATTTTGTTTCACTCAAAATTATAAGAGGAGAGTATTCTATATCTTTACAAGTTACTCTTTCATCTTAATCTTCTGGATAAACTCCAACTTAGTATCTCCGATCTACTTAGCTGTGGGATTTCTTGAACCTTTAAAGCCCTTTCACATACGGAATATGTCACATCTTGCCCCTTTCTACAAGTACTTCCATGCTCGATGCAGCCACGCTTCTGTTTCAAGTCTGTGCATCATGCTACTCGTTTCTTAATGAAAGTTCAACCATCTGCTGCAAGGGTCCTAAGAGCAGCAGAATTTTTACTTACGCCATGAGTTTCTTTCTCAACATCGAAAGTCCATGGACTTCCGTTTTTTCCTTATTGCTCCTATAATGTTGATAGACACAAAGTTCTTATTAACAGATTTGTTGCTACTAGGTCTTCCACTTTTATAACCCTCGCCATGTAGGCCCTCTTTTGCTTCAGTTTCTTACTCTTCAATGGCACTTTGGATGATGAGTATTTTGAGTTCTTCTCACATATCATATCAGTCAATAAATGAGCTAAGACCCTCTAGACACTATATAGCATCAGACTACTAAATACTATTCTATATGAAATATTGAGAGCCGCTAACTACCATTCACCACGACCTGTTTGGCTCCCGATCCTCAATATTTAAAAGTAATTTTAAGAAAACAATTTTTGAAATCCTTTTCTCTCTCTCTTTTTCATATTTGAAAATGGTTTATGAATTAAATTCAGATCTTTCGAATTTCAGGAAGTAGCGCTACAAATCGCAATGCGCTCTGTGCCCTTGACAATCAAAGAGTTTGCTAAAGGAGTAATCTGGAAACGAGAATCTCCTTGTGTTATTCCCGGGCTTGTTACATTGTTTGAAATGAAGTTTATTTCTACTATCCAGTATCCACCGCTGGCATCCCTATTCAACAAATTTTGCCTTAGTGATCAGGCCTAGCATGAAGTGAATATCAAGAATGAACATACTAGAAGTATAATATGGTCATAACTGCGAATAGGTCTGTTAGGCGGTTTTGATAATTTCAGTGACAAGGATAGCTCAGTTTTCTGGGTCTTTTTAGTTTAAGAAGCAGCTGAGAATCGTCTTCTCACATTTCAAATGGCATGATTTCGAGCAAGGTTGGCAGAAGTAAGTAAAAAGGAGGAAGTTATAGTATGTAATTAATGACTTTAATGCGACTGTCAACTCAATTGTGACGGTCAACTCAACTGCGAATGTTAAGTGTGTTCCTGTTACCTAAAAAAGTTCATATTGTGCACAATACGTGTTATATGACGTCTGTCTTTCTACCCTTCTTATTTACGAAGTAGTAGACTTAAACAGATGGAGGGAGGAGCCAGTAAGAAGTAATTGGTCATCTTTCATCAAATCAATAACCGTATTTGAGTCAATTTAAACATCAGCAATTTACACGACAGATAATGTTATCTCTAATTTTGGGTGTTGAACTAGGTGTGATGACATTTGGGAGAAACATCTAATTAGTACCACAATAAATGCTTATGTTCAAAAGAATAGGCGAGGGAGCCTGATTCCGCAATGAGGCATTTAGTACAAATATCACACCTTGCACTAGTTATTCTAATGAGTCACAATTTGCTTAGAAAACACATAAATAGGTTTTAGTTTTCTTCTTTTATTTTACAGAATCTTATCAAACAGTGAAACAGATTCCTGATTGCGTTTTGATTTTACTCAAGTATATAATTAAGATTAAAGTGATCATGATGAAGACTCAGATTGTTTTTGCAATTGTCCTCTCCTTCTTAATTTGCGAGATATCTTCTATTTCCATCGGAGGTAACGTGGCCGATCTAGGAAAAAGGGATTTCGTTTTCGAGACAATGAAAAAGGTAGGTCACTGGTAATCCTGATTACTCAATCTATAATATCTTGTCCATTAACAATTGTGATTCAACATTTTAATTTCCAAGTAGGAGGTTGACATGTAAGGTACACGAGGTCATCAAAAGTAAGTTAACTTGCAAATCATTCTGTAAATCTGATGATGAAGACTTAATCAGAACTAATTAATCCCAGCAATAAATATTGTAAATGTAGATATGGCAACATTACTGAATCTCTGACAGTAAATCATTAAGTATTAATATTTATGAATATTGTCAGCATCTTAAAGGAAATTCTAAATATGAAAAGAAGAGAGAAATTTGAACAATTATTCACGTTAAGAAGATTCTTCAGATATAAAATAACTATCAGAAAAAAAACATAGCTGTACGAATTCAGACTTAATAGAACCATAGCTCCGACATAGCGATTTAGTTCAACGGCAGGCTCCCTCGTCGAAGCGTAACATGTTTCTATTTCTTTACATGACATGTTGTCTACATTGTCACTATCGCCGTCAGTATTAGCATTAGCGTTATAGTCACAATCATCATCGCCATCATAATCATTATCTTGATCATTTGCGGAATCTCATATGGATGTTTGTAAGTGTCTTTTTACAAACTGACCAGCTCTATTCCACTTTGGATATAAAAAATACAGCTTGTGGTCCTGTGTGTAACCCTGTCGTTGAGTCTGGTCAAGTACTCACCATCTTACCAACTTTTTGAAAACAAATCCAAGAATTATAAATTTTTCATAAAGGAGTAAATAATTTACAAAGCATATTTGGTTAACTCTGATTTCTGTTGTCATATTTCTTTACACTGACCCGTTTCAGAACATTTAACTTTTTGTTTCACATTTCTGTTGCTTGAGCATATTCTACATCTCACTTGTGATTATTTAACATTCAATGCATCAACTGACCTTACATTGACTCATATCTTGTATCCATAATAATGCTTCTGTTTTTTAAGGCATGACGATAATCGTTTATGAAATGACATATAATATTTATAAAGTGACAGATTTTTGCTAACTATGTAAATACATATAGCAAACAGATACAAAGACAAATACATGCAGCAAGCAAAACCTGAGTTGAGATTCTTAAAACTGAAAAGGGACAGAATGGAGGATACAAAGGGACTAAGAATAAAGCATCAAATTGTTTATTTACGTCTCTATTGGAGGGTATTTAATAAATAAAGTTTAAACTGATTGAGGGAAGAGAATGAACCCCTCGTCAGTGACAATACCATCTCAGTTTATAAGAGTTTAGGAAACAATCTACGTTGTCTTTAGCACCATCTTGTATCGTGATAAGAGAATTAATTTGCTGTTAACTTAATGCTATAATCATCATCCTCATGTCAGCTGTTCACGCCACTGCTGGCGGGTAGCCTCCACAGTTTCCTCTACGCCTTCCGAGAGAGCACATGATCCGAATGCTATGAGAAAGAATCAAAATTATCATGGTCCAAAGCTCTCTAACGATAGAATATTTTCCACGCTACGCAACGCAACGCAATATCTAGTTTCAACACCGTTTTTAACGCCATGAAACTTTTAATTACTTAGAAATAGATTCTCATGTCCTTCGTAGGACATCGGACACCAAGTGCTTGCTAATTCACGTGGTCAGCAGCTTTACTGGAGATGCTTTTGAAGCTTTTATTTCATACTTCCAGGTCTTCCCTGACAGTTGCCCTCCGCTTGTTTCTAGGGCGTTATCGTTTTCTTCTGCCACCTTCAGAAATCCATGACAGTGCTGTACGTGCTGGTCTCTTATCGGATAAACGGGCGATGTGACCGGAAAAAATTAGGCTTGGTTACTATGTCACTTAAAGGAGGGCTGATCAGCCGTTTTGAGGACTTTTATATTTGATACCTTATCTCTCCATGTGACGCTCAAGATTTGTCGGAGGCATCGTAAATTAACTTATTTAATATATTAACTTCCCTAAAATCTGTTTTGAATGATAATAGACTGTTTTACTTTATTTTCTTTACATAGGCATGTGGAAATCTTGCAAACGACGTTTGTAAATTCTGTGAGTCCCGTGCGCATACCTGTAAAGTGTCAAGAGCAGTGGTACCGAATCAAAGCAACGACCACGAAGACTGACATGTGTTAACACTGACTTCATACAAGGCTAGACAAGGCTATACAATGTATCCCTAGCATAATGTAAAAGTTACATCGTGTTCTATACTACAGCGTTTTGTCTTGTTATATGTTTACTTGTCAATAATAGGAAGTGTTATATAATCAGTAATTAAATGATCAACTCTACTTAAAATTTTTGATAATCCTTTGTGATATCTGTGATTCTGGTCTTCTACAGAAAATAAGTTAGTTCAGAATACAGAAGCCGTACTTCCCACACCTCTGTTCATCCTTTTCAGGTCAAATAGATAATCAATCAGGATGCGCGGACTTGTGCTGTAGAGATTGATATTATGATAATTACGGTCATCAAAATTTAGCAAACGTAGCAAACTACGCCAATTGTTTGCCTAGTTGTTGTAAGCAACGATTGAATTACGAATTTTGATTGCTGCGCGGACATCCTTCTGGATGCTTCACCGGTTGTGACAGAGACGTTATTCTTGATGTCAGACAAACAATGCTGCGATGCACCTTTGTCCTTTGGTGTCTTATGTTTTTGAAAAACTGAAAAATGCTGAGAATACCTAGAATCTAAACTTGTCAATACCTTTTGTGACTATTAAACATACCACATAGATAAACTACTGAGGGGTGCTTTCAGTCAGGATTTAGGGTCATTAATGATTGACAGAAAAGTCTGGAGAGGTCTCGTGAGCCATACGTGACGTCGGCGTGGGCGCCTGAAGTAATGGTGTTGATCATCAAAAACTGCTTTGCGTGTAATTTAGGCCTAGGAAGTCTTTGGATTTCTGTTGAACAGGTGTTTAATCGGGCACTGTGTTATGTTATTTAGTTGTAACGGCAAGGCAGAGAAAGTAAGTTGCAGTTGAGACTAAGTTGGTATTTCAAACCAAGAGTTCAAATTGACGTTGCTGCTGTCTTTGACTGTTGTGCTCATTACGAAATAAGGAACGTGTTTGCGTGCAGAGACTCTACAATAAATGTTTCAGAGTTACGTTCCTCGTTGTTAATGAACGTTGTTTACCTGCAGTTTCTAAACTATGTTAAGGTCAACCTTGTTGTTCAGCTGATATTAGCAACCACGATCATCTTCCATTTCATCCACTCTGCACACTTAAACTATGTGATAGACTTCATCTACCTCTAAGAAAACTCTTAATGATTCGCAACAAGATTAAGTACACTCTAGGCATCGTGTTTCTTTACTTTTAAAAATAAGATATCGAAGTACTATACTAAACCCAAACGCCTCTGCCTCACACGCATACGTAGGAAAAACATTGAGATATATAATAGTGAGCATTATGATTTACACGCCCAAGATGCAACTTAAAGGTAGAGACAAACAACATCAAGCAAGTAGAGAGTTTCAACTACCTAGGGAGTTTCACTAAGGAGCCTAGAGCATTTTCACTAATTTTTTTTTACCAAACAAAATTCCACACACTCTGGTAAAGTGGTGACCTGAGCCAAGAACATGAATTGTAAGCAAAGCAGCACACCTGCTCTTTCATCCTCAATACTAATAACTCGACTCACACTTCACTAGAGACGGGTTAGCAAACAGAGATAATACAACAACCAAGCCTGTCTTCAGCACTTGCATGCCGAATGTGTAGTGAGGTCAATGGACACAAAAGGCAACCCTACTTTTTCTCTGTTAAAACTAAGAGGGACAAGGTGTATTAATGGTAGCACATCAGAGTTGCAACAATGAATGTCAGGGTTTGTCAGGGTCCTTGTGGTCCTACGTTTTCACAATCAAGCTTTTCAACAGACGTCATGGTCCAATCACATAACTTAACACATAACAACATAACAAGACAATGTCTATTAACATCCACGGTGTAACCAGGGTGTAACAGTTTCCATAAGCCTGCCAGCTTATGAGCCTCATCCTTTAGATTCATTGCATTTGCAAAAACTTATGATGTTCAGCTTTATAAAAATATAATCACTCTCTTGGCATTGTTGCAATCAAAGTAGGACCAGAACGTAGCACAATATGCTACAGAAAATACATACATTTGCTATATGACATATTTGTGAAATTATTAAAAACAAAGCATACCTGCCTTACCATCTAGTATCATAAGCCTACTGAAAATTTTACCTTCTCTAACAATATTCGGTCATTTTCCCAGTCTCGTCTTAGAACGACAGTTTCACAATACGACTGCCAACTGGATTGTAACAGAGAACTACATGCTCAAAGCAACATAATATAATACTGCCAGGGCATGTTTTACTTCAGACAATTTCAGGCATATAATATTATTAGGACGAAACAACAACTTAAGGAACTGAACCCTACTAATGTTGAAGTAGCACACATATCGATAGAAGAACCTGGGAACCCTTCAGTTGAATGCCGTGTGCTAAGGCCAGGCCATACACTCACTGAGCATTGGAATCATTTTCATTTTTAAGCTTCATCTACTCCTTGGGAATTCATATCATTTCCGATCGCAGCAACATACAAATGATGCGCCTAACTGAGGTGCTCTATGGATAAACAAAACACCGACAAACATAACAAAGCTCTTACACTGAGATGCCTGTAAAAACAGACTTAAAAGTAAGTCACGTTTATTTCAGATCCTACGCTACAGTACAACAGCCATTGATTAACGCAAGCACTCGCCATAAAGCTTACAATTACATACAGCTACAGGTTTTTTAATTTTTGCATAACCGTTAATACTCATGGGCTAACGATCTGCGATGAACCTCACTACAAGAACGCTAATTCGGGCTGGCCAGGCTAGATGCGGTCTGTCAGTGGCATCTTTCTCTACAATGTACCAACGAGTATGGTACAAGTGCAGTGTCGATACGCTATGGGCACTCAGTGGACCTTCAAAACCATAACAATACGATAGGAGTGTTTATTTGACTTACATGTGTTCACACCATACTTATCCAATGTTTGCTAAGAAAGGAGCCTTTGTGTGGCCACATTCTCAATTAAACATGAACTCTTACGTTCAATTTAGTGGTCTCACTTGCAAGGCAGCAACGACTTTAGGCCTCTGTCTTGTTTTGGAGACCACGACTGCCGTCTAGACCTTCCTCCACCAAATACCTTTGTCTAAATAGAGATAAAGTTTTGTCTTGTCTCTGTAGCCTTAAATTTTCTTACATCCAGTCCAATCACTTCCAGCAGCAGTGTTATGAAAACATCCGCAGTTCATTCCGGCCATTATGCTTCCAAGAAACAAAACATGATACGACTCGCGCCTGCGCGATAACTTACAGCATCACGTGTTACAAGTTACCCAATGACATCAAACATTTCCTAACTTGCTTTGGTTCCAGAGGGAATTGCCTGGGCGGGCAACCATGAATTGTACCCGATAGGCAGGCGTTGGAATTAAGACTTAAATGTTCAATTCTCTCCCTTTTCAGTCTGCCAGGGAAAGTGAATTTCCATATTACATCTATTTAAAGCTACGGGTACACAGGCTTTAACTATTCAAATATAGACATCAACGAAGTAATGTTGAGGCATTTCGCTTTGGTGTTTGAAGTAACAGCGGGTCACCTTCACTATCAACATTAGTCAAATTCCTTGTAGAGGATGACTTCAGTGATTTGGGTGTTAGAGTGAAACCTGATGACAATTTCGATCAGGTAGGGTTCTTAGAGCATAGGATAATGATAAAGATTGTAGTGATAGACTTTGACGTCTTTGGAAACTTTGAAAGACACACTTCATTAAATCTACTTTATTTAATGTAATTATAAACATTAAAAGATTAATGCTACAAAAGTCGATGTGAATATGTCACCCTGTAGCACACCTGTCTTGTCGTGGCGGCAATCTATGGAACTGTACTAAAGAGAGAGAGTAGAGCCCCCACTGCTTATCAGGAGGCCTGGTATGAAACATCGGAATTTTACTAAAAATACATACTGTGTTTCCGTTCTTTCTCGCCGTTGTGAAATTGACTAAAGGCGTTGGAAAGTATGTTGTAGCCTAAAAATCTTTTGCTTGTACTTTTGCTTGTACTTTGCTCCTTTAATGACCCGTTAAAGCAGACTAAGGTTGTCGACAACAGGTTTTTTAATACATACGTAAGATAACAACGCAGGTGTGAAGACAACCTTGAGAGTATTGAAAGAAATCCAGAACAGTGTTCAGAGACATTTAGAAGAAGAAACAGCAAACTTACTTCTGCAACTTTGAGTTTCAGGTCCACCAGTTATATTCAGTTTGAAAGTATACTCAGGTAAAAAGTTTAATGCATACATCAGTTACACTACAAAGAATAGTGTGTATTATCGAGAGATTGCAAAATGCAAATCGTTGGCTTCCTTACGCAAATTTCTGTATACAAGCATGTATCTCATTATACGAGTACTTCCTTGTACTATTATACTTTATACTACAGATATTCAATTTGCCCACTACAAAATAAGAATGCATAGCAGAAATTGCTTCTAAAATGCAATAGTTCTGTAAAATTCTATTTGCATAGTTTTAGTCAGCTCAAAAGGAAAAAATCTCACAAAAATTTCTTTTACTTCAATTTGATACCTCGTAAAATGACAATGAACAGTTTGAGTTTCATACAGGCGAGAGAGAAAAAAAACAATTTCAGCCATAGAAGAAGGAAGGGTATATTTATTGCTAACCATGATTTCATCTTCTGAACTAAAGTAAGTCTGCATTTTACATAGGAGAATAAAGAGCCCATTGGTAAGTGACGAGCCGAAGGAAGGTGATGGTGCTGTACCCACTAGAATCTTTGACCTATGAAGGAGCGATTGAAATGAGAATAAATTATGATATCAACAGCCCTTGTCAAGGCCCGGTCACACCGCCAACGATATCGATATTGATAACCATAAAAAAATCGTTGGACCTGATTCACATGATAACAGTCACACTGCAAACGATACCGATACGATGTCGTTGGGGAATCGATCCTCGAGCGACTTTGCCGACAATACTCCAATGATAAAACCAGCGCAGGCAATCAGCGAAGCAAAAACAACAGAGATGACTTCAAAATCGAGGACGTCAGAGTCAATGAGTCAATCAATGCTGTGAAAATGAATCAAGCTCTTTATGACAAAAGTAATAAGGAATTTACATGTTCTAAGAAACAAGGGGATATTTGGCTGGCATTGGTTGGCAGTTTGGTCTTAATTACAGGTAAGTAGTTAATATTTTCTGTACTCGAAAGTTTTGGCAGTGGCAGTGTTACATCGCAAAGGAAGCTTTGTTTATACAGCTTTGTAAAAAAACTTTGTAAGCCTGTCATTACGAAGGCATAGGAACTTTTCTTTGTGTCGAAGTTAGTATTATCACGGTGCTGCTTTCCCTGTTAACCAGCCTTGCTAACAAGAACAGCGACAAGGTATCTTCTTCGTTGCTCGTTCAAATTTCATTGCCTGTCATCACGATTCGTAGCTTGTAAAAGCGCAAGTATATATTGATACAGACAGTGCTTAAAATACTGAAAATGTCTGGTAATGGTAATCATTAGAGATGATCTTTAATTACAATAAATTGGAAGGAGGTTGCAGTGGATAATTATTTCTAAATAGAAAATGACCATTCGGCTTGCAAGAGTACGATGATTAGTTGCTCTATCTCCATAACGCAAGACAATACTTCTCCTTGACGTAAATTTGTCCTCTGTTGGAAAAATCTTTCACATTATGTCAGTGTTTTATACTACTAAAGCTACCTTATCTAAATGTTAGCTTCCTTCTTCAACTACGTAAGACAACACGTCAAAAAGGAAACCTCATTGACAATGTTTCGCCGTCCGAAAGACATCTTCAGTTTAACTACAGATTATTACAGATAATAGTCTATCCGGAGACAAAACGTTGTCGATGAAGGTGCCTTTTTTGGCTCTTCTTCTTGTGGCGTTTAGTCTTATGTGAGTTGTCGGTTGTTTATGCACACTGTGTATCTTAAAATTACCGCACGTACGTTGTATGTGTACCACTTCATTCTGTTTAGGGCAAGACATTGTGGACTTTATATATTTCAAGTCTGGTTCATAGTTATAAAAACGATAAGGTGCACCCAAAGCTTTTTCCTGACATACGCGGGAGTCTCCGCACTTCTCGCTGGATGTGTGTGCCCACCAAATCCTAGGAAACTTATGTGTGTTTCCTTTCAAGACTTGATATCTTTTTATACTTACATTTTGAATGAGACACTTTTCTTTTCTATTTAAATCAATTATGATAAAGCGCTCTTTGACTAGACACTTGATAAAGTTACTCAGGCTTCAGTAAAAACTCATCTTGATAAGGGCTCTATTCATTAATACTTGTTAAAACGATATAAAACACAAGTAGATGAATAGTCTGAGGGCAGCAAAAGTTAAGTGCACAAAATTATTTTTATGAAGTGAACTGATTTTATAATTAGACTTCTCTATCCAAAATACCATTCTAGAGTGCATAGTTCATAGTATATAATTAATTCAGGGAATACCGTTGCTGTTCCTTTCCGATGTATGATCAATGATGATTATGTTTTCAAAGTAAAGGAATTTTATTGGTGGCAATCTTTCAATGTAATACCTACGATGAGCAGAGGACCCGAGTTTGAACTACCCTAAATAAACAGTAAAACCACCAAATAGATTAATTAATAAATAAAGGACATCTAGGGCGCCCAAAGCCAACGCCCCTCAATTTAGGCTAGAGGGCAGAAAAGCAAGCCATGAGGAAGGCTAAAGGAACGTCTTGCACGAATCATGGAGACATCTGTCATCAATGAGAACAGATGCTACACCCATTCCTTACTAAAAGGCCGAAAAGCCATAAAAGACCGTAAAGCAACTTTATTGGGGAACATATTATGTTGAAGCTGTGCAAAGCTTTCCATAACTTATCACAAGCCATAAACAAGTTTGTTGTTGATGTTGTTGATGTTTGTTGATGTTTCGACGACCACTGACTGCAGTAAACAGGTGATAGCTTTAGAAGTGCTCAGCCAATATGCAACTTTCAGCAGGTTTTGGGCAAACTGATGGTACTTGATCCATGCTCAAGTCACAAGGTGCAGTAGGGCTGGTTTCCAAATTTGTGTTTTCGCCATACACTGATCACATCAATGCTATGGAGTAAAGTGAGAAAGCTTTAAATCTATTCATTTAACATATTCAATGTTCAAATTTTGCACCACTAACCAACCTCTCTGGCACTTATTGTTACACATAAGCCATAGAATATTTTACTAAAACCCCTTTCGAAAAGAACACTAGAGAAATAGAAAATATGTCACCACGGGGGATCGAACCCGTGACCCATGCTTTTACGGCTTGCGTTCTACCAACAAAGCTAGGTGACCTCCGATGTTAAGATACTTTTATCTCTCTAGTCGCCACATTAGCTCCCAATCATCCACCAGTGGACATCGACATCCAGCTCAACGCAATTGGAGACCAGCTTCTCTGCGCCATGTGACTTGACCATCGAAAAACTGCCCTCCGGCCTGTCATCAATCTGAGGCCCATTAGAGTAGAAAGTATCATCGAGAAGAGAGGATTTAAAATGTAAGTTTTGAAAAGAACACTAGCGAAGTAGAAAATATGTCACCACAGGGGATCGAACCCGTGACCCATGCTTTTACGGCGTGCGTTCTACCAACGGAGCTAGGTGACCGCCGACGTTAACATACTTTTATTTTTCTAGTCGTCACATTAAGCTCTAAAGTTTTGGGACTTTTTATTCCAATCAAAGAGTTTACATCTTTTGACATAAAAATTTGACTAAGGGCTCTCTGCGCTCTTGTTTTTTTATCTCTTTTCGTGAGAAGACCATTAAGCTGCAAAAAAGCAGAGGGGCTGAGCCCCCTAGCCTCATTTGGCGCCGCCACTCTGGAAACAAGAAAGATACAGAGAGACACTGTACAATAACCTGTAAAGTTTAAATGTGATTTCTACTAGCTTTCCTTTCCTATGCTAACTCAGAGGTAACCCGAAGATACACTTTCCATACAAATTTTAAATTTTCTTCAATGAGCGTTAGTTACAGTGCTTCCGCTGATAAAGGTCAGTAGAAGTTAAGATGTAGTGCATTTCCTATTACAACGCGAGCGCCCTTCTTGTCAGCTAAGTAAATCGTCACTTGATTTCAAAAAGTAGAGCTGTAGAGCTTAAAACCCATTACAAGTGCTCATGGGAATAAAACCTAAGAGGCACTTACTTAGTCATGATTTACCAAGAAAAAGGTTTTGCTTTCATGCAGAGGTACTCTGAATCGATTATCAAAATCAAGTGGCTTCCAATTAATTTCACTCTAAGGTAACTTGCTACAACGTAAAAGCACTTAGGACTCTCTTCATGTATTTGCTTACGCTCTACACGATATTATTAAAAGACCAATGTCCAACTACCCTCGTTCTTCACTCTTGTATCATCTACTACTGGCAAGATGGAGTTCTCAATCGCATTGTTGCTATCCTTGATGTCCTTTAGTCTGGTACAAGGTAAGTCTTCTCTTTACGTTTTGAATCCGTTGTTAGACTGTGGATTGTTTCCAGTATAGGTGTCAAGAACTCAATCTTTAAGACTCAAAAAAATATTTTCACGGCTCTAAGTAATTGGTAACGTAAACTTATACCCTTTTCACGTGAGGAGATCGACGTCCGTCACGTCAGTGTGAAGTTGAATTTTTGTCTCCACATGAGTCATAGCACTGACGGCGTCAGACGTTAACCACGTCCACTGAAGATGTTAAATTTCACACGTCAGTCCAGACTTCTTCAACGTCAGTCGCCATGTTGGATCGTAGCTGTGATAGTTGAATCAAATTTGTTTCTAACGACTGCAAGATGACATCCTCCAACAGAAGTAAATGGAGTTACAAAGACATTATGGTTTTTAGCCATCTTTCGGATGAGATTCTTCCCGAATTGAGGAATAAACGGAAACGGATTGGCTTTCGACGAGATGATGAGCAGCTAAGAAATCCATTGCTCTTTATACTTTTGCCCAAATTACTTCATTACTCCATATGGTTATAGTAGGTAAGCTGAAAGCACAGATCAAGGGTTATTAAAATCAAATGTTCTGACGGACATTGCCTCAGATATCTGTACACGCTGCATTGGTTTAATGGTTTAACCTCTTGTTTAACTGAACTTAACTGAAGTATGCAGGTGTGTTAAAGATGAGTTTAGCCACTTTTGATAGTTCACTTGCACTTCTATGCTATAGGGTACAGGTTCAATGCCATGATGGGCCATTGGTGAGGAGGCGATGGGCATCCCATCTTCATTTGCTTCAAGTGCCAACAAAGTTCCCATGTATCAGGGTACTGCCCTAGCAACTGTCAACCACATCTTGGTCTTTTTGCAAGAGCTGGATGCAGTATCTGTTCTCATTGATGACAGATTCTCTCCATGATCCCTGAGAGGTAGTCCTACTTGGTGAATGAACCTGCGTTGTGGCTTGCTTCTCTGCTCGGTAGCCCAAATTTAGGGGCATTGCCCTTGGACACCCCTTGCTGTTCTTTATTTATACGTTAGCTTGTTTTGTGTTTTTTTTGTTTTCTAGTTTTAAAGTCGGGCTCACTGCTTGTCAAGGGTCTTTGATTGAGAGACTGTAAGTTTTAAAACTGCACCAACGTCATCATCATCATCATCATCATCATCATCATCATCATCATCATCATCATCATTATCATCATCATCATCATCATCATCATCATCATCATCATCACAATAATCATCATAATCATCATCATAATCATCATCATCATCATGACAATACTTTGTGGAGATTACCAATTAATTTAAAACTCTCCTCGACCTTCATTAGTGTATATCAGATGACCACCTTTTCGGCAACAAAGATGATAATGGTTCTTTCTCTTCTTCATTTAATGTGCAGTGTGATGGCATTTTACACTTGTGTAAAGAAGAGCAGCTGTACAGTCTGCAAACAAGTATCCTTTTGATGAAAATGTTGCATGAATCATCTAAACCAGTTAAACAGGTTAGTATGATAGTGTGTACTTTCCTGATGGCAGCATTCCCTTTTATAAGAACTACAGTCATGGACAAAAGCTGTGTTAATTTTTAATTAAATGAGATAAAAGTGACTGGAATAATGGAATGCATTTAGTAAGGAATGGGGCGTCCATTCTTTATATTGTATCTTCCCCATCACCTCCTATCAACTGGGAGTTGTGACATGCAAGTCGCCGATTTGAAGATTTTCAAAATCCATTGTCAGTTGGAAAAGGGGTGAAACCAGTTTCCATTAATTTATGTCCAAGATTGTAGATAGGTAAAGTGCCAAGTAAAGAAACTTCATTGACAACGTTTCGTCTTCTGAATGACTTTTTCAGGTAACGTTCAGATTGTCTTGTAATTTTGTAAAACTGGTGATGGGCGTACAAAATTGACAGGTGACTTAAAGAAGTCTTACAAACGATGGAACATTGTCGAAAAAGTGGGAAAGAAATGAAAGTTTCCAGTCAGTAGATGCATCTAATTGCTGCATTTGTTAATGCAAGTTTTATCTTTCGATTTGTAGCTGTTTGCAACATTTCACTCTCCAAGAAATGGTAACAAAGAGCACGAAGATACATTTGACACGTATTTGCAGTAAGTAACATAAATTAAGTTACATATAACATATAATACTAAAAATATTAATTTGGATGTAGCCAATCGTACCGAAGGTGCAAGAAAGCCAATGTCATTAGAATGTAATATAGAATAGCATATATGTAAAGGAAAATGATAGGGCATCTTAATAAAGCACATGGTGGTAGGGATTACATAACATAGGATAACATAGGCTAGCTCTGGATAGTTTAGGACAGTGGTTCGTAAGCTTTTGATGTGCTTATATCCCTTAAACTTTCATAAAACTTCCCCTAATCCCCTGTGTAAAATGACTTAGTAAATAAGAACACTTGAAACAATTGATGTGAAAAACAATAGAATAAGTATCATAATGCAGTGCATTGAATACAAAACTAACATTTCCATACACTTGTCTTTTAATGTACACCAACATTCGGACATATTACTGTGTTATGGGAATGTTAGTACTTTGTTCATACAATATTGCATGTGATATCATATCTCATACCCTCTCCTTTGATGTTCCTTCTCCCTGGTTATGACCGAGAGGCTAGTGACTTGAGAACTCAGGATGGCAATGAACAGCAAAGCATATGATGATATAGCTGACGATATCCCAGGACAGTGTCGGTTAACTTAGAGTAACCTCCGACTGTATAGTGCAGGGAAGCAATAGGGTAGCAGGGCACGTAATGAGATGGAAAAGTATATTATGGCGCAAGTTAACTCGGTATAAGATATCTCAAGATAGCAAAGCGTACGATGTTTTAGCTGAGAATAGCAAATGAAAGCCCAGTAAGTCAAGTGAGCTTCAGATCAGAGGGTACAGAAGCTGGTTCCATACGCCCCTGAACATCCGTCAATACATGAAGATGCCCTGTTAGAAATGAAACGATACGTTTATATAAAAGACTCTTATGGGTGGTGACCTTACCCTCCTTCTTATAGCAATTGAGACGTTTCTGTTTTGCAGGTGCTGATGTTTATTGTTGTGAAGAGAAATTAAGTACATTGTTATGAAAACTCTCAATGGCCTGCACGGGTGGTTACCTTACTCCCCTCCTTATAGCAATTCAGACGTTGGTCTTTTGGAGATGCTGGTGTTTATTGTTGTTAAGAGAAATTAAGCACCGTCAACAGATGAACTTATTTAGAATCTTAGATCCACTTAACAACCATGTTATAATTGGCTCCTTGCGTAAAGCAAGCAAGGTTTAAGTGGATACACAGTGGTGCGTTACATCTCTTAAGCAAGTGAATTGAGTTTGTATACTTTCTGGTGATGGATTCATCACAATTTACTGCTACATGCCACAAATGGTTCTTGAGTTTCTTTTGAGCTTATATTGTTAGTATGCAGAGATAACACATTGTCCTAATGTTGGCATGCAGAAATAATAAATTGTTTTCACAAAATAGCGAAAATATTGTGTACTTAAAAGCTTTTTTCGTCTAACACTCCTCAGAGTACTAACGTCAGAATTACCGTAATGAAATGTGTGGAAGAGTATACCCAACTGTATTTTTGAAAGAGCCAATCAGAAATTGGACTGCCTGAATGGCTTGTGTTTTTGAACCAATCAGCATCCATTAAAACAAGATTAAGTGAATAGGCCTAGTGGGAAAACGAATTCTTTCTGTCTGCATAACAAATGTTTTCAACAAGCCATTCATGGAGTCCAATTTCTGATTGGCTCTTTCAAAATTACTGTTGGGTATATACTCTTTCACACACCTCATTTCGGTTATTCTGAAAGTTAGTACTCTGAAAGTTAGGAGTGTCAGACGAAAAATACTTTTAGGTGCACAATGTTTGCGCTATTTCGTGCAATATCCTTGTTTTCTACCCCCCAAAAAACTATTTAAATTGGTGTCATGTTGGCATGAAGAAGTAGCAAATTGTTATGATGTTGGCTTGCAGAAATAACGAATGTTTCAATGTTAGTATGCAGGGATAACAAATTATTTCCACCACTTTCCTCAGAAAAAGAACTGAAGAACTGTTTTCTTCTTACAAGGTGAAGTACGGGCCGACAGTGAAAGGTAGGCGTTCAATCCTTGCTTATTTATGTAATAATTGAGCAAGTTTGCTCCCAACGAAATTATTGTGGAAATTTTTTCCGTATTATTCTTTCCTCTTTCCGTTGCTGACAAACTTTACTTTGTTTTACAGTTGTTTGTGCTATTAAGTAGCTGATGTCTACTATGTCTGAACTTGCCAACCATTTTATATGCTTCTTCACCTTCTTCTTCTTCTGTTATTGCCATATCAATTCGCGTTGGCGACAAAATTTCATTATAACACGCACGAAAGATTTATTGCGACGTAAAAGGACTCCATGCCTTCATCTGGGCCAGAAACTTCAACCTTTGTTTCCCTAAAGAACGTTTTCAAGTGATTTACCCAGTCAGGGCTACGTGTTCCAGTTGGCATTTTTTAATAACATGGCCTATGTACTTCACCTGTCGCTTTTTTATCGTTGCTAGAAGCGTCCTCTTGTATGCTTATGTGCCTCCAAGTACCGTAAATTTATCTTTACATCTATTATCTGGCGTCCTGAAGTATATCTTCGGTAAAACAAAGAACAAACGGCAGAAAGGACGTTAGTTTTAGCATCATTTGTAGTTTTAATATGAAGATTTTACTTCCAGTCAAACACAGTAACTGTGCTAGCTTCGCTTGAATTTGCCAAAGACTGTTTTGTGGCTGCTTTCGGTTACAAGTTGGTGAAGTCTTATTTGTAAACCAATGTTAATTGTATTCCCAAGTTGCAGATATTTGGCAGCAAGTTTGGATGAATGGCTCAAACAAAAAGGTCATACGTTAAGTCCCTGTTACTTAGCAACGTAAAAGGAAGCATTTGTCTATGTATTAAGTCAATAGGCAGCATTATTAACGTCGTTTCCAAAGGTGCGAAAGTATGAAGAAAATTTTTAATGACGGATGTTTCGAGTTTTCATTCTGCTCTCCCCTATCAGGTATTTTGATGTTTACAAGACTTCCTTGAAAAAGTGTCGCAAAAGATGCATCGTGTGTAACAATGAAGGGAGCTTCTGCTGCTTATATTTTCAATATTTAAATTGTGATAAAATTATTAATTAGAATACGTTCACGACTAGCACAACTCCGAGAGAGTAGGAAATCGCAGAACAACAATAGAGGGAATGTGTTTAAGTATAAGTAGAAAGGGAGAGCAAGATTTGCGTAATTGTGGCGAATAAAATGTTGATTTTTCAGGAATCTAATGATGATATTTAAATATTTAATGTGAAATCAATCGCTCTAATCTTTCGATAGTTTTCAATGACCTGATTGTTTTTATTCTTTTTGTTAGCTTTACATTATTGTTCCAAGACTCTTTTACCAACTGAAACTATTTTAAATATTGCGTTGAGTAACGGATTCATTTTGCTAAACGTTTTCGCCACCAATTTATAGGTAACGAGGAGATCCTAGAAAATAGTGGTCACGAGAGCGACACGTTTTATGCCGCTCGTTGTATTGAAAAAGGCGTAAATTGTAAACAAATTCTTCTTGTCGGCTGAGTAAAATCTTCTCGTTTCCTATAAATTCATGGTAGTAGCTTTCTCATGTCACTCTTTACGATTGCTGTGATCAGTGTATTGCGAAAACGTTTAGCAAAATGAATCCGCTACTCAACGCAATATTCAAATTTTGTACCACAAACCAACTTTTGAAACCATTATCGAACTGGTGCAATGAAAAGCGTTCAATAGAGGTTCACTGTGCTACTCAAGTTGGTAGTGAAGAGATATTGTCACGTACAGTCATGGCTGATGTCGGTATACTTTCTTTCTATCCCACATTTTTTGTAGGAAAAGACTGGGAGGAAACAATCCGAAGTGTTTCCTATTCATCATTGGTCTTTGAACTGCTTTCGTACCCAGCGCGGAAACAGGTATGACAAATCTATGTTGGTATTACCAGAATACAACCTTTGTAACGCTTTCATTTATATTCATTATTGAATACTAGAAGGACGCCTACAATTAGAAGCTCAGGCTCCCACTCCTCGCTTAAAGTGCGCCGTAAATATTGGAGTTTGAGACTTGAGATACTTGTATGGCGTATGAAATAGGGTATTGTCGCGCGAGATGCGGTATGGGATATTTAATTTTGTACAGACTTTACTAAATTTGAACAAATAACTATGATGTCTTAAAACCATTTGTGACGAACCGTTCGTTGCAAATATTTCCTGACTGTTAATTCCTCACATAGTAATGAATCTTTTACATTGCTCGATTTCGAACGAACTTGTTGTATTGTTTTATTCCAACTCGAAGACAACGTTAATGAGGGGCTTACTTTTTAAGGCTTTTGGGCATTTGGACCTTTGGCTTACTTTTAATACACTAGTCACATTGTATGGCCTTCATTAAAATATTGTGTCCTCATAAGTCTCTTTACTATCATCAGTAAATATCTGGATTGAAGATCATTTTGCTACCTTTTTTCCAGCGAGTTTAAGGAAACGGTATCAAAATGCAAGCCATAAATAGTATTTACAAATCTTGGTTAATTTTGTTGTAAAATACCCTTATTTATCATTGACATCTAAAAGAAAGAAGAGGAACAAGGAGAAGTGCAAGTAGGAGGTCATAGGTACCTCAATTTCTCTTTACAAACTGTTACTCTCTTTCTTCATTCAGATAAACAACATTCCTATTCCTGGCCAATATATACTTTTTCCTGGCAATGATGTTGCATGATACACCTACGCTCCAATAACGGACAAGTATGCCAACTGTGACAAATATTTATAGTATCAAACCCCTTTTTAATGAATGGCACTTCAAGAGTGCCCTTACCAGACGACTGTATAATAGTTTGTTAGTTTTGA
Organism: Alatinidae sp. Z8VKAUB7J3; assembly: GCA_010016025.2. NCBI lineage: Eukaryota > Metazoa > Cnidaria > Cubozoa > Carybdeida > Alatinidae > Alatinidae sp. Z8VKAUB7J3. The sequence continues at coordinate 77,572,405 of JAAAKM020006971.1, read as the reverse complement.
AAAGAACACTAGAGAAATAGAAAATATGTCACCACCGGGGATCGAACCCGTGACCCACGCTTTCGTGGCGTGCGCTCTGCCAACTGAGCTAGGTGACCTCCGATGTTAACATACTTTATTTCTCTAGTCACCACATTAGCACCCAGTCATCCACCGGTGGACATCGACATCCAGCTCAACGAAATTCGAGACCAGCTTCTCTGCGCCATGTGACTTGAATAGTTTATTGCTTTTGTAGGTAAGACTGGACCTAATAGGCAGAGTTTGTGAAGATGAAGAGGATAGTCTGTCCAGGGATAGCACTTTCGTTTTGTATAATCATGCTCGTCTTTCAATGCTAATGAGACATTTCAAAGAGGAGGTAGGAAAAGGTAAGTCATTCACGAATTTTACTGAATCTTGTAAATAACGCAAAGTCCATAGTCCGACACAGACTCGGTCAGAGGACAACATTTGCTCGAGAATCCATGTGCTGACAATTATCAAGAAGATTCGTTTACGGTATTAGCCAAGGCCGATCTCCTTTTCACCTTTCGGCCTTAAAACCCGCATTTGCCAAAACAAAGAAGCTGGTACTTTGTCGACGAAAACAATTGTTTTACAGTTGTCACGCCTTTTTCAATAATATGAGTGGTGGAAAAGGTGTCACTCTCGTGACCATTATTTTCTACGATGTGTTTTGGTCTTCTCGTTTCCTATAAATTCACCGTACAAAGCTTTCCTCACCGCATTCCATACGATTGCTGTGATCAGTTTATGACGAAAACGTTGAGGAAAATAAATCCGTTACTCAAGGCAATTGTCACGTAAGTCATCACATTAACTAAAATGGCCTTCTAAAATTCATCCTTTGTACATAAAAACAATAGCACTTTAAAAAATATATACATATTAGTGGGGGATAAAACACTGGTGCAGGAGGGAATGTGTCTTCATTTATTGCAACGTATTTGCCTAGTGTCCCTGGCGGCTGAAAGCGCCCCTCTTCCTTTCATCGACATCGATTCCTAGTCGATTTTTCATCATCCTCAGGTAGGTCATCGTGGCGTGACTTCGATATAGTCAATGAAACTAAGATAACAAATTTGGTCTACTGTCTGCAGATTGATTAAATATATATGTATGTATGTATGTATGTATATATATATATATATATATATATATATATGTACATATGTAGGTATATATGCTTGTACTTCGCCGTTTAAAAGAAAAGTTATTACATCACTTAAAAACAGTTCCTTAAGAGAGGAGTAGATTTCTTTTTAAAAAATACATTCATAAAATTTATAAATTTCGAATTGAACTTAACAGTTAGATACTTAATAATTCAGTAAACACTCTAATAAAGATCATAGAGATGGCATTCAAAAGATCCAGAAAAAAAGTTCCTCTGTAGAAGTAACAGGGTAGGTTCAAGCAGTATTTAATGTCTTAGACAATGGAGTTAATAGACAGAGTCCGTTTTTAATGAATCTTTTCAGTAAGAGAATAAAGTAAATTGCACTCCATTGCTCCTTAATTTCTCGGTAAAATGTTATAAAGATACTATAGACTTTTGCAAGATCAGAAGAGATTGCAACGCTATGAAGTTTTTGTTGGCAAACTTAGTTACTGTTTCCATAGAGACCATAATCACAGAAAAACTGGATTAATTTGGTAGCTTTAGCATCAGGTGCTGAAGACTTTTTAAAGTTGGTTTTTCTAACGGCAATGCGCACTTCTCTCTCTCGAATAGATGATCCTTCTACAGATATTCGTACCTTGAGCTCCTCTCCTCGGACGTCATCATACTATGACGCAAGCACTATTTGCGGCCTTTCCAAAATGACTCCATTTCCCCCATTTCAAATCCCAGACTTTGAGTGTCTCTCTCCAAGACTGTTGCCGTGTAAAGACTTTCTATTATGACGACATTTCCCTTATTTCATACCCCAGGCTATGAGAAAAGCATTCCACGACCGTTGCCAAGTACAGGAAGGGATGCAGAGTCACCTAAATCCCCCTGAAAAGCTTCTGCTTTTCAAATATTTTACGTTTTACTTGTCCGTTACTGATACAAAATATTCATCACTCATATATATACTACATGAGAGAACTCTTTTGAACGCCGAAGAAGAGAATACAGATATGAAGTAAACTTTGCGAATTGGTTTTAAATAAGCGATACTGAAGATAAATATTTACATCACCGTCACTTCAAAACAATATTTGGTACAGACTGATGGACGCTTTTACAAAGGAATGAAATTAATGTGAGGATTTTAGGAATAAATAACCCTTTACAGGAAAACTAAAGGTCTTTGATACGATAATAAGGAAAACTAATTTGTTTTTATCGGATCAGAATTACTATGTCGAATTTCAAATTAAGACTGCGCCTCCCAGCATTGTAGAAGAGTCGCCTCCTTGAAATTCTATTGAAGGCGCTAATGCGTACTAAGAACGCTTCTCAATATTAGGAAAATCTTCTGAAATATAATAAATGCAGTCGGATATTGAAAGCATTTAAAATTAGCAGTTTCTATTATCATTTAAGTCTGCTTAGTGTTTAAGCTAATAGCTTAATCAGACTCAGTAGGTCCACTATGTTTAATCGACCATTTACTTCTACCATTTTATATTATAAACAACAAACAGACCCTTGAAAGGTTATGATTACAATGGGAAATGTTTTGTAGTCAAGATCTTATTAATCCCATATCTCTATAGTTCTCTACACAAGCTCTCATTTGTAACGTACGTAAACACGTGTCTGGAACGTTAGCCTCAAAAATTACCCAACCATGCCTTTATTACTCAGGAAAATATCTACTTTCGGCGATAACCACCCAAATATATATTTAATGGATACTTTCCTTAACCACTTAAATAATTACCATGTCAACATTAACCACTTGTCGTCACGTATTTCTCGCTTGTCTCACTCGACAATTTTTCTCTAGTTAGATACCACCTAAGACTTAAGGCATCTGAAGAATTTCCATTCTCTCATATTCTCCTAAATACGTACCCAAAACAGAATTCCTATACGTGTAGTTTCCTACCCGGACAGTAGTTGCCTAGATAGATCGCTGACGATTTTTACCGTGAGCGATAACGATTGCAACATATTTTACTGGAAAGCATACCCACCAGTAAGTTCCTGGTCAATTTTCACTTTGGTAGTTTGCTACTTCGGACTTTAATTAGATGGTCAAATTATCAATTGAGTATTCACCTTCTGTCTAATGTAAAACAGATACTGCATGCAAATGGTCAGATATTTGGATGGCCAGTATCCGTGCAGCAACTGTTTCAGTGGCAGAACCTCGTAGGCCGTAAGTATCGGAGTGGGAATTATGTTACTTGATAAATGCCTGAGTTATGAATTGGCTTACTTCCCTAATATTCCAACCAGGACCTAGCCTTCGGCTGTTCTTCTTCATTCCTGTATTTCAAGCAGTGGTTTAACACTATCCCATTGCGCAATTTGTAGCATAATATCTACAAAGATTCTGGTCCGAAGTTCCAGACGTTCCATAATGTTTCACTTAGTTAATGTCATAAAAGTTGTGGTATTGAATATTCTAGGACAATGTGTCGCATGGTGGTGTCTTAAAGTTATTTGGGGCTCAGGGAATGGTGGTAATTGTCGGTTATACAAATAACAATAAATGGCCGCCAAGACCGTACCGAAGAGCTGGCAGACTGGTAACTTGCCTCAGGCCCCGCATTTACTAGAGCCTCACTGTCTCAAAGATAAAAAGTGGACTCAGGTACGATATACCTTATATTTTCAAGCATTATTTAGCTAAAGTGCCCCAAAACAACAAAAAACTATTTGTTTACATTGAAATATAAAGAACGCTAAGTAGCCTCTAGGATGCTGATTTGGGATACAACAAAGTGTCGAGATCGTGCTCACCAATTCCCAAATGATTGCATGAAATAATGAAGCATGAGAATGTATCTTAGTATTTAGTCAAGATACAAAATACTGAGAAAAAATGATTGCAAAAGTTCTTGTAATTCTCTTTGATATCAAACTTGTTGCCCAATCTGATACATTCAATTCCCAAGTGGGTTTTCTCCCCCCTTTCTAAATACCATTTATCATAATAATTTATACGCTGACGAGCAACAGATAAACAAGCTTTGTGTACGAAGGTATTTCAGCTACTTTATGCAACTTTTGGTTACGTTCACTAATCTGGCCGTTACAACCTAACAATTCTGCAATAATTTTTAAAGTCAAGAGGAACTTCTTCCCAGCAAATTATGATGAAGCGCATTGTACTAGAAATTGGCGCTTAATTCTAGCAAGCACTAATTACCTACTCATTTCTTGGTTTTAAATAATCAAAAATTTCCAATCCTTTTGTTGGCAATATTTTCTTTCAAATATAGGCTTTCGACTTCATCTTTTCTATGATTATGATTATAGAGGTGAAAAGTTTCTTCTAATCTCCGCAGCAGCTACCTCTGCTGCGGTCTTTTATGAGTTACGAAAGTAGGGTTGTAAATTACACACATGCACGTTTCTCATGATAGAGAATATTATTATCTAAGTGATTTTCTCCTCCCTGATTACTGATCTTTATCTTCTTACTACTAACCAATAAAATACTGGCAATAGGTCTAGCCACTTATTGATTCTTCTAAGCCAATGAAATCCTTCCATGTTATTATTAGCTTTGTGATTGGTCCATTCCTTGTGTATATGTAAAACAATGAGAGAGCGACTGACGAACTGTGAGACCGGTCACAGTTCCTCCAATAGATTGAAAAGACTAAATATTTTTGTAAATTGTTATAAGAGTTGCTCTAGCTAGCACGAACAGTGACAGCTTTATGACACGTTTAAGGGAACTAAAATAGGAGAAAGGGTTCAAGGATTTTCTGCAATCAACGGAAACGTTTTGTGTGCAGTATGCTCTTTCCATGCGGTGATGTTTTGTTTGACTGTAAGATCAAAACATAAACACTCATACAGACACTTGGCGAGCGTTGCTGCAAAGGGCGTTTGGTCTCGGCTTTAAATTTTGTACTAATGGCATGTTGTACCATTGAGATGCAAGTGCCTACACAGCCTAACTACAATAGGGATGTGTCTCAGCAAAAGGGTTAGGACATTGGATTCATGATTCGAGGGTCCTGGGCTCCAATATACGTAGACAAGCCCACAGCAGTCAGAAAATAAACTTGTGAGAAATCGTCTCAATCAAGACTTCTCTATAAAACACATGTTTTACAGAAAGATTTTGGTTCGAAGTAGCTAGCGGATTACCTTTCTTAAGGGTATTCAATTAACACAAAGTAGATATCGGCAATCCATAGCAAAGAGATACCATAAGAAAAAATATAAATAGATTGCATAAATTCTAAGACAAATTTACATACCTGTTTCAAAGAGGCTTGCAGTCTCAGAGCATCAGCCGTATCAGCAATATACAGCATTCGAGTCACTCCACTCAGTAAAGAATCGGCCGCTTTTACCATGTCTTGTCTCTTGCTGGGTGAGCAAGGATCTGATAGAAAATCACTCGCTGCATTTCTCATTGTTCCTCCTGAATAACAGTAAATAACAAGATAATTAAAGAGCTGCCATGGTATAGTGAATAGTGCTCCAGCTCCTGGACAGAAGACTGCGTTCGATTCCTTGACGGGTTTGATCCCTTGACAGGACCATTGATGACGTCAGGAAGGGCATCACGTCTTAAATTGCTCTGTGATCCGATAAACGTACCATGTGTGTGGATACTGCCTGGCCCTTGCCAAAGGAAAGGGCATGGCGGAAAAATGCATCAACATGATAACGAAATCATTTGAAAATGACGCGTCAAGTAACACAGTGGCGTACTATCTTCGTCGTTGTTGGCAAGTTAGTGTCCTCCATACAAGACTTCCATCGTCTTATTACAATACCGACTTGCTAGGTCGCTAACAGCTTTCTTTCTTCGTGGTACCGTTTTGAAAATACAAAGGAAGATTGGAAAACCTCGCAAAATTATATGTTGTATTGTATTTACTTTCACAGTGATTTAAATTTGAATCAATAGTACTATAAACATGAGCATATCATTTTATTATCACTCAACGTGAGATTTCCACGAAGACAGAAACCGACTCTTTAAAATTGTTGATAAAATATTATAGCTAACTGGGACCAATACAAGACTGATTACGACAAAACTTGAGATCATAGATTTCCAGTCCTGATTCGATCAACACGTTTTATGAAAGCTTTTGACTTCCAACGAAAGAGAACGTGGTTGACGTTGATCAACATTAAAAACGAACTACCGACTTAATAAACTGAGAACACTTTAAACTTTTCAAGTAACTAATTCAATTATAATACCTTGCATAATTATCATATTGACAAAAGAATTAAAAGTTTTGAATGCATGAGTAAAACAGAGTGATCTTAACAGACGTAAGAAAGAGTCCACTACAGAGATCCAAAGATTACCACTATAGCTACAACTGCCAAACCATAACTCGTCATTATAAAATGACCAGTAGAAATCGGCAAGCACGATCATGCTGTTTACAGTTCTTAAATACACTTGGAGCCAGGCTATAGCTGTACCTTGGGCACAGTGATCACAGACTAACGTGTACTTGCAAGACAATATAACCAAAGAATTTAGATGTCTGTAGATTTAAAAGATGGTTAGGCAAAGACAAATCTAGGTCCACACTAAAGCACGTAACAGATAGAGAGCCACTCCAACTTCGTTTTCTGAACCATATATCCCTACAAGATTACAGTTCGACTCTTCCCCGTCCTCCCCCCATGGATTCGAAACCTTGTTCCTTGAGCAGGCTGTCGCATGTACTACACCAGTGCTACTGCAAATCTTCTTTACCTAATTGGTGTCTTCCTCTATTATACTGACAAGATAGCATGATGAGAACGTACGCATTGCTGTACATCAGATTGCAGGCCCATGAGACTTCACTGTTTGAACTGGCAATTTTTAAAGCAATACACAGTTAACACTCCTTTAAATAAAGTTTTATTGTTGGTATAAATAGCTGGTTTAATTGTGTATCAAGTCTTTGGTTATTTGTTTAACCCTTGTTACGTCTTTGTAAACAATTTGGTTCTTTGACTGATGCCACTTGTGTATGCATGCCCGACGATTTATTGTTCTTAAATTATTATCAGATGATTAAAAAATAATCTGCTTATAAAAATGACAACCAGGGTAAGTATCTTTAAAAGAAAGAGACATATTGATACATTTTTTTCTTTTTTTAAATCTATACTAACGTTTCGTCAAACTAGACTGTTGACATCTTCAGAGTTATAAGGAATATAAACTGGGTGCTACTGAGTGGAAGAATAATCTATCACGATGCGGAGAAAAATGATCTAGAGTTAAGACTACACAGATGTAAACATACACAAAGACAAAGGAACAGCAGGAAAGTGGTAACAATTAACAAGGGACAAATAAATTATAAGGTACTTATGAAATGAGCAATGGATGGCAACTTGCTGCGTTAGATTTCCTTTTTCTGTTACTTTTGGGAGCCGCCACAATGCTGCGAGCTCAGTCTTTGTTCTAGTTATTATCCTGCTTTACTGGCTACTAAGCAGATCCATTCTATATATTTGTAATTTATATAATAATCTTGAAGGGATTACGTCCAAGGGTCAGCATATGTTTATAATGCAAATGAATAATTTACTTGCAATGGCGAATTGAGTATGCAAAAGGAAACGAGTAGAATATCTTGCGCAACTATTTGTAGAGTACAGGTCACTTAACCTAGAAGAGTTTACTTTGGCAAACCAATTTACTTTCCCTAAGATATCGTATAAATAAATAATGAGAGATAGCAAACACGAAACAACGGGGGAAGGATTCCAACAAAATGATGCAATGACAATCACAGTTTTTAATCAGTGTTGTCAGTGAGCGACAAGAATGTAAATTTGCAGTTACAAAATATGTTAGTCTTTTGCTGTTTTCTGGTAGACTGTACTAATTAAGAAGCAAACAAACTTTGCATCTCAAATTCTTTCCGTCTTAGCTAAAGCCTTGTAAGGATAATGGGTTTTAGCAAAGAAAAAGAGAAAAACAAAACTAAAAAAATAAAAAAGAGACGAGTACTAAATTAGAGCATATGTGCAAAATTATAAGGCACTCGGTATAAAATTCTTTATATCTGGAAGATTGCTAAAATGCGTGAAATTTTTCATCTTAAAATTATTAAAATGTGTGAAATTTTTTATCTTAAAATTATCAAAATGCGTGAAATTTTTATCTAAAGATTGCTAAAATGCGTGAAATTTTTTATCTTAAAATTATTAAAATGTGTGAAATTTTTTATCTTAAAATTATCAAAATGCGTAAAATTTTTTATCTTAAAATGATAAAAATGCGTGAAATTTTTATCTAAAGATTGCTAAAACGCGTGAAATTTTTTGTCCTGAAATTATCAAAATGCGAATTTTAATATCTTGAATACTTCTTATTGTTATCTTGAATGACTTTAGGACGTCCTTTATTTCCAATCCAGCCTCTTTGGTAAATTGATACGGGAAAATATATCTTAAAAGAATAATGTTGTTACGTACGCTGTTGTTTTGCACTCTCGGGTTTAAGTTGTCTTACATGCTAAGCAGTCTTCAATAAGTATTATTTTTTGAAAAGAATACTACAGACGAAGACGAAGACGAAGACGAAGACGAAGACGAAGACGAAGACGAAGACGAAGACGAAGACGAAGATGAAGACGAAGGCAAAGACGAAGACAAAGAATGAGGAGGAGAAGGAGGAGAAGATGAAGATAAAGAAGAAAATGAAGAAGAAAAAGAAGAATGTGGAGGAGGAGGAGATGAAGATGAAGATGAAGAAAAAAAGGAAAAGAAGAAAAAGAAGAACAAGAAGAAGAACAAAAAGAACAACAAAAAGAACAACAACAACAAGAAGAAGAACAAGAAGATACTTACTTTAGAGTCGAATAACGTGATCTCCTTCTCTATCTAAAAACAAGGTTTCGAAAATGTCGTCCACCGACGTCGGGTAGTATTCACACATCCTTTTATTATCGCAACAGAAGTTCACTTCGCAAACCATCACTTGCATTTTTGTATGATCTGTAATAAAGGGATACCAAGTATATAAAATGACGTTAACTCTCTTTACTGCATAAAGAAATTCTTATGTAGAAGAGACCTTCTAAGATCGATACCCTTGGGCCTAAAACCCATGCGGTTTACAGATGACAGTCTCTCAATCAAAGACCCCCGATGAGCAGTGGCTCCGACATTAAAACTACCCTAAATAAACAGAAAAACCACCAAACTGGCTCACTATTAAATAAAGGGAAGCTGGGGCGTTCAAGGGTAACACCTCTCAATTTAGGCTATTGGGCAGATAAGAAAATCATGAGGCAGACTCAACCGCCCAGTGGAACTGCCTCTCGCGGATTATGGAAAGTATACGTCATCAATGAGAAAAAATACTACATCCATTCCTTGCCAAAAGGCCGAGCAGCGAGTTTACTGATGACTACATAATGCCCCCAATAGTACCGGACGAGTAAAAGAATCACACCGCACTAATGCCATACCTAATTCACACTTAGCGTGGCATCACTCGCATCACAGCTGATTGACAGTCCATAGATAAATAGGAAGGATGAAGGTTTTAGTCGGTTCCTAAAATATTTAAAGTCTTCTATTTACACATTTTATTTTCTAATATATATTTCATTTCATAGCCTTTTTACCACATAGCGCTTGTATCTTTTAGCTACTTGATAGACAAGCATTTAATCATATAGAATTTAGTAGTAAATAATTGTTTAGTTATCCCACCCGCTCCATGACTGCAGGAAATGGTTACATTTCTTTTCCCTCGAGCTATTGTATTACGATATTCTTTTTAACTCGCTACAGATTTCAATTTCTCCGTGCGTATTTCACATTCCTTTCATAAAATCTTTTTACTTGTTTATTCAGCTGCGCTGTAAAAAAAATTTAAGCATCACTTTATAATGGCAACAGTGAGTGCCGAAACGTCATGGATTAATGAAAGATTATGGTACTTTTAAAACGAGGTTGTTTTTCTCTGCTGCCTTACGTAGATTAGTGAATGGAAAAGATGCATTCGGAAAGCCTGGGAAAGTAGCAACTCAGATTACGAAAATAAACTGCGATACAAAGTTCAACGAACTTTGTGACAGAAATGGTGTGCTTCTTGATTGCAAGACTTTTGGAAATTTTTGTATAGGCCAGTAGCCTACGCCCCTATACGAAAACGTTTTGCATATGAACTCCTTAATGGGAGTCGAGGTAGAATGGCGTATGTTCTATCATCAATTAATCAAAATTAATCAATCAATGAAAAAATATGCCGGGTATACGGACGAGTGAATTACCAACGGTTGCGCCATTACGAGAATCAACCAACCAAACGGTCAATTATTGTATAATTCTACTTGTACTTCTAGACCTAAGCGTGGCCTTAGATACTATTGACTACGGCGTTTTGATACTACTCATTACTGTGTTTGTTAAAACGTCTTGAAAATATTATGGTGTACGTTAAGATTCCTATCTAGGTCCACTATTATTCACCTTGCATACAAGTAGACTCA
>JAAAKM020006971.1:77531388-77544174 GCA_010016025.2 Alatinidae sp. Z8VKAUB7J3 | reverse complement strand
ATCATATTTGACCAAACCATTGATGTTGTGAGTCCTGATATTAGTCAGCTGTTGGGAGTCCAGCATACACTCAAAATTTCCAAAGTACCCCTCACAATTTTGTAGGAAACTTCTAATGTCAGACAGGTAAAGCATTTGGCTCAACTTGCTCCTTGATTTTCTCTTGCTTAACTCTATTGAGCACACCCATCAGATCAGTGGTTATTCAATTTATTCAGACATTTTATGTCACCAGTTATAACATAGCATGGCTCAGGTGATATAGTAGTACACTTATGGTACCTGCATGGTATACTTGCCGTCTTTATGACTGTGAGACGTTTCTGTCAGCTAGGGCTAAGGCTACAGATAGTTCCTGCAGCCAGGCCACCTCCAGACAGATCAATTATGTCACTTAGGTAGCAAAAGGATGTAACTATATCAACTGTCAACTATCATCATCATCATCATCATCATCATCATCATCATCATCATCATGATGCTGTTTAGGGCTCATTTTGCCCCAGTCCTAGGGATTGGACTATCATATGGGAGCTCCTTGTTGTTTCACCGAGCCATCTCAGTTATACACTAGTTATGTTAACTTTCTGGCCCCAGGTAATTGATGGTATCACACCACATCTTTCTTGGTCTGCCTCTGAACATTCTACCTTCCAAAGAAAGGAGCTGGCATCTGGTAAGTCTAGTGCTTCCCCTGCTGGCGTTGAAGTAGATTTTTAGTTTGCCATACAGAGTTGTTGTTGTGGTGCTTCTTTCCAAGTGTAATTAGGCAATAAACGATATAAACATTAGCTGTGTAGGCAGAATAAGTAAGCTAAGGAGACCTCAGATGCCCTTGGAATAAGGCAATTGATGGAAAAATCCTCTAGAACATCATTCAAAGTACATTAAGTTTAAACATATTTTATAATCATCTACGAAAATACAGGGCTAGGTATGCCAACGGTAATCTGTGTTGTTTTTATTACTGAAACCATAAGTAAAAGGACCAGTGTTATGTAACACTTGCATCTACCTCCAAACATGCCCATTTTTATACTATAATGCTGGAATATGATCAGTTTTTACTGATCCTCTAGCTGCTATATACATACTTAATGCATGCCTTTACTTTTATGAGCCAGTCTATTCTTCCCTTGCACTTCTGCATGTGAGATATGGGTGCTTTAAGAACCTTCCGCCCAGTAATTACAAACTTGTCACAAAGGAGCATGTCTCAGCATGTCCATTATGTGCAGGTTTCATTCAAAAAGCAAATAATCCTCTTTTCTTGTCCCATATAATTGGACACCAATCATTTCCTCAGCCAGCAAACTGCCATATCAGATCTACTTATGCTGTTCTTTCTTCTACCAGACTTGGTGAAGCTCCAAGTAACAGATGAGTCCAGTTACTTAGGTGATTCAGCTTACTGCATTCTCATTTTGCCAAGTTACCAGGTAATATCCAGGTATCACATGTAAGGCTGTCTCTTCCCCTCAAATTACATGGATAGCAAACTTGTACTGGGCTTTCCATTGGCATAATAAATTTCATTTCTGGGATGATACTCAGTATCTTTGAATGTCTAGTACCATCATGGAGGCTGTATCACAGAGATTTTTAGACTTCTAAGCTAACATATTGCCCAAGAAAGGAACTACATTTCACTCTGCACTTTATTAGTTTTACTTTTAATGTTGTGAAATTAAATTGTGTTGCTTGTTAATGTTATTGAATATGTTTCATTTTATCTCGTCTTAGAATATTAAGAAGTAATAAAATCCGATCAATACAGCCAGGAGCATTTAGGAGATTTCCGCGACTGAATAAATTGTAAGTAATCCAATAATCACTGTATCCTTACAAATTCTATCGAACTGCAATTTGCAACGTTGACCTAATTTGGTGACATCGTTTAAGGGAGAGAGATTAGCAGACGTGAAAACTGCAAGAGAACAAATAGAGTAAAGAATTTATTTATTTCCCATTATATGCCAAGTATATTCAAAGGTATTTCTAACTGACATTTATCCGGCAGCTCAGACCTGTTGCTCAGACCTGTTGCCCGAGTTGGATTGAACTCCCTTGGATGTGTAAACCGATAGTAGCTGCCTACTTGATGCTCGTATATTCTTTTGCTAGCATAGCCATACCGCATTTTTGAATCTTTGTACAGTGAAGCAGAGTTGAGTTCCAGTCTTGTACAAGTATATTTCAAAACTACTAAAGCTCAAAACTTTAGATTTCATAATTGTTGGATTCTAAATCAGCTGCTCTAGCCAGTGAGCAATTCCATTTCTGAAAATCATAGTAACAGATGTCTCTATTGATATCATCGGAGTGAGATATGGCATTGCCTTGTTGTTTTGTATGACAGAATAATGTACTTCCTTGGATGTCTGTTTTTCTTTTCTTTTTTTTTCTGGAATGTCGCTATATATTGTATTTCTGTCTTCATTTAAAGATATTTAGAAGAAAATGGACTATTGATGATCGAGAGAGACACTTTTAAAGGCCTGAGACGATTAAAGCAACTGTAAGTTGAAATATGTATTTTCCGTTTATTTCAGTTGCTAAATTGTACGTTTTTTGCTATAATTTGTAAATGCTGAACACCTGGCCTTTCAGGCAATGCAGAAAAGGATATGAAAGAAAGTGGTTCTTAGTTAACTAGTAGCTGCCTCATTGTTAATTGTTGGTGGCATATGTGCATGTGCTTCTAGCTGTCAAGTTACAGATTGCATCATTTTACAGCAGGCTGTTCGAAGCTGCGCATGCTCTGCATTCTTAGACTACTGTTCACCTTATCCTTGCCCTCATCGGTCATGTGCCCTCGTACCCTAGCTCTTAACTTCCCCCTTTTCCATTTGTTAGGAGTTACTATTCTTTATGCTCTTGTTGTTTTTTTCTCTCTTGCGTTTGCACGTTGCCTTAACAGCCTTGTTTTAGCCTTCTGAGGTGCAGCTTAAACAAACTTCAGAACCCGGTAATAAGAGTTACCTTTAAATAATACGCTTTCTGGTGCATTGAGAGTGAGGATGGGAGCTATTCGTATCAGTAGCCACAAAAATAATGTGTATATTCATGTGTTACATTCATGTGTAAGTGTATATTCATGTTAGTATGGTGGTTTGTGTAAATAAGTATAACCTTAGGTGTTTGGGTGGGTTTTCTGTTTATTTAGGGTAGTTTCAATGTCGGGCCCACTGCTCATCAGGGGTCTTTGATTGAGAGATTGCCCGTAGCAAGTCCATCAAACTGCCTAAAACATTGTGTCATTGAAACCGAATTCGACCGACTTAGTAGTGGCTTTCATCAATTCAATGAACGCGTCCTTGGGAATGGGAAGACTTTAAACTTCTCCACTGCACAACGTATTTGCATAAATTTCCATAGTTTTAGCCAAAGGAACGTCGGTAAAGAGGCTACTTACGTTAAACGAGCACATAAACGACTGTTTTTGGTAAATCCATAGATTTTTGATAGTTTCGGCAAACGTAAACGAATCTTTGATGCAGTTTCCCAAAAAATGTTTCTGTACAGTTTCTGAAATTTCGGATAACCAACTGCCTAGTTCGTGCTGTGAGGAGCCAATCATTGACAAAATAGGTCGAAGTGGTGTACCTTGGGTAATCCATACTTGAGAGGCCATTGACATCCTGTGGGTCTAATTTGATCATAAATTCACTCAAATTCACTGTGAGTTTCACCGAGAAGAGAGGATTTGAAATGTTACTTTTAAAAAGAACACTAGAGAACTAGAAAATATGTCATCACTGGAGATGGAACCCGTGACCCACGCTCTCCCAGCGTGCGCTCTACCACCTGAGCTAGGTGACCTCCTATGTTACCTATTAATTTGTCGACCTATCAATCGATGTAATATACAATTTTATTACAGTTTCATTGAAAGGTCGCAAATAAAAATGTCGCTGTGATAGCATCGTTTAAACATAGCAACAAGCAACTACATGGCAGATAATTTTTAATTTAAATGCAAAACTAAAAATAGTGTTATAGAACTGATAGAAGAGTCTTAACAGAAGAATTCTTGTACGAGCCTTAACTTGATTTTTTACTGTTTTATACCACTATTACCATGTCTATATTGCATAGAAGTTTGAAGTATTGTATTGAGAAGGAGATCACAAAAACCCTATGCTTTGAATGTGTCTGCGGTCTTCGTTGCGTCACAGTAACATGAAATTTCTCTATAGACGCCAAATCAATTTTATAAAACCGTGTTTCCGTCAAGGATTGAGTAAAAAATACAGTCTGCAAAACATTTAAATTATTTTTTTAAATCCTTGTCCCATGTATGCCGCACAAAAGTGCATTTTTTCTTGAAAGCGTGCAAACAAAGGTAAAGAGAATCATGAAGGAGCACTTACATGACAATTTGTCTCCTCTCTGACTTCGTAAAGAAAATGTGCTCTATCAGTTTATCTTACAAGCAAGAAATGGAGTCTATCTTAATAGGATATCCAAAGGGCAACCACTTCACGGCAAACATTGATTAATCTTATGCTTATACGACAACTCGCAAGAAAATGTCCCTACATATTGTAAAGCAGAACGATTCAGTCATTCTTCACTTCAATTGTTCTGTGCCAACTAAACTAAAGACCTTTTCTCTGTCCTTTGGCGAGATCATGTATTGTATTTGTTCTCATTGATGACACATTGATGGCAAGTTCTTTCCACGGTCCGTGAGAGGCGGTTCTAATGTGCGGTGGAGCCTGCTTCATGGCTTGTTTCTCTACCTGTTAAGCTAAATTAAAGGGTGTCCCCTTGGATGCCCCAGCTGCCCTTTATTTATTAATTGGCCTGTTTGGTGTTTTTTCTGTTTATTTAAGATAGTTTCAATGTCGGCCCACTGCTCATCAAGGGTCTTTGATTGAGAGACTGTCAACTAAAGGTATTGATTTGCGTCCATCGACTTGTCGTCAAAGCAAGAAATAAAAGCTTTTACTTGGCTGCGACCTTTTTTCAATCCTATGATTCGCGCTCACTTGTTTCTTTTTTAAAACCTTTAACTGATATCCATCCTAACCAGCTGCGACGTAGGGCAAAAGGCGAAATCTGTATGGTGTATTAGATGGTTGAAATACACATTACGTACATTGATAAGGCTAAAATACACAATCAGGATAATATATGTATTAACGATGGAGTTTGTCTTGATACGTTCTCTGCAAATTTAGAAATGTTCCGAATTCATCCGTTAAAACTCTTAGGGTTTTCATCTCTTTCATCTCATCATTTTGTCGGTAATTTTGAGAAAATAACATCTAGCTGAAATTTATAGCACGTATGTACATATTTATTCTTCAATCGCAAACTGAGTCACCTACGTGTTACGCACCTTTTGTGTTAATTTAAGGAGAATTTGTCACACCATTTGGGCCCATCGGATCATAATGAGCACCCGGATTTGTACAGAGGAAACTGTCTCGTAATTTACTTCTTCACACATCTTCCTTAAACAGCTTGAGTGTTTATTTCGTTTTTAGTTATAAAAGTTGCAACACACAGACTTTCTTGCTTACGAAGGACAAATGCGCATTCTGATAAATCCGGTAGGTGGAGACCGCTTCTTTATAAATTCAATGAAATGGATCAAACTGCAAAACGGTGAAGCAACGCAGGTAAGTTAATGTCTCCTATATACATAGATAATAAAGAACGTCTATCCCTAGGAGACATCCTACTCTTTGTGATAACAGACGCCTGTTCTCTATTTGGTGGCACTTACAAATGTTTATATTTCTCAAATAAACGCACCTAAAACTGCAAATAACCTATGCACAGTGTGAGCAGACTCCAGAACTTTGTCTCCAGATTTGGACAAAATATCAACTCACTTGTCAAGAAGTTCTGGTAGCAAGTTAAATCTTATATGAAGTATGCAGGGGTCGATACATGTTATGAAACTTTTAATATCTATAACATAAATGTTTAATATCAGTGAATACGTTTTAAATTAATGATCTAACCCAATTCATAGTACTGAAGGTCGTCCTTCGGGACAATCTCTTTTGTCACAGCAACCGATCTTTTCACTCCAGAGTTACGGCAAAATAAAGTAAGATATGTGCCGCAAAAGAACCTGATGAAATATTTACAAAAGAGTAGAGGTAACAAAGTTTTAGCTCGCGACCTCTCTTTCAGCTTCTGATCCGACCCGTGCCTTTCTTAGACCGTTTTCATTTACTTTGACAATACCATGTCAGATTAAATAACAACCTAAACACAACATAGTTGCTTTTATAACTTAATAATTCTGTCATTTCCGATTAAGACTTTTAATAACCCTCTTCAATTTTATTCCCTGCAGGGACAACTTTTTGTTTTTCTCGCAGCAATGCATGTGTCATATCTGCTGGACTCTCACCACCTGTTTCCCTAACCTATCCTTCTAGAAAGGTGCCGCTTTACTCTTGTTTACAGTCTTTGGGAGGTATTACCTACGTAGCGCGCTCAAGATAGGATTGGTCATGTTACGATCATAGGGGCACCTCAACCATAACAGACGACCTGTTATTTATTTACTTTCTTTTGCAAAACTTAGAAATAGCTCCTAGCCATCGTATTTCGAGATTGACAGGGTATCATTTCAGACCACAACTAGCATGTGATCAATATTGCCATAACACAAATCAAACATCAGGGATGACACTCGATAATTGCTGCTCAAAAAATCTTTTTAGACTTTAGAATTCATCGTTGAATTGTTGTAGTAAATAGTATCTTTTTGGTCTATCACGAGGACTGTTTCCCTCGTCTTTTCGAAGAATAGATCCCGTCTCGTGTACATGCTTAAGAAATTGTTTTCTCTTTCCAGTAACCCTGCTCAATTAAGTATCAATAAATAGTATCAATTAAGTTGAATTTTTTTATCGTCACTCTTTCACTAAACGCTTTATAATACGCAAGCTTAGCACTTAATAAAAGTTTAGAATTTCTTGCTGTAGTTCTTTAGGGTGTGACAGAAAAATCTCTTGAAGGTCAACATTAAAATAAGTTGCATTTCATTTTATATATAGCAAACAGAATAAAGTGCGCATGAGACGAATAATTGTAGACTGCAAAAAGACGTTGAATGGCGCATGCGTTATGAAAGTTGTATAATCAAGGAGGATGTTGCAATATTTTCGTCTGTTAGCTCATGTGATTAATAAACAATAGCAGTAGAAACAAATGTTTTTACTCTCTGTCACACACCATGGAGCGAAGGAATAATTCTATATTAAGGGTGCAAAATTAGTGGCCAAGACAAAAATTTATTCCTGATGTATACTACAACACCTTGCCGCAAATGTTAGTAGTTGCAAAAAGAAATAGAAAGTGAACATTTGTGATTGGTATAAGGCACAGTAAATACGAAAGACCTGTTAGAGAGAGCTTAAAAGTGTTTGTTTTCTTAATGAAGCTGCTACCAATCTATGCAAAATACCGTTGTTTCTTGTGTGAGTAGGACAGCCGTTCGAAGCATTCTCAATGCAATAGGGACGATCTGTCAAAACAGAATTCTCTAGAATCCGGAACAAACATTTTTAGAACATTCTGCTTGGAGACAGCGAGATAACGTTGCAACAGTTGAGAGGAATTTTGTCAAATCTCTAAGTAAAAGGTTTTTAGCATTTTGAAAGGAGGCTTCGTACCCCATGTAAAATAACAATTTAAGATGGTAGTTATTTAAGAAGGAGGTTGCCTTAGATTTATGAGATTTTTAAGCTTGTTGGACTTATCAACGTTGTTTCTCGGAATATATGGTAACATGGCACAATAGCCTCTAGGAAAATTTATCGAGTGAGAACTACCAAGAAACTCCTATAAAATCGTTGAAATATTGATAGCTTGGTTTCTCTGTAGCTCACTGTTGAGCTAAGCATAGTTGCTGCGTTAGTTCGTCAAGTTGTAGACGTATGCAATTTATTAATTTTAAGGAATTTTCCCAATATTCAAAATAAAAATGATGTCTGAAAACACTTAAATAACTTCCCATGCCACATTTGACCCTGAAACAGTTGCTAATTAGTCAATTAGTACGATGTTTGTCCTCATGTGTGTCATCCTTATTTAAAACTTTCACGAAATTGAGACAGGAGTTCAGACCTCCCCGTTTATTTGGCACACCAGAGCACTTTACTTGTTGAATTCCATTATTGCATTGATGTAATTGTTATAGGAGAACGTCATTAGTACTATCTTTGGTAATGAAAACCATAAATAAAATAGTTTGTTGCGAGTTCTTACCACATAAAAATTTCGGGTTTTAATCAATACTTGGAAGTGCTAGGTATTTTGATATTCTTTGACTTAGATAAGGCTTTCCACTTATGTAATTCAGAGTATCATTCGTTTACATATTCACTGGGAATGTAGAGCTGAAGGTTTTCATGCTTTTGTACACAAAAATTACATTCAGTACAAACAGGTCACGATGTCTTATTGTAGGACAAGGCTAGATAGTTAAAAGTGTCAGACCCAAACAATGAGGATTGAAGGTATTTCTTTGTGAATTTCCTAATGGCAACTAAAACTCCAAATTTTTGCCTGCTTATCAAAAGTTCGAAAGTCAAGTGTCTTTAGGAGAAGGGAAACTTCAAAACCTTGTTGGACAGTTACAATAGAATAATATCTATACAATAAGGTTTCATACAAAATTTTAAGTCTATATAACCCACGAATTATAACGAGTACAACGTTAACCTACGCTCTTTGACATTGAATAACCCATGTTCAGAGTCGTAGAAGCTACTGGGCACGGGAAATGTCGCAAACCTTAGGTTATCTTGAGAGTTTTCCCATCTAACAGCGTAAGTAACCTAATTTTCCTTTCGGTTTAATAGTTCATCAGTCCAAGAAGAATACTTATTAAAGTTGAACAGTTCATTTTCTATTGGCCCTACGTTATATGATTAGCAGAGTCCTTTTACAGCCATTTTGTTCAAACCCGCCAATGCTGATTGAAATCCGGCGTTGTAATCACAAGCGACTTCATTCTTGACAAAATCTGATCGTTTATCTTCGTAACTTCCATCTTTTCCTGGACCACCAACCAGTGCTCCGTATAGCACATGTGCATTCGGTGACGCTGAATTAAAGGTATTCCAGTTGCATGCAAGAGGTTTATTTGGGCATGAGCTTGATGCATGATGCGGTCGCTGTGGTGGGTTGTTGCCATACCCTACCACATAACTTCTTCCGCCATTCCCAAGTTTTCCAACCATAAAAAGAATTTGATCGCGTGCAAACTCTCGGTATTTCTTTGCTTCGATTCCATCATTAGCTGCTGCCAAGCACAAGAAGGCAACATTGGCCGCATGACGATTAGATCCCCATTGTGAAATCCAGGCAAGGCCACCAGGAGTGCGGTTACTCTTGTTGTCAATGATCTTATTGCAGAATGCCTTTGCGTCATTGGCATATTGCTCTTCCTTGGTGATATCATACAACAAAACAGGGATTGCTGCAAATTTGTTGTCCCATGAAAATTCATTTGGAATGACAGACTTGTAATTTCCTTTGGCTTTTGTCAGATAGGCTTGCTCTTTGGTAGCTTTGTATAACCAGAGTTCTGCTAACAGCAATTCGTCATCATAGCCACTGTAGCTTCTGTAAAATTTGCCAGCATCCGCAATAGAATTGTGATAGCTAGCCTTGTAAGTATCAGCAAACTCATAAAGTTCTTTGGCGTGCTTGATCAATGTTTCGGCATAAGCAGCATCTCCATGGGTTCTGAATACAATCGAGGCAGCAGCCATTGCGGCGGCAGTTTCGCCTAGAGAGAAATCAATCAAAATTTGCACCCTCAGTTATTGTGAGCAAAGCTATTATTTCAGCAATATTAATCCTACACGAAGACTTTTACAGCCAAACGAAATAGGGAAGTAAAAGCGATGAGGACATTTTCCGACTGAACAAGTCCATTAAGAAAATCTCTAAACCCTCAGTGGCAAACGAATAGACGTATTTATAACTCGGCAGTTTGCTAACACTTGATTTGTTCCAGAAATTTGCGCAGAAAAATTGAAGAACCTCTTAGTCTCAAATATTTGACAATTTTACAACTAGATTCAAGGTCTTTTGATTCTAAAAATTTAACAAGCTCTCTGACAATGGCAATCTACTACTTACGAGTAGTCACCCTCCCCACAGGGGAGGGAACCTCATGACGGCGCCTCTCCATACTTTGCAAGTAGCCCGACACTTCCCAATCTCTCGGTGGAATTCTCAAGACGAGGCTAACGTCAATATATTTGTTTACAAATTCAACATCTCATAAACAACTTTTGAAAACAATAGAAGCAACGAGGCTTCCCCGCATTCCATTCCGTATTTTAGCTGGGAAACAGGAGTCAATTTAGCTGGAAAACAGGAATTTTACAAGAATAACATTTTAACCAGCAAAATTTCTTTCATCATTTGTTTACGTTTTAAATTCTTCTACGAATTTTTTTTTATTGTTTTAATTATTTTAAATAAGGGAAGGAGCTGTCTGTATGGTTTTAGCCTGAAGAAGGAGTTTTCTTCCGAAACTCGCCTCCAGCAAGAACCTGTTTTTAACGTTTTTATATTTTACTCTTAACAAGTTTCCGGTTTAAAAACCTTTTTCAAGTGTACAGTTGAAGGAAGCATTACCAATATTTATAAAACACTAAACACAATAAAATTCCTAAAAAATTCTACCATACTTCGTACTTTGTATAACAGAGGATTCTTTAACAAGGTTGTTTCCTTTTAGGAGTTGATGTTTGGCGAATAAAGGATGGTACATGCTGCTTAATTCGGTCAACCAGCCTCAACGTTGTGCGGCCAACATAGCCAGCCTTGAACTGGCATGAAAATTGATGAACTACAGAGCTAGGATTTGTGGAAGGCACACGATCTTCGTGGTTGGTTGATAATGCTTTTTTGGTTGTATCAACTACACGTGGAGCGACAGTGCCAAAAACACTTCCCTATGGCCTTTTTGATCTGATTTTCAAAACGAAGTGAAACGTTTCCATGCCATGGTTGTTTTAAGTATACAGGACATTTTTTAGGTCCGAAGCGTTCTTCTTTGGAGAACTGTGACAGTTTCAATTTGAAAGTGTTGTCAAAGATGTCTTCGGGATAGCCATTTAAAAGAAAAGTTTGTTTTAGAAAACTGAGTTCCGATTCTAATTTGGTATCGGAGCAAATCATGAGAGCGCGGTGAACTAAAATTTGGACGAGATTAATTTTACGCGTTCTGGGGCAGAACGAATTCCAGGAGATGTATTGGCCGGAAAAATTTACAAGTTGTTATAACTGTTACAGTCTCCCAGGAACCTTGCACTTTGTCAAGTAATTCACACAGTACATGAATTTTAACATTACACTTACATTACAAAAATTGACAGAATTTTACAGAAACGTCGTGCTGATTAATCGGATAATCCTTTCGTGCAAAAAGTACCCGAAGCAAAAACTTGAAAACTAAAGCCCTTTTATCGTTTCAATACGTAACTAAAGTACTAAAACTGTTCCAAAATGCAGTATCAGGGAAGTTAAGGTTGCGTATTTATATAGCGTAGCTCTAAAATTCACCACCTTGCTGACTTGTTTGCAAAAAAAGGAGAGGAGAACAGGTGTTGGTACACACAAGTTATAAATTTCTAATTCGCAAACTGGGTAGTAGTAGTAATAATGTGCACTGCTTTTGATGCTTCCCATTGCTAGGGGTGGATAACTCAGAGTAACAATGAGGTTCAAAGACAGCGTGGAACAACCTAATCACCTACTGCTCAGGTAAATTGTTTTGCTTTTCTTACTTAGTTCAATCATCGTCAAAACATAGTGCAAGTGGGAAGCACAATTTTATACAGCATCCTCAAGCTGAACTGGAGATT
This sequence comes from Alatinidae sp. Z8VKAUB7J3, assembly GCA_010016025.2. Classification (NCBI taxonomy): domain Eukaryota; kingdom Metazoa; phylum Cnidaria; class Cubozoa; order Carybdeida; family Alatinidae; species Alatinidae sp. Z8VKAUB7J3. The sequence continues at coordinate 77,532,313 of JAAAKM020006971.1, read as the reverse complement.
TATCTCTTATAAAATATATAAATACGAAGAAAGATTCTTATAGTATCTGCGCCCTTATTAGCAAAATGACGTACACAGACTAAGAACACGAAGACATTGCTGTTTAAATCCACTTTCAAAGACGCTTATCTCCTAACCTGGCTATTGCGTTGCTGTTGCTCAAACTCAAAATTTTCCAAGCAACACTCATCTCCTGGTTCAATGCTCATCTTGGGTTATACATATGAACTCTCAAGTTCATGAAAGTCGTACTTATGCTCACGCGAGTAGGATATTTCACAGGTTCAGTTGCCCGGGCTAAGACTACTGATATCGCTGGAAGGGTGATTCTTAACTCTATTTTGCTCTTGGGGAGGTGACTTTGTAGACTCTACAGCAACGTTTTGCCGGTCTTTTCTCACCTCTTTTTCTCACTTGTTTCAGCTCTTTTTTCTAATGTCTAAGAGCTGAAACTGTCTGACTTTTACATTTTCATCTCTGCCACCATATACCTGAAATAGTGCTAAACGTGTGCTCAACTGCAGAGGATGGGAACTCACGGTTGTGAAGTTATACAGGGGCTCTAAAGACCCATTGAGCGGAATTGTATGTTAAACAAGCCAGAAGAGATTATGATTATTAAATAAGTCACATATCAAAGAGCGTTTGACCTTTAAAATTTGCGTAGAGCTGGTAGTCAATGTCCAGCTTCGAAAATATGGAAGCTGTTGTTGGAACTAGAGAAATGAAGGGTTTGCCTTTGAGTTGCTGTATCTCAGTTTGTAGCGAAACGCTTTACGAGTTTGGGGCTGAAGGGTAAGGCCCAGTGGAGTGGAGACTTACTGTATTAATGTTCATTTAAGCCCATGGTAATTTGCCAATGGGGTTATAAATGTTGTCAATGTGAAAATAAAGCGTGGGGGGCATTGATTAAAAAATCTTCCAT
>JAAAKM020006971.1:77517139-77527545 GCA_010016025.2 Alatinidae sp. Z8VKAUB7J3 | reverse complement strand
TCTATCAATACAGTTTCTTCGCTCCCTTGTTTGTGTACATTCCGTTACTCCAAGAGACATAAATTGTGGATTAAAAAGTATGAATTATGTAAAGAAGCATACCAGTATCATCACATTACTTTGAAGGGGGGAAGCAATGCACGGATTCATTTGACGTTTTATTTCCCTGAACTGGAGTGTAGTCTCCTGGGCTATAAATGCCGGACGCCCATCCTGCAACGATGTAGTTGTCGATATAGATGTGAAATTTGTGAGATAAAATATCGATCATAGTACGTTTCCGTGACCAGAATAAAAGTTTACATGCAAAAATAGAGCTCAAACTAGGGCTTCTAATACCAAAGTAGCCTTTTTTGCCCAGGCATATATTTATGTCAACGGATTTCTCTTTTGTAACCTTAGATCAACCTCTGAACTGTTGGCAATAAAAAGAGTTTCAGCGCCTTTTCCTATTCCAATATTACTACATGCTCTTAAGCTTTTCTTGAGGCATGTTGAGATTGGTATAAACTGGCATATTCTGCACATCTGAAATTTACATCTATTTTTGTAGGTATGTTGCTTTTGGGGATATTCCCTGTCAGGCGAAATTTACTATAATAGAATTGTCCCGAATTGACGTCGCTCGCCGATATGCAGCAGATATGCAGCACAAATAGCTTAAATTTAGAGTGAGCAATAATAAAGTCTCCTGAAGTATCAACAGAAAACTCTGTTCATATGGGGCAATAATTCATTAGGTGCTTTAAGAGCCCTCCGACCTACAACGACTGGTGGGTCTTTGGAGGAGTAAAAAAGGGGCAAAATTGGGTTTGTGAGAGAAAGCTCTTGGCCCGGGCCTATCGAACATATGCCTTATTATGACTCTGCTACAGACACAAATCAAAAAATAAACGGTTAGAGACAGGATTTGCGGAGAAAGGATGACTTGAATTTTATTCACATTTGTTTACAATCTCCCAAAATTAGATGACGACATGTCTCATCACTCTTCAATGGACTTGAGTAACTTATCTTCTCTTTTCTTACAGACTCTGATAACTTCATCTGCCTGCGAAACTCTTTAGACACTGAAGTATATTTTGAGGACTGTTATAAGGGTATCTCCGAGGCGGGCTCACTTAAACTAAGATAGAAGTACGTTAAGTTACATAACCTTTCCGACTAGTTTCTTTTTTTACTTTTCAACGCGAACGTCCTGCGGGCTGGTTGCGTCTATTACTTTCTGCGATATTGGCTAAACAAGGGTTTATAACGATCATAAATTTATTTTTTACTGCACTGTCTCCATGGTATTCAGTATCGAAAGAAAAATTCTTTCCACCGAATTATTAAGTGTGGCTGTCTCCTCAAACGATCAGAAAAATACCTGTGAAAATGGGAAGAAATATTATTTCTCCAAAAAGGAGATCACTCGTCATGCCTTATTCGCAATGTTTCCATGGTAGTGATTATAATGAGCAAAATTTGTAGGAATTTCAGATGAAAGATATACAGCGAGCAGAAAATAGAACCACGCCGTACAGATATTGTTGCGTTCGGAAGTGTCTTTTTTAACAAAAAATCTTCCAGAAACAACTACTTGTGAATGATAGGATCATCGCCATAAGTTTTGCTGCCGCCAAGGGTCTGGTATGTAGACTTAAAGTGTTTTCACATGGTTAGAACGTACTTACACATGTAACTTACCAACCAAAAAATTAGAAGCCAGCTGTTAATGGAATACATGCAACTTTGAAATGTGTAGCTGTTGTGTTAATCTGTAAGACAAAATTGTATGTAATTCCGGTAGAGCGATCTCGCATTCGCTGCAAATTTTCATGAAGGGACATGGTGAATTTTCCAAAAGGAGGATGGGTGTGTTGGATGTGGTGGTGAGGGAAGGAGTGGTATGGCAAGCAAGACATACGTTTCCGACGCAAAGTGTTTTTTTAAAAAAAAGACATCAAGAAGCTGCGAAACGTTTACATTACCATAATCTTTATTGATTACCACTAGCTAGAGACGCCAATCGTAACTGCTGCCTTTGAAATTAACAATTCTTAAACTTAAGGTGGATGATGTCCGTGCGGAGAAGCTTGTGTCATCTTGTTACTATATGACCACACTACTCTAGTTGGCATTGATAATTTGTAAATTACAGGCAAATATTAAACTGAATAATACTATTCTGATGCATATTAGGATGGCATTGTTCCTTGTTCAATCATCAACACCCACTTCCGTATGATGCGAATATTTGTGTTGCAGTTAACTTATTTTTAGTTTATATATGAAAATGGGGAGTAGTAAGCAAGGATATTGGACACAGCGAGAGACGTAGACGTTCCTACCCCAAATCTAGATAAAATTAGGGACGTCAAGAGAGCGGATCTTAATGAATAGGCAGTTACTGTTCTGTCAACATTTTACACCTGCCTTCATTATATTGTAAAGCAGAGCTTGTCTTAAGATCATTTGTGCGACCGCAATCCAACATTAATCGCAACTACGAGGATTGCTAGGGCAGAGTCAGGTCTAATTGATAAAAACGCAATCAACCGTCAGTTTCAAATTGATCATAGCGATTATAACGATAACGTAGAAAGCAGGCTTTGCTGTCGTATTCCATTTACTTCGAACTATTTGCCTATTACTGAACTGAATAAATTATGAGTTTCTACGTTTCCTACAAAGGCAGAAAAGCCTCTTTGTGCCTTAAGTTTCCAGTAACACTTTCTTCAAATGATATGTACTTACTGCGGGTTCATCTCGTCATTATTTCTAAAGCTTCTCACTGCTTAGCGCTCTTTAAATAATAAGCAATTTGAACTTCTTTCCGTCTGATCAGCTACAGCATTCTCTTTTGCATGCCAGAACTTCTAGTGGTCTCCTTTCCTTTGCTTTGCTTGAAGTTTCTTTGGTGCGTACTATGTACCAGGTTACCCTGTCATAAGCAGAGCCCTTGCCGTGAAATAATTGATTCTCCTGGAAAATGAGGAGTGTTTGGGAAAGTCTTCTTGAATTTGTCAGGATAGTTGATGAATTGTGGAAAAGTGCCACCACTTCTGTTTTCCATATAAATTTTTATATATGTCATTAACTCCAACTAGGAAATTGTTTGTAATTAAGCTTTAGTTTTAATAAGAAAATCTCTTGAGAATCCTGGAATCCTTTCCTTAAAAATAGTGACTACCCTGGGTGGGCTATATAATCTAATTGTTGTATTTTATGTTGTTACTTCCGCACGTGACATGGAAAGAAACTGAGGGTATTTAAAGCGCGCTTAAATCGGGTTGTAGCAAACCTGAAATGTTAGCCATTGCTCTACTTGTTTTTGTAGTACTATAATAAGCGCCCCTTTTAGAACGTCACCTTTGGTGGCCTAGCTGGAAGCGTTCTACATTCTCCACTACCACTAGAATACTTGTTTTGTTTTCTTTTCAATTTTCTCTACCCTTAAGCTCTCCGTTAATATTAATTAGTTAGTATGAGCGACATACTCTCTCTTAAGATCACCTTACAAGTGTGCTATTTTATATAACTTGAAACGTAATATAAGTTATGTGTATCATCTTCGAGTTTCAATATCGCTCACTAATTTTGTCATGAAATGCATCGTGTAATACCCTCTAGTGTTTTCATGCATGTTTTTGCATCATATACCTCAAAATGTACGCTTTTACGTATATATGTTTTTGTATTTGACTAGTTATATCGATAGGGCTTTCAATACTGGCTTTCTGTTCTCCGGATGACGTATTTTCCGTATCGTTTACGGTTTTTCAATTCTTGCCAACATATTCTTCCCAAAGTACACAATATATATATATATGTTTTATGGATTAAGCACGACTCGTCATGGTCAACGTAAATTTCGCTAGATGGATTAGCAGTCCCTTTCTGTTTTACATATGGCCAGGTACATAAGGGGAAAGTGTGGTGTTCCAAGCGGCTTTATTCTCATTACATAAGTTTTAGCGAAACGTATGTGTATTGAAAGATAGTACCTACTCTTTACAATATCATTTATATGTATGGTCCTCGGCAGAAGTATCTTGCTGTACAAGTTTGATGGGAGCGACATTTTACGTATGAGGAGACAGGGCCTCGCTCCAGTTGGGAGAAGTTACCATTAAATTCATTCGTGAGCCTTAGGTTTAAGGATCTCTACGTTAGTTTTTGTTGGTGTGTCTGTGGGATATATAACCTAACTCTTGTCTTTGTTTATTGCACCTTTACTGATCATGTTTAGCAAAAGGTAAATTTAGATGCCATGTAAACTGGCATTAAACGGTAAAACGTATATTTTGAAACAAATATTGGAAAAACTTTTTGTTCTTGTTTCTAATAATTCTTTTTGAAGGCCAGATAAATGCTTTGAAATTTGTACTCGGTTACGTGTGATATATTTGCAGTCTGTACGTTGTTACTTGCTCCCGGCCGTTTTGGAAGCTGGGGTACGGGTCTAAGGCATTTCAGTATCAGTATGTGATACTGTCGGAAACTGTTGGTCTCCAATCAAACTCGGAACATTGTGGTCCAGTGAAAAAAGGTTTAAATGATACAAAAATCTTTTACAAAGACGTATGCTTGAAATAGACTAATCTTTGATGTTAACTACCTTGACAAAGGGACCCTCTATACTGTGAAGCTAGGACAGAAGTAGTCAAGGACAGAACTTTGTGGCAAAGGGTGGAGGTAGTGTATACTGAAGGAAACGACACAGCCATACTTATTTCATCAAAAAAATATTTCGGTCGGTAAATGACATGCTTAAATGTACTGTGATTTAATACGCATGCGTAGAAGTAAACGGGTATCTCTACCCGAACGGAACTTGGGAGTGAGTTTAGTTGGAAAGGACAAATTTTGGAGGTATTTAGGGCGAATATCGAGAAGCTGCGTAAGTGTACAAAGCTGGTTGATGTGAAGGTGTAAAATTTTCTATTTTCTTTGTTTTTGGTTTATTGGGGTAGGCTAAGTAATATCAATTCCTTACTGTGAGCTAGATACATATAAACTACTTAGACTACGTAACTATAATTAACATAATCTTGAGCTGCATTAAAAGCTATAAATGTGTTGTATACTATAAATATGCTGTTAGCGTCTCGTTGAGATTCTAGTGATATTACATCCGATCTTTTCTTTTTGTACACATTTTCAAGGGCAGAATGGTATTGTCGGGTTCCAATCGTTAAGTCAACATGAAATATATCGTCAGAACGTAGAACTCTTCACCGATGGTTGCAGTCGAATGCACACAAATCATTCCTATTTAAGGGAAGAGGGAGCAATTTAAATAACCCTTTTGGATTAACATTTGATTGTTTTAGAATCCCCTGATTGCTTTCCGTATTTTAATCATATACATACGATATAGGAGTCATAATTCTTTATTAATCATGCGTAAGGTTCAAGACATATCCCAGTATTTGTTCTCATTGATTGCAGATACTCCCCACCTTTGAGTGACGGTCTTGCTTGATGGTTGAATCTGTCTGTCTAGCTTTTACGGTTCATAGCCCAAATTTAGGAGCGTCAGCCTTAGATGCCTTAGCTACCCTTTAGTACTAGTTAGCCCGATTATTTGTTTATTTAGGGCAACTTCAGTGTCGGTTCCACTGCTAATCAGAAATCTTAGATGGAAAGACTGTCATTCTGCGATGTAACTGTTATAGCATACCTATGTGTCCAATCTACGTAGGACCTGCGTACAAACGGAGAGTGTGAGAAGTGGGTTCATCAAGTTGACAACAATCGTTTGTAAGCATACATTATATCTATTTTTGTTGAAGCCCTTCCCTTAACAGCTGTTGCGCAGTTGTCTTGCCGGACGTCTCTTTAAGTCAGCTGCACCGCCGAATGTTGATTTATTATTGTTGTCAAATCTCCAACTTTGAACCTCAGCTTAAACTCTGTCACTTTACTGCTGAATCTCCTTCATTCCTGTCCTGTTACCATGGTAAGCAGAAAAGTAAAAGCGCCGTAATGCCATTCCCATTTTCAACTTAAATGCCCCCTATGACCAGATTATCCTCCTTAAGATGCAAGCTAATTTCGGTAGTGTAGAGGAAAGTCTTATGGTACATTTGAATGATCCTCACTTTCGTCCTCTTGCAAATTCGAACAGCATGCCTTGTGTAACAGCCAGCTAGTGACTCATTGGGTTTTGAGCTCTTAGAGTTTGCGTTGTTGTTTAAGAAACGTTAAATTAATCACCACTGGGTTGATGTCTGCTACCTATTTTGTTGGTTTTCCAAAACCTGAAAATTTCAAAGCCCTTGTCTTGTAGATTGAGTTGCAAGGACCTGTTATATTTAGGATAACAACCGATGAGGGAACTAGTGACAAAGGCTCCATATGTTATTTATATAACTTCTTTCGTCTTTAAGTATGCGATCGCAACGTATACCGACCTATTGATCAAACGTATGAACAATGCAAGTAGTACCTTTTGTATACGAGGTGTATCTGAGGTGTTTTACTGAAAGATTTCCATACATTTTGAAACTCATAACTAATGTTGCTCTCAACACTATCTTTTGTATCAAGTATATCACCATTGCTTGATAAATTTAATTGATGTTTAAAGTAGAGCTGTTAAATGTGGGAAATTCAAAAATTTTAAACTTTTAAATTTAAATTCTGTCGTGAGTAATCCAAATATGGAAGTAGCCTCGACTGCATCATCATTATTAATTATGCAATACATGTATGATGACTCGGATTCCACAAAGAATCAACATGTGAGCAACACGCTGGCTCTTGTCTCTCTCTGATCGATGCGGTTGATCATAACATGGTGTCAGAAGTGGAATTTCTTTTCTAAAAATGTTTACGTATGCCGAAGATTACTGTTGTTCATTATATATATTTAACTATGAATACCAAACGGATATAATGTTTTTCGCGAATGCTTCATCTATATATAGCCTACTATTTTGAAATAATGATAACTGTTGTAATTGTAGCAGCAGTCTCTTCTTTTATGAGTGATTCGATTGGTAGTTAGCTGATTTTGGGGAAGTGACGCCATGTTTCCATTTTCTTTTTACATACATCCAAAATGGTAGCTGGTACTTTTGCCGTTGATTCTCTGACGCGAGAATGTATTATTATAAGTGGAAAATTATCTCCTGTAAAATTTGGACTAAGTTTATATGCAGATGGATTTTTGACTGATGGTTGGGGGTGTGAATTTGTATAAGTTTACCTTCAGCGAATTCGTGACTATAACTCACAGAATAACTAAACTGATCACCAAGTTAAAAACTAGTAAGTAGTTATTCTAAATGGCTACCCAATTTCTCTAATCAATTTAACTAACGCCCGGGGGATTGATAAAATTTTGATCCTCGACCCCTTTCGATGCCGGTAGCTTTATCTTTTTTGTGGTCCTGTAAGACGTCAACCTCTGTTTGTTCCTCTTTTTAAAAACCTTTGAGTTTAAATTGATCCTCTGGTTGATTGTGTATGACGTTTGCTGCTTATTTCAAAAGTATTTGATAAGAATTGTAACCAATGCCCGCTCCCAGATAAGGAACGTTAATGGTAGTGAGGCATTTAATTAACTGAAAACCCTATCAGGAGGCGAGAATTAATGTTGGCCTTAAAAAGAGGAGGAGCGATAAATATACTAATTAAACGTAACTTACTGAAGTAAATAATTAACCCAATTAATTAGTTTAAAAGTTGGCTTCTAAACTCGAATGTCCAGTCTCTATTATTTCTCCTTTTCCTCCTCTCTTCTTCGATGTTACGTTTTTGAAAGTACCATCCCGGGCATTATTTGCGACGTAAACACCACTTGGGTTATTCTATGTTGATATATTGTGTAGAATATACTAATTGAAGAAATACTTTAATGTACACAATCTTATTATTTTGTATTCGATAGTCATGGTCATTACATTTCGATTTGTAGTTTTTTGTCTGATGCAAACTATTGTTCATTGATCCAAATCTTCCTTTACACAGGCAAGTCTCCAAGAGCTAGGGCTTCTAGCGTTCTTCCTATTAATTGGAATTGTACTTTTCGCTTCCGCTGCTTACTACTGCGAAGAAAGTGTGGCAGATACGCAATTTAAAAGCATCCCTCACTCATTCTGGTGGGCTATAGTTACTATGACAACTGTTGGTTATGGAGATATGTCTCCCGAGACTCTTGGTGAGTAAATTAACGTATTGTTTGCGTTGGCCGGTACTGTTCATTTGTACTGTACATACCTTTTCCTTACGTTTTCATGACTAATGTCATTGTAATTTTAAGTCTTATTTTCAAATTTCAATGTTTTCGGTATCTGCTGTTGGTGGTGGTTGTTGTTTTACAGCCTTGTGTAAGGATTGCGAAGCACAGTTAGGATGAGCTTAGCTTTGAGGCTGAAGATCTTAGCAGTTGCGTTCAACAATTAATTACCACGACGCTTTACGGAATTGGGAATATTTACCCGCTTCATTTGAAGCATGGAAATCCTTTCAAATTTCTGTTTATCTTAGTGCCCAGACGTGTGGTGCTTTTCAGCATTTCGAAGTTGTATCTAGCAGTTCAGTCTAACAATGGCAAGCCTAAAATTTTCCAGAATGGGTTATGTATTACGAGCTATAAATACGGTTTCACAATGCTGGTATCGTATTTACGGAGATAAGAAGTGATTATAGAGGTGATAATGTTTTACTTCTTAGTGGTATATTTAAAAGAGATAACAATACTAACTCAAGATTATAGCTACCAAAACAAATACGAGAATTGGATTATTTCGAACGGAAGGCTTGCTAGTTATTTTCTTTAAAACGACGGGGATTGCCAAAATGTTCTGCCGACCAAATAATTATAGGACGGTGGTAGTTAGTAAAGAAAGAGCGGTAATGACATAATACATATTGCATCAATAGTGTTTATTTCGATCTTGACATTGTCCAGAAAACGTACTCATCCGCAGCAATACTGTTTCTTGTAGTATCTATACCGCTCCAGTGATCAGTTGTTAAATATTGCTAAATTAAAACAAAACCAACGGAACCAACTAAAAAAAGTTCTGTTACTGTCTGTTTTTGCTACTGTTTCGTCTTTAGGAATTGTTTCGTCTTATGCTTATCTTGTTGCTCCAATGTTTGCTTTAGTTCTCCTTTTCTTCCTTTGCTACCGATTCTGATTCTGATGCTACTACTACTACTGCTACTACTACTACTGCTGCTGCTGCTACTACTACTACTACTACTACTACTACTACTACTACTACTACTACTTTCAACTCCCGGACTGGCCCGAGCATTTTTCTTCACGTTGAAATCAATATTAATTATTTTGACTTTATTCACTTTGTATTTCCTTCTTACACTAGATCCAATATAGTATTTTTACGGAAGTACGTATAACAGTTCTTTTATTTGTATGTCGTATTATTTTAAAGCAGGGATTTTGTGCTGGGTTGCCATCCAGAAGAGATTGGAGAGGTCTGAAATGGAGAGATCATCAATCACACTCTCATCCTACTTGTGAAGGTTCGTACACTACCTTCGCAAAAGTATTAGAATACTTACAGAAAACCAACAAGGCAGATTTCCGTCTATATTGATTGCACAATTATTGTGTGAACAGACTAGTTTTTTAATTTAAAGTGCATCAATTAATAGAGAAATTTTCAAAACTTGCCTGATAATGCAAATCAATGCTGTGCTTCTTTCAGCTCGTTTTAAGTTTTATCAGACGTGTGCTCGCTATCAAAATATCGAGTTGTGGTGAGGTGAGAATGAAGAAATACTGTTTAAAAATTTGGTTGCAACTGCCGTAAATTCTAAAAATCCTTCCATTGGCGGTATTATCATTCCTTGAGAAACAAAAAATGAATCTTGAGCGTACCGATATACTGATCGGCTGATCATAACTGCCAGTAGAACTTGTATTTCAGACGGAACCGATAACAACTCTCCTCAAATAAAAGATTGATGGCTGCGGATAACTTTGGTGAACTGTTAAATTGCCAATTGCTATAATTCATGAAAGTGGATGATATACAAAACGTTGCAAAAACATTCACAATGTTAGCTTGAAAGTTATGAGATAAGAATGGCTTCATCTCCAGTGTATCGAATACGTAACAGCATTTAACCGAAGGTAATCTTCCAAGTATTGGATCATAAACATGTTAAAATTAACTCCAGGTAATTTATCTATAGGTAAGAGTATTTTTCCAATCGTTAGTTAAATTTATTAGACAGGATAAAAGTATAAAGCTTTCAATGGTACAAACTAACTATGGTAGCGAGCGTAAAATTCATCCCAAACGATCCTCACTCGTCTTTTAGCGAAAATGGTGGGCTTATTTTAGCTTTTTACTTTTAATTTACCAAGTGCTAATTGTTTCTCAGAAGGCAGTTTTAAAGTATTAAAAAGACATAATGAATGTCCCATCAGGATTTTG
>JAAAKM020006971.1:77493400-77517039 GCA_010016025.2 Alatinidae sp. Z8VKAUB7J3 | reverse complement strand
TACCAGAGCTATTTTCACGTAGCACTGTAGACAAGTCATGACAGTTTTAACTGGACCATTGAAAGTGGCGTCGAGGTGAGACTAAAGGAATAATTATCCCATATTCTAAAGGAGCCCCAAGGCCTACAGACGAAGGACTTTTATCAGCCTTGGGGACCATTCTATTTACACCCCGGGGCCCTCACCGACTAACGACGACCATTGCCGCGGATAGGTAAGCAACGACATAATCAAAAAAAAAATGTCTGCTGCAACATATACCTATTCCCCCAATACTTTCACAATCTACAGTCAAATCTACATCAAGATGTCACATGCAGTTTTTTGATGTAGCACTTGATACTTCGAGGGTTCATACAGCGTTACATTATAAGCGCTTATAGATTTCTTTCAGGAAGGCAGGTGAAAGCCACTACCGGCTACCGTTTTACACGCATGCTGTTCGCAGTTGACACAAGCTGCTGATTAATTAGCGGTGGAATGAAAATAATACAGTTCATACTGGCTTTATACATCCGTTGTTTTGATCTAATTTAATTGTAAAGGGAAATCGTGAGTAATATAAAAGAGAAGATTATTTAATGACATTTGAAGTTCCGCCCACTGCGCGAGTTATACGCCCACGGAGTCTAGCCCAAAGGCTTAGTCGCCATGAAGAAAAGCCGCACCAGCAGTACAATGCTAAGAAGCAAAATAAATTCGAATAGGAAAAGTCGATATCAAGTGGAGCGATTAGATTGCTAGGACCTTTTCTCTGTTTTGCCTTTTTGGTCACTCCTTTATATCATGCCATGATTGCTATAGTGTGTTTACCCGTTGCTGAGTCAACAATCCGCTCTTTTATTTCGTATAAAACACTCTTGTTACACTGTACGCGTGCTGCAACAGGTGTCTCACCAACATACGTGCACTAAACAATACGGTGAACTCTAGGAAATTGAGTTTTCATGTTCAGGGAAGTACGGAATGCAAGGAAATGTCAAAGATTTTAACCTTAACGTAACTAGCAGGATGCATTGACAAGTGCCATCAAGGTACAATGCAGTGAGGAGATTTTGATTTCCAATTTTCAATTTCCAAAGTGAGTATCCGCTTCCTACTTTGAGGGAGAAGAAATTTGACGACATGATTGATGCCAACTTCAAACTCCGCAATTAGATTCCTACCTAGGAAGTTCCGAATAAGAATTTAAAAAACATTTCCTTTCGGAATCATGGATTTGACCATCCGCTTTTTAAAGTTATTCATTGCGTTACTTCTTGGACTTCTTATTGGAATGGTAGTAAGTGTAACTTACATACAATACTCATCTTGCAGGCGAAACTCCTTCTTCCGAAAGACAGCAACACATACTCTTTTTGTTCTACGTAAAAGATTGGACTCTGTCGTTACATAAGGATTCATGCACTTTTCATATCTTAATATCGTTACTGGAGTTGCGGTAGACGTTTGGGACTTGCTAGCAAATGTTATGGTACCTGTTTTGCTTAAAAAAAATAATTACAAACAGGAATAGCTCAACATGTTGAAGTTAACACTGCCATTGTAAACACTGAGCTTGGAACTGACATGGTGCATCTCTTGGATTGCCATTGTAAATAGAGGGGCATACATACGTAGCTCTGCTAAATATGGTAAATGCATTTTAAATGACAGCTTTTTCTCGTAACTAGTTCTAACAATGCACGTCAGAATAGAAAATCAGTCAGTTATGGTTTTGATGGAGATGTCTTCATGGCTGGTAACAGTAAAAGACGTTGACCATGTTCGCCAAATAAAACTTGTCGACATTGCGGCTTGAGGAGTGCTGCTATGAGCTGTTTAGGAGCAAGCCTAACCACTAACTATAACTTGCGTGAATTATCTTCCAAAAAATGAGTTTGGAAGCTAAGACAATTAATACTAATACCAGCAAAGATTAGATAAAAAAGGTTGATCTTCGTTCGGCTGGAAAATTGCATTCACAACCTTCTTTCAGTCTAGATTTTAGTAGACATGGACTCAGAAGTTTCCATCTCATATAAGAAGGAAAAATCAGAACCACTCAGGAAAAGAAGTATTCTATCAAAGATATCATGATTGAAACTATTGTACTTTGTACCTTTTAAACAACTGACTATGTTAATGGTTATCAAAGGGAGTGTTGTTGAACTTTTATGGTGTACATTTTACAGCGTTTGTCGGTAATCAATTATTCAATAATTTGTTGATTAGTTTTCAATGATCATTTCAAATCAGCTCTTGTCGATGGTGCTCTGTTAATTCATTGTTTCTCGACTATATCATTACGATCGTTGACGATGTCACAGTTACTAACTGGAGTATGACGTTTTTCTGCCTCACAGCCCTGAAGTCATAATTCTTGACGGACTCTGGTTAAAAGTATTTCCAGCAATGACTGTCAGAGATGGGTGATCAAGGACGATGGAAGCATGGGGAAGACGGGAAGCTGCTCTTGCTTGTGCGGAGTTAACATTAGCATTATCTTGTTTTGAGAATGCAGAAATAGATATCATATAAAAGCCCCGGTTTCTCACTTTCTCACATTAATGAGCACGTTTTCGTAATAGCTGCTATGTCTACCGATAATCTTTCAGCTAACATGATTGTATCAGAAAGTACCAAAATGTTCTCGGACGATTGCTTTCGTATGATAGGTAGGGCTTGGGAATGCATTTCATTCAGCTCTTTTGGAGTCAATCTTAATAAAGCAGGAAAATATTTGCTCTCCCGAAAAAAAGCAATTTTTTGACATTGCGCCTTTGCGCTTAATCTGTGCAATTCTAGCGGACTTTTATGGGTCACAAAACATAATATCATCCAGGTAGTCAAAATTCTGGTCGGCTCCTTTAGAAGAACAGTTAGGTATGATGCTTCTTTGGTATTTTCTATAAGTAAATCTTTATTAGTTGAAAACGTTTTGCAATAGTTTGTTTGATTTAACTTCAAAATGCAGCATATCAATGTTGAATGTAATCCTGCAGCAGAATACTAATCCGAGAGCTTCTGAGTTTAAACAAATTAATTCGTATTGAAAATTATTCTGAAATGTGGCATTTACTATCTCAACTATCTCTCTTACAGCCGTTCTTTAAGCATAAAAAATCCCAGCTTTTATTAAATTTTCCGAGGATCGGTTGAGCAAAATGGTACATAATAAGATACGATAAAAGTACATAATAGGTAAACTAGTAAACGGTCGAAGAAGTTCTTAATCTAAACAATCACTTTGTGATAGCTCAAACCCAGCATATCAATTATTAAGCCACATGTAGCCCCATTTCCATTAATATTAGATACTAAAGGCCTGGCTACTATTTGATAATTTTATATTAACAGGGAAAGAAAAATGGAGAGAGAGTAGACTATAATTGAAATCACTACTTATTAGTCTGGAAATAGGGCATTGGGAATGAAAAATACAGAACACTACGACTACTAGTGTCTAGCTTTAGTTCTTGTTGTTTCCATCTAGACAGCCAATCAGTTTCTCACGTTCTGTCCGGCAACTCGCTAGTAGTGTTACTAGAAGTGATAGAAGTGATTTTGTCACTTTCTTTCGATCTGATGGTATGTTGTAAAATGCCTGAATGTAAATTTAATGAGCGTATGTATGTTGACGGAAATAAAAGGGGTTTTCTTAGAAATGTCTTTTAGTCAGATTCCAGCATCTGTTTTGAAGTGTCAAATTCCCACTCCTTTCTAATGCCAATGCCCCAATAGCTGGAAGCTCTCCGACTAACTCAAATAAACATTATGAGTTTTAGGAGGAGTTCATATCCCCTAAAGATTGGGATTCTTTAGTGATCTATCCTAGTGGTTCTCATCGTGGGTCAAAGGCCCTGGGAGCGCTGGCGCTAGTCAAGGGGGCTTTGGAGAATAAAGAAGTGACAGGGGGCAGAGTAGACGAGGCAGAGGGGCAATGGAATGTTAAACGGTAGTCCAGTATCATGTCTTTTTGCGTTTAAACATTTTTCTGTAGAATAAACTTGTTTTCTTTTGGAAATCAGCGTGTTCATTACAAGGTGTTCCATTGTAAAGAAAAACAAAAAAGGAATTGGGCCTATCGTTTTCAGTTGACACGAGACAAAGACTTACGAGCTTTAACTTGGTTGGCCGAATCTTAATGGGTAATACCAGAGTTATTTGCAATCATGAAATCTACACTGCTACTCATATAGGAACTGCCTACTTATTAGGGAGGCAATTGTCATTTTGTGCGATCATGCTGTATAACGTTTATTTTTTGAAGTCTTGTGCCCGCTTAGACATAAAAAAATACGAAAATGTTTGTTGGCATTTTTTTCAAAGAATTACAATGTTTTGCGCCAATTACAAACTTGCCACCAGATCTCCGCAAACCAGGCCTATTCCTATCCCTTTAGTTTTCCTCTTTATCGTTTAGTATCTCTCGGATGCATTCGAAGAAACTAGATTTATGATTATTATCCCGTATGTGAATTTCCCCTTTGAACTGCTTCTCGCTTTCTGTATATTAAGAGAGCGGCCTAGGTTCTCTATCAACAAAATAACAGACTAAATTAACGAACCAACAAGACAACGAAACTAATTACATTAACGTAGTCTGGCTTAGTTGCCAAGTTTAGTTAGATCATTATTTCCTTCATAAGGTAGTCAGTAGCAGTTTGGTAGGCAGGACGCAAAGAATCATCCAGACATTTATTCTTTGTGTTTGACGTGGGCCACAGCTAAGGAAAGCTAAGACAGGAAAATGGTATTATTTCCAAATTTATCCTACCTAAATTTAAATGCTATGAGCTTATTGACACTTACGCGTTCAGGGCTCTAGGGTCGCGTAGCTTTCTTCTATAAACCCTCGCATATTGGCTACATACGGCATGTTATACATCGCAATCAAACAGCAAGAGCAATTTCGAAGGAACTGGACGCGTTCGTAGAAGCATCTTGCGAGATACATTATTCAGAGATCAGCCACAAGAAAGTACACTGAAGCTACACATTAAGTCTATTACATCGGCGCTTGCTAAAATCCTCCTTTGTTACATTTTTTAAGTTATTGTTATCCCTCATAGCCAGCCCACATCATCTACAACAAAAAAAAAGGGTCGAATAATTAGAACAATTTGAAAATACACGAACATATTGCCATGCTTGTAAGAATATCAATATTACAAGTAACAGTAATATTTCTTTGCTATTTTTAAAACTGATGGGTTCACGTGGTGATGTGGATGTATGAGCAGATCATATGATACATAAATGTATGATTTAGCCAATCAACTGTTGTGCAAGGGGCCAAGAGGGTATCAGGCGCGTTTTGCTTCTGAACCTAATAAACTGTCTGTGCGAGGAAAGAAAATAGATTAATAGAGAGATTTATTACAGAATGGGGACAGACACCTTCGGAAAACGAGCCATGCGAGGTGCCACAAATTGCGCTGAATTTCCAGCTTTTTGTGTTTGCTGTCCATGGTTGATCCACACCAAATATAGAAATCAAAGAGTACTTCTCGAGATTACATTAAAAATAAACTCTAACAGTTGCGACATCTTATTGAATAAGTAGCCCCCAAAGCAGCTCCTTAGATGTGTAAGTAGACCAAGACGCGCCTTGAAATCTTTTACGCCCATCCGTTTATACAAGAGCGGTTACCATAACTAAATAGAAAGGCATGAAACACAGCACGATACCATTTCAACAGCACAGATTTTTCTGAATTTGTGACTTCACAGAAGCATAGAAGGATTTAACAAAATTCCGTCCAGCAACAAGCCGATACGTACAGTAGACATAGAGTATTTATTTTTTAAGGTATTACCTTCACAAGCAAATAAATAGAAAGAAATGGTATTTAACTTTAATGCTCATTAAAAATTTAAATGGACGTAATTATAATATACTTCAGTTCAATTTCAGTCACAGCCTCGCCTATCCAGTTCGATAAAATAGCTACGTAAGTCTTTGGTGATTGTTACCACTTTCTACTCAGAGCAATTTGATATGAAGTGTCAAGTTTCAACAAGATCAAACCCGACTCTACTTCTGATGAAGCCCCTACAATAGAAATTAATTAAATTTAAGGCATGATCTTCGACAGCTGTGTTGCAAGTGGGACTCAGGATTGAGCAAAAAAAGAAATGTGCTAAATAAAGTACTTGTATATTAAAGTTCCACTCACTCTCTTTAAGTTAGGCACACACGAACAACTTTTCCGGACAACTTAGTTGGCCAACTTGATAACAACTTGGGATTATGGACTAAGTTGTTCGTGTGTACTACCCAACAACTTGGTGAAGTTGTTCCCAAGTTGGCCTTTGGATCCGAACAATGAGAAGAGAAGCTGGAGATGAACCGTGGGACGGACTGAAAGAGAAAGCACAGGATCGAGTACAGTGGCGAAAGTTCGTTGAGGCCCTATGCATCCACTTGGACGCGACAGGAACATGATTGGTTGATTGATTGAACAAAACTGCACTTTTTGGGGTTAAGCAACAAATTGTTAGCGGGAAAAAATTGAAACACATCGCGTAAATTGGATAAATGGTCCTCGAATGTCTTACGAAACACAATAATGTTGTCAAGATAAATCAAAAGGGTTTTCCATTGCATTTTTTGAAAGACTGCTTGTATAATACGTTGAAAGGTTCCGGGGGCAGAACAAAGACCCATTGGAGCGGGTTTAAATTGAAAAAGACAGGCATGAGCTGTAAAGGCAGTTTTGGCACGACTGCCAGGCTCAAGTTCAACTTGATGATAACGAGATTTCAAATCTAAAGTAGAATAGTACTTGGCTTTGGACAAAGCATCCAGTGAATCATCAATGCGGGGCAAATTAGCTTTCCTTTTTTGAACTAAAACAACAGGAAAAGCTCACAGACTACAAGACGGTTCAATGATATCCAGTTGCAACATTACGTCAATGTGTTCTTCAATCTCAAGGCGCTGAGAAGGAGAGGTGCGAATGGCCTCAAGCGAATGGGGGCATGGTTACCTGTTTCAATCCTATGACGAACAAGTGCAACCAAGCTGAGTAGATTTAACAGCAAAAATATCTGAGTATTCACTTATTAAGTGACGTAATTGCTCCTTCTGTGGATCAGGCAGTGCATTAGTAGAGAGATCAACAGGGCAAGAATCATTAGATGTCTCGGATTGGGTAAGAGGCATAACATGACAAGCAGGGGGAGAGATGACGGAGAGGGGTTCCTCAAAAGTACCAAAAATGCACCTTTCCTGTACGGTAATAGAATGTGGGTGAGAATTGACCAGGCGAAAAGGAATAGTACCTTCAGTAGAAACAGTAACAACAAAGTGAGCGCCATATAAGTGATGCTGATGCAAGAAAGTGACAGAAGGGGCAACGTACCAGGCGAAGGGGAAGAACGAATGCGAGCAGGAAAAACATGTTCAGACTGACAAGGCAGGGTGAGAGCAGCAACTAACTGGAAAAGAGGCGAATGTGAATTAAATTGTCAAAAGTGTATTGAGGGGATACAAAAGATATAGAGTTTTCTGGTAAATTGATATTAGCCTGGTGAGCATGCAAAGAGTCACGACCCAAAATTAAACCATAAACGGGACGACTCAACAACATAGGTAGTACATGGGTAAGCCTGGTTGTCAATAAAAAGAGAAAATTCAAACATGCCTAAAATAGGAATAACCTGACCACTTACAGAGGAAATAGAAGGAATGTTTGAGGGAGAAAACAATGTTAAAGCATTGCGGCTTTTGACTAGGTCTGTCTGTTTCAAACAACTTTTCCTCAAAATGGAAATTGTGGCACCTGTGTCAACCAGAGCATCAAGCGAAACATCATTTATCATGCATGTAATAGTTAGATCAGGAGTAGGCGAAATAATTCCTGCGAAGTACAAGCAGGAAGTGACAATGAGTCAGAAGATTCGAAAATTGAGCTGGTGGATGGATGAGAAATGTTTTCTGGCAGGGAAGACTGTGAAACCTCAGGAGATGGCAATGTTATGGGTGGTATTGTATCAGAGGAAAACAAGTTAACTGATGGTTGAGCAGATGGTTGTAAAGAAATGGAAGGCTGTGGTGCAGGACCAATACAATTTCTAGCAATGTGATCAAGTTCACCACACCTATAACAGGTAATTGGGCGACAATTCTGACGCCGAGAGGGCGGTGGCTGAGATGAGGGGGCAGAAGATGCAGGTGAAAAATGAGGAGGAGTACGAAATGCTTGCTTCAAATCCTGGACTTCCTGTTTAAGAAATGCAAGATCATCAGAAAGTCTCTTTAAGTGAGGTGGGCAAAATGATGACTGATGTGGTCGTGAATATGATGGCTGGCCAGAATAATAAGATGATTGACGACTAGTGGGTGCATTCGAAAAACGATTGTGAGCTGGTGGGGGACGTAAACCTTTCAGATGTGAAGAAATTTCATGAAGTAGACTCAACTGCTCATCGGAACGCTGAGAAGAGACCACTGCAACAGAACCAGAAGACGATTTGAGTTGGTCACGAATAGTTTGTTTGATAATTTGCTGCAAAGAATAATGGTCATGTTTAACGAAAGGAAAAGCATTATCAACGAGTTCCTTTTCAATAGCTAGGTTACTAGCAGCTTCAAAAGATGTCGGATGGCGTAAGCAACATACCGACCTAAATGTTCACTGAACCCTGGAACAAATAAAGTAAGTAACTTTTCCTCAGACAATGCTAGCTTTTGAGAACGCCGTAAAAGTTTGTCGGCATAGTCTTCAACTCTTCCATTAGGGAGCATTTTCCGTTGAGTCAAAGCTTGCTTTTCAATCCACGTGAAAGTTGTGAAACTGAGTTGTGTTTTAAGGGCGTGTTGCAAAAGTTGATTATCCGTGATCGTGGCTTGAGGCAAGGTTTTGTACAACGCGCGTGCATGGTAATCAAGGGATAAGGCTAAATTTTTAACTGCTTAAGAGGAGACCACCCATTATAATCAGCAATACATTCGAATAAATCAAGGAACTCATGGACGCCTTGCGTGACTCATCCTTGATGTAAAATGGAAAAGGACTCTTTAACTCCTATGAATCAGTAGGCTGAGAAGGCATGGCACGCAATTAAGCATTGAAATAAGATCAGCGTGCAAACAATAAATTTTCAAAATCGGCGCATAGATCTTGCTCCTTGGTACGAAAAAGACGCTCTAAATCTGTCAATTCTTGATCCCTACGTTTAAGGACAGCAAGCAATTCTTGTTCCCTACTAGACGGGACTTGAGCTTCAGGGGGCGTGATGGCCGATGTGAAAGCCGGATTTCCACTAAGCGGAATTTTGCGCGTGACATCTTAATTATTGCATCATTATTCCGCTCGCAAAAACCAGAACAGTTTCCACTAGCGCGGCAATTGAGAACGCTGTCACGGCGCTAATCCAAGATGGCAGCATTCAATCGTTGATACGTTTTATAAAAACTTGTACTCCTTATAATAATAAAGCGGTGAATGGAGGAAAGAAGACGGAAAAATAAGAGAAAATTCTGGCTGGGTTAGGAAAATTTATCAAGATAGACGAAGAAAAGAAGACTTTCATTTGCTTTCTAGAGATTTGCGGTTGTTTGACCACTTCTTTTTCTTTAGGATGTTTAGAATGTCACCTTCCGTGTATGAACTGTTATTGTCTTGGATCGGACCTTATATACAGAAGGCATCTACAAGATTGAGAGAACCAATAGGAGCTAGCGAGAGGCTCTCTTTGACTCTTAAATACTTGGCAAGTGGCGATAGCCAATGTAGCATTGCATCCAGTTATCGTATATCACCACCAGTTGTCAGTAGAACAATCAAAGAAGTATGCAAAGTTCTCTCTTGATGGGAAACACGTTGTCATGCAATGCCCTGCTCGAGGGAGTTCTGACTACCTTAATTACAAAAAGACCCACAGCATTGTTTTACTAGCAGTGTGCAGTGGAAATTACGAGTTTATACTTGTAGACATTGGACATTCAGTTCGACAGAGCGATGGTAGCGTCTACTCTAATAGTAACATTGGTTATGCTATTGACAATGGGTTACTTAATTTTCCAAAAGCAGAAACAATCTTTGAAACATCAGAAGAGTTCCCCTACGTTTTTCTGGCTGATGATGGATTTGGCCTTGAGATGTACATCATGAAGCCGTATCCAGGTTTCTCATTGTCTGAAATGCAAAGGGTTTTAATTACAGGCTGTCACGGGCTAGGCGTATATTCGAAAACACTTTTGGTATAGCTGCTTCACGTTTTTGAATTTTTAGAAGACCAATAATTGCATGTATTGACTCAGTCAAGCAAATCACGAAAGCTGTTGTTGTTTTGCATAATTTTTTGATGTCAGTGAGATCGAGGAAAGGTACACCGAGCTACTGTCCATTAAATCAGGCAGATCAAGGTGTCGCTGGACGTTTTAGGACTGGGGAGTGGAGCGACGTTTCCAAGCATGACACTGGATTGGTTGCTGTAGAATGTGCTGGTTCAAATAACAACTTAAAAAACGCTAAGGAAACTAGGCAAATGTTTACAGAGTATTTTTCAAGCGAAGCTTGGGCCGTTCCTCGGCAGTGGAGGGTGGCAGCGTGTAACCACTCACATTGACGCCACCTCGAGTATATAAAGAAGACTAGAGTATAGAAAAAGACTCTTACGATAAATTACATACAGCACTGTAAGATTATGTTGTAACGCAGAGAGGTTCAGGAAAGGTCGGTTTAATTATGCGATCACAAATTTGTGACAGTGATTAATGTTGGAGCAAAGAAAGTTGTTCTGGGCAACAGATGTGTCTATTTCTCACAAAGGTATTTTTAATTTATGTTTACCTGAAAAATTCAATTTCATGAATCAGTCGACATAATACTATGTTTCACGGGATACGTCCCCAGTAAATCTTAATTTTCACTATGGATAATAAACTCATATAGGCCTATCAAATGATCAAGCATCCCTTTGTAAATCAAGGGGCGTTCTAAAGTTACATTAATAGTAAAACTTTGTATTGAATACACACTATAAGAATTTAACCAAAATCTACACAAATAAAGGAAGCATAAAGCTAACTACAAGTTTCTCTTACACTGGAAAAAGTGATGTGGAAATATCATATTGAGTGATTATTTTAAAGTAACCTCCTAACGTAGCAGCTCTATTCTAAAAATGCCTTCTAAAGAATACAGACAGGCCTTATTATAAGTGATTAAAACATGAACAGATGTGACGTTTAATTACTTTCAAGGCTTTCAAGACTTACGGTGACGAAGTTAGGCTTTCATTGTTCTATTCTTGTGGTGACTTTGTATCAGTTAAGCTAGCACCCTGGTTTACAAAAGTTGAAAGCTTATATTTCCTTAAATCGTGGGCAACTATAATTTGCATTCCCCCTAAAAGTTATTAATTATTAAACCACGAAATCGATCTTTGCCCATTTCAATTGGTCTGAAAACGTTTTCCTTTAGCCCTGGCCATCAATCTTCTAAGACATAAAGCTTTTAATAGAGTAACAAGGGCCATCTGACATTGACTCGTGACTATGTAATCAGATCCATAAAAACTTATTATTTTCTATGCTTGACCCGTCATGCGTTAGATCATACATATAATAATGACCAACAGCAATGTTATGAACACTCCTTGAACTCAAGATCCAGAAGAATTTGATGCATCTTGATTTACGCCAGTCTGTTCTGATGTTCAGGCAACGTACGTAATAGCGGCACCAGACTCTTACAGAACAAACTGTCAGCATCATTGTACTCTGTCTCATTACTAGACTCTTTTAACTCCTTTAAAGATGCTAGAATAGTGGTATCAACTATATAACTTTGATCTTCCTTATTCTCCCTACACTTTTGCTTCTTGCTCGGTGGTAGGCCAATATTCATGTCGCAAGGAGAAGGAGGTTTCTAGGTGTTTGTTGCTTCCAAGTCAGGTGACTCTTCAGAAGAATGATCTTGCTCTGACATGATGGGAATTTCAACGTTGCTTTCACTCGGTTTATCACTTGTATGTTCCCGTAAAACAACAACTGGTTAAAGAACTTGCATTTGGGAACCTTTGATGCAGCTGCTCCCGACTTCCAAGCTCTCCTTTGACGATCAATACACCTCTTGAAATTGTCTTTCAAGTACTTCAGTTGGGTCTTTAGAAAGTCAACTGTAAAATTTGAAGTACAAAGGTCAGTTTGGAACACAAATAATAATATCACAAATGGTAATTATTTCAATGGAACCAGGACCCCTTGATAAGGGGAGTCAATAAGGGTTTTGCATCACATGAAAAGTATTTATATAAAGTTTCAGGATTTGTATTTTCGTATGCTCAAAGGGTTTAGCGTCATCAACAAACAAACAGGTCAGCCACTCCCTTCATTAAGCCTCTTTTCAGATCACCACAAGAAATTGTGCATTACGGCCATAGTTTTCTTTACGGTTTCAATTCACGAGCGCGAGGTTATTTATTATTTGAGTTTTAATGCGAATCTTGGTAACTGTTCTAAACGAAAACCTCTCAGTTACTTTGTTACAATACCCTTAATGAACAGGAACCCCATAGTTTTACAAGAGTTGTAGGGATTCATTGACATTGACGGTGTCAATTGATACATAAACACTTTTGCAAACTAAACTATATCTGAGTACAAATTCTTTTAATGGGAAAACTTTCAAATTTTGTATTTGACAATAATTAGTAATAATACGCTGAATTTTTACATTCTCCTCGACTTACACAGGTAACAAATTGCTATGCAAGTGTCAATGGTTTGTGTACTTTAACTGTCTTTCATGTGAACTTGGTGAAAAGTTGTTATTTTGGTAAGCGCTGACGTCAATTCGAGCGTTCGATCTAAATTCTATGTGATTTCACTTCGGTTTTGTGATGTACATCTTATCATATTTGCTTTCTATGTGATGCAGCTTTTAACGAAAACGATTATTTGGATTTTCAACACAAATGTTTATGTACATGTTCAAAACATACAGTACTAAATATGTGCATGAATTTAAAATATGAAATCGTTGAAAGCACAATACCTCACAATGGTACAAATCGTTTAAATAGTTAAGGGGCTATGGCCTCACGGAAAGCACGGATGTCGGAGACCCTGCAACATTTGTTAGATATTTGGACATAAATCAGCTTCGAATCAATATAATATGTTGTGGATTTTGACAAAGTAAATTATCATTCCTTTATAACAACCACTTATATGCTTAGGATTTATACACATTCCTACGTGTGTTTATCGAAGCAACTAATGAAGCTGTTGCACAATTTCCCCCTGCATTTGTCGGATTAATTGGATTTCATAACGCAATAATCACGAGATGGGCATCAAAGAGATGGGTAGCACCTGTTCAAGAAGGAACTATGACCTTTCCAGGTTACACAATTCTCAAACCGAAGAGTTCACTGTGGATAATACATCAAGGGGACCTACTGCACTCGCACCCTTTGTTCACAGCTGGAACAGTTGTTCGGGCTGCTAGAATTTATCAGTACGCCTATTCAGTATTCTAAATTTTACCATACACAGTCTGCACAAGAAAATTGATTAAATACTTAGCTAGCAACACCCTATATTATTTCAGATAAATATGATCATGGAAATATACAAACAGAACTACGCTAAGGCCTTTTTAAGAGATATTTGACATAATAGGCCTATTATTTCGATTTTGGAGGGGCAAACACAATTTAACACGTTTCCCTTGGATGCCCACGCTACCCATTATCTATGCCTGTCTGTATGGTGGTTGTACTGTCATTCTAGGGCAGTTTCAATAATGACCCCACTATCTATCATGGGCATTTTGATCGAGAGAATACAAAGACGATTTAATATACATTACAAGGGAACCAGCCACGTAGCTGCGAACTTGTAAATGAAGGAGGGGTGGGGGCAATCATGTTATGATCCGCCTGGCAGAAAAACTTCGGCAATTACAACAGCCTGACACAAAATTGTGACACACGATAATAATAATGATAATAACTAGCAGGATTGCCCGGTGTTGCCCAGGTACTGATACTACATACATACATACATACATACATAGCAACCTACATAAATGCACTCAAACAGACAGATCGAGGCCTATATTATGGAAGATAACTTTACGATAAACGTACTGGAATAGCAACACTCTCGGCGGTAGTTTGAATAAAGAAAACGTAAGTGACAAAAGTAAATTTTAGTTGTACCTTTTTACACTTTACTAGACTTTGAAATATTTAATTTTACTTAAGTACAATTATTTATCGCCTAGGATACGTCTGGGATAAGTTTAGGACCCTAATTATAGATTTATTAAAATTTCAAACTTAAGTAATGAATTCTCTGCTCATGCAAATTTGCAAATAAGCTATTATAATAGTATATATCAAAAGTTAGTGATGATTGAACTATTTAACATCTTCCTCTTGGTGTTTTCTCTAACCTGGTAACAAATCTCTCAATAAAACAAATTTAGTCTAAAACTCCATTGTTATGATTAATGTCAGAGAGTAAAGCCCATCGGAAAAGTAAATTCCTGCACCTATTCCTTACCGAGCTGCAATTTAACCTTTCTATTACCTGTGACAAAACAACCCTGCTATCATCTACCAACAGATATCGATGAGTGCCATCAAGGGGGACACAACTGTGATCCAAATGCCACCTGCACCAACACTATTAGCTCTTTTAAATGCGCCTGCAACACTGGGTTCAGCGGAAATGGAACCCACTGCAATGGTGAGTCGTATTTTTGATATTCTAAGTTGTTTTGTTTGAATGAACTCGAGTGCTTCCTGTGTTCATAGTAAGTAATCAGAACACGCGACAGGTATAGGTTTGTGTACTTACCAAGTTCACCCAGTCTCACTTCCAAAGGACAAATTATTAATACAGGAGAAAATCTTTCTACTGAAAGACAAACATGCTACCCAATGCAACGTAAAGCTCCAGTAAGTAAACGACTGGCACCCAAGAACAGCGCCCAGTTCCTAAATCAGAATATTTATTCAATATCGTTGATTAGGGAACATTGAAATCCCGCCTTTGCAAAATTTGAAGGTCAGTCAAAGGACGTCTTCCAGACTTAAACAATTATATGTTTGGAAGCAGAAGGAGTGCTTGTTCTCTTAGATAAAGAAACTTAGAAATGCACCAATTAAAGATCGAAAAAAATTTTGCAAAAAATACACAATTTACACAAAATACAAAAACTTCTATTGTACAAAATTTAAAATCAATTAAAAAGTGTTAGGTCGAGTTTATTGACATTCTTCTGAGAAAAAGTTATGGATCTATCTTATCACTCGATTATATAGAAATTATTCCATGCCTATTTATTATGCTGGTACCATTTTGCACCTTAATGTACACCCTTACACAATTGCTATTTTCCAAAACATTAATTCTACTTGTTTGTACTTCATTTCAAGATAACGACGAATGTGTGTTAAACACGCATAATTGCCACGTAGATGCCACCTGCACCAACACTTTTGGTTCATTTGGCTGCAACTGCAACATTGGGTATTCTGGCTCCGGAGTCCATTGTTCAGGTGAGTCTCGTTTATATTTCTGTTTACACAGAGACGAGGCAACATTAGGTACCTGACTTTAATGCTACTTCATAGAAAACGTTGTGAAGATAGGCGAATATTTATGCATACAGCGAATTGTAAGTGTTTAAAATTTGTTGTCTAAGTGATCTAGTTATCAGACACAGGCGTGCTACGTTCCTTTTTCTTGATGTTGTCATTATCTTTTTTATAGAAAGTGAAAGATGTAAAACATTCTGTAATTACCATGTATATTAATTGAGGTATTGGATCAATACTTGCGGTCAAAGAA
This sequence comes from Alatinidae sp. Z8VKAUB7J3, assembly GCA_010016025.2. Taxonomy (NCBI): domain Eukaryota; kingdom Metazoa; phylum Cnidaria; class Cubozoa; order Carybdeida; family Alatinidae; species Alatinidae sp. Z8VKAUB7J3. The sequence continues at coordinate 77,501,237 of JAAAKM020006971.1, read as the reverse complement.
TGTTCCTACTGGAAACTTCGAAGTGCTACAATAATTCTAATGACCAAACAGATTTAACATAATAAGGCATTTAAATACAGGGTAAACTTTAATCAACATCTACCAACTTTTTATCACATGGAGAAGGCCTTTAATAATCAAAGATAAATGAAAGCCAGGAGGGACAGCCTCCAAAAGATTGCATCTTTATGTAAACCTGTATATTTGTTTAGCGTCTATATCATTTACAAAATTGTCTGAGAAAGTACTGTTCCATAAGCGAGACAAAGCCTGTCTGGAGGATATGACGGATGTTTGCAACTAATCCAAGCTTTGGTCAGCCGATAATTCCACGATTTCCTTTAATGACAAGATTGGATAAACGTTGTGGTTTACCTTCACTCGATTTGAAATGATATCCTGTATACCGAAGAGGACAACCCGAAAGATTGGAACATCCAGGACTGTCCTCCACTTCCGAAAGGAGCATTTGTTTGCAAATTATAAACGTAACTTTGACAAAAGCCGAGTTTCTAAGTGGAGTTAGAACCAGCTACTGATACAATATTCACTTTCCTATCACTTTCCTCGTTGGAGATGCTCAACGAATATTAAAGGAATGGATTTTTATCGATTTTAGACTGGGATAGTATCCGTAGGTTTAGGAAACTCGGCATGTTATCAGAGCATTTCACCCAAAGAATTGCAGTGTTTCCACTATAACAGGAACAATCTCTTCCCAATATAAACTCAAGAATTTGATATTTGCTTCATGTCCAATTGTCTACTTTATTTGGACCATTAACTTCAACAACCGAAGAATAACAACGGAGAAAGGATACAACCCTGAAGGACACCAAAGACTCCGAAGACCAAAGTATTTAGTATTCAAGCTTGTTGACCAGACGCATACTTTAGAGTATATGAATATAACAAAAATCTCTATTCTGACAATTGCTTGGTAAATGGAAACGAGGAAAAGTGTTGCAGCAAGGTCTTTTTGAATTCGAGTAAAGTATGACCCGAAACAGACTAGCCGTTTTCAAAAGAGCGCAAGAGATGCAATTCCTGATACAAAATTTATAAATTTGTCGACTACAATTGATGGATACAGAAGCCCTGTTGAGGAGTTAAAGAGTATGTAACTTCGAATGGAATTGGTTTTACTTTGATACAACGGGAGTCATCATCTACAACGTATGATTCCTTTGGATCGTTATCTTGAAGAAACCAGCAACTCAGCTATCAAGACAGCAACGGAAGTAAGTCCTTTAAAAGTCCTTTATACTCAAGCAAAATATGTAACTGTAGAGACCTTTTGGAATTTAATTAATTAACAGAAGACTAACAATCATGCAAGAAAGATGGCATATACAGGCTTATCAAGACTATGACAGACAATAATGCAACCTAACAAGAGCCTTTTCTTTTTTTCACAGTTACATTCCGTAAGATAATGAAGGATACTGAAAAGAACTCGCTACGTTTACACCGATAATACACAAAATAATTATTACCGTAAGCTAGGTACGTTTACGAAGTAGGCAAATACTGATGTTCAAAGGCGTTAGGCGCCATGTGATTTATTTGGAAACCGTTTTGGATTATCGTGTCGTTTGGAGAATTTGATGTCTGTTCCATTAACTTTTGAGTTATTTCACCTTGAATCTTGAAACAAAAATAAAATCCCTGGAGCTGAAGTGGAAGGCGGGACTTCGTTTACAATCACTTGTAACCTCTTAACAATTTGAAAATACTGACAGCATGTAAGCATGACAAAATTGGCTTTCACAGTCACAAGTTATCTCCACAGGGTCTGGAATTTAAAGTCTCCGAAACCACAACAAGAGACGTAAAAACTGCAAAAGGTACAACGGGGTCACTCCACATATTTCAGTTCCTACTTGGAATAAAAAATTTTAAAATGGGCAACTTGCAGTAGAGACAGTGGAATAACTTCTTGCAGTTCTATTTGACTAAGGTTGGGCTTTTACACACAACAGGACTTTTGGAGGACGGGGCAGCTTATCAACGAATCCACTTTGTGACCACGCTTGTGTATGATCCTTTGTGTGCAGGGAGTACAATCGTTAAATGCACTGTACTTTAGTGGTTCTTTAAAAGATCAATACTATATCAATGGCACAACTGACTAACTTTTCCAGCTTATTACACACTATTTTTGGAGATTCAAGTGCATTTTGAACACTTGGTCTGAACCATCGTGGTAAAATATAAGATAAATAAAAAATGGAATAGCAGTAGAAGCAGCACGACAGGATCCTTAGATTGATACCAAATCTTATCTTACACTTAAATTTTAAAAGAATTCAAAATAGACTTTGTATCATATCATAGACTAAAACAGAACGTAATTGAATCAATACAAAAAGCTAAAAAAACATTGCTTTGAAATAACTAGTTTGAAATAGATCTGTATTAATGCTACGTCTATCCAATTGCTAATATCTGCTGCCGTCGGAAAATTTTACACTATTTGAAAGAAATACCTTAAACTTCAGTGAGTGAATCGAAAGATCGATATTCCATGCGAACGGAACTTTGGAAATATACCTGAGGAAAGAAATACGGCTTTACCTTCTTGCCAACACACTTGCAGTTACTGAAGAGCAGACCGTACATTGTACATCAACAGACTCAAAGGACTACGCATTGGATTAAGGTAACATTATCATATTTAATCCTCAGGATCCTTACAAGCGGTATAATCACAAGCCTAGCTTTGGAAAAGTCTACTAACTGTTACGTAAACTAACGTACCATAGCCATTATTGTTCATCAACGTCCTGAAGAAAAGAAATGAATTAAACGTACACAATGGTTATAAGTAAAAGAAGACTTGCAATGCTGTTCTACATCAGCAGTATATGTTAGCACGATTCTTAACGTCACTAGAGGACAAGGGCTTTCAACAATACAAAATTTACTTAGATAGCTGAAGCGTGCAAGTCTACATGTTTGTTTTGATTCCAATATTAACAACATTAATCACAAGGCAATATTATCAGTTCGTTGATGAAGATCTTGCTTTCCGTTGAAACCAAATTTTGAAGAAGGGTATTCGATGTTACCTGGATGAGAACGAAAGCATTAAGAGATCCACAAATTGTGACAAAAGAGATGAGGAAAGTCTCAATAGACTTGATCTCAAAGATACGCTGCCTTTGATCATGTAGATTGAAATGTAGGGTTTGGAAAATAATGCCATTAGGGTGAAGGTGTAAAGCTTAGAGGAAGATCATGAACATATATTCTGTATTACATTTTGGCCAAAGCAAAACGAAAGACAGAGAAGAAATAACCTTGACAGCTCCAGAACGTATCATCAACGTCATGAAATCCTTGCAGTCTTTGGAAGCCATAAAGCTTGAAAGAAACAATGGAAATATCAAATGCTATTCCAATAATTTGCACAAACAAACACAAGGTAGAGTTAAGTTGGAATCCAGATGCCAGTATAGATGCATGATGATGTATGAGGATCCACAAGTAACACCAGGGCATATAAAGATGAAGAGGATTCACCGTAAGTTGGCTAAATTAAGTTCATTACCATGATTGTAAAGTTGTTTCAACGGCACTTATTATACAATTGTAATTTTAACCTAATATTACGTAGCTAGAGATAATGTACTTAGAGTATCTGTAGAGGAAGATTCGGAAAGTTTTGCTTATTAGCAGGTACGTTGCCTCGCCTCTGTTTCATGTTGAGCTGGTTGAGAACGAGTCTATTTAAAAAATAAGGGATTTAATAAGTGCAAAATACTTGAGATACACTACAGCGAGAAAACAACTTTTTATCATTATTATATAGTTTAAAAATCTGGAAAAAGTCAGGAAATCAATTAATTCTGTTCCTTCATCACATTTATCTCATATGTGCCTTATATTTCAATAATTATACCTGATATACGTTGTTATATCACAGTCTTTATTTCATCAATATTCAATCTTCAAATCTTTATTTCTTCTTACTGTCTTACATTACACTTTTGTACAAAATTATCTTTTACTTAATATATTCTACCTAGAAAACAAGCAGAACCTTCAGTACTTCTCGTATTTAATATTTAAACATCACATACCATTCATATTCCTGAAGTAGTTGCAGCTACAAAAATTATCTCTTCTTTCGATAGAAAAAGGGGCCTTCCATAACTTAAGAGAAAGTCAAGAATGTCGTTTATTTGCCTGGGCTCTAACTACCGTTTTTAACTCATCTGTTATCTCTCATAACTTTCTATAATCCTAGCATTATATGGCAGCACCATATTGAATTTTTCTCGTCCCTGGTATGGCCACAGTTTGCAGCAAAGTGAGATTGCATTAGGCACCACTTGGATCAAACAGAAACTCTTTATTCCATTGATTAACTAGTTTCCATTTCTTTTCACTGTCAGAATGTTTTTATTAAAACTACATTCTTATCTTACATCTATCATCAACACGATATTAAGCTTTACAAACAATATTTTCAAAAAGGACAATATTAACTTCTTGTTTCCTTACCTCTATATTTCATTTGACTTCTTTCCTCTTTTTGTCTTCTTGATTATATATCACATGTTAAAGTCTACTAAAAATAGTAACACCACTTCATAACTGTCCTTCACATACTACTTGCACATATTGAAACGTTAAATCTAACTGTGTCCTTTAAAAATGTTGTAATAGCTTAGATAATACATAAGTTTATGCTTAATTATTTTAATAGATGTAATTTAAGCAAATTCTCTCTCTTAAAACTACTCACAAGAAATAACAATTTTTATATTATCAAGTATATATCAATATCATAATTGTTCCATATATTTTACATTATCGTAACACTACTTTTTTCTGTAAGTAATAATTCTAAATTTTACCCCTTTGATTTCTGCTGTAAAAAATTGTAAACTTTGCTGAAAGTCATGTTTTTAATAGCAGAGTCTCTTGATTAACTCAGTGATTACACTATCAACAGTTTACATAACCTGAATCTATTTCCCCTTAACTTGCACACCTATTGATTTTACTGCTTATTGACATTATTTATAAGGGTGACACTCATCTTAGAGTCTGCCTTTATATTTCTACTATTCCTGTTTTCTCCTTCATATTTTACTCTTTCTGAGTTTTTTCTATTCATACATTTTAAAAAGTAGGATATATATCTTGTTTTATCTACATACTTGTGTCATAAATGTTATTAACAGTTTTCATCTGGTAAGGAATTATATGTAACGTCTTACCTCCAAATCTAAAAGGTTTTCAAAAACCTATTGGAAATACTACTCTTGCCTCGTCTTGACTAAAACAAGCCTGTCGTCCTGTGTTTAAATGTTTCCACTTTGTTACATCGAATTTGCCATCTTGTGTACCTCAACAACCTAGTTGTAGCACAAAATCTATACACTATAAATACATTATTGATTGCTGTTTCTTGCTGCTTACTTCACTTCTTATTTACCAATACATATTTACAGTAAGGGTAAGAAATAAATTTTCCTTGCAAATGTTAGATCATGATTTTTCACGGATGTGTTCCTCACAGCTACTTCATAACGTCAACCGTTTAGCTTCACCTTGAACCGTTTTATTTTGGATCAATTTTACCAAATCCTGATTTTTATCTTGCTTAAAGACACTCTTGTTCTTCTTAAACTCAAGGCCGCTGTAGCCAAGCTACTGGTTAAATGATTCCACATTTTCCGTATGTCCTACATGAGTCCTATTTACTTGTCTTTCGCTTCTTCTGCACCTCGTTGCAAAGAAAATAAGTGCTGGTCTCAAAATGCTAGTCCATGAAAATATATAATAAACAGGACATTTTAAACATGTGCTGTAATCAAAGCTTAAAACAGGGAATAATATGAAAGAAAATACCAACCTCATGTTATGCTTGAAGATATGCTTCCGACTGATAGCCGTCTTATTTTTTCTCCGGACGAAATGCTCGCTGTCCTTAAACGTCTCGTACAAGGAATCTGTGTTGAGATGTGTATCTGGAGAAAACATGGCAAATTCCTGCATTGGATTGACAGCTAGACTCGACTCCATCGAAACTGACCAATTGAAGCAGGTTATACCTAGGAAATATAAAATGATGATATAGTAGCAATATCTTCGATAACGCAAGTTTTGTTAGCAGCCCAAAACGGTAATTGACGCCAATACTATGAAATGGACGACGTTCTTCACAATGGAATCGTAAATTATAATGAATATCTCTTAATGGATATAATTGTAATTAGTTAAGGAAATAATTTGAGGTATATGAAACTTGTTGTCTATTTTAGAGTTTTTATTGGCGTTGTATGTGGCTGGACATATGCCTTCGATGTCAAGTAGTAATGAGACTAATGTAATTACATCCCTTTCTTTACAAATAGTGAATATATACTTAGAGTTACTGGGTATCAAAAGGTATCAAAAAAAATCCTGATACTTTAAAGGCGGAAAGGAAGCCTCTGGGAGAGATATAAAAAGAATGCAATTGGGTTACAATGGACATAGTTTTGATACAGCAGAAGTATTCAGGTCTTTAAGAGTCCTTAGCCTATTCATTATTTTTAAAGGCATGATACTGAAGTAACGTGTTTGTGATCCTAAAGAATAAGATGGCTGAGTGTATTAAGGAGCCACTATGCAGTGTAACTATGTACAAAGTCAGTGAGCACTACGTTACTTGCAATGAATGTAAAATAGAACAGTATTTGCTTGAGTACGTTTACATTATTTGATCAGACTCAGAATTTACAAATTTATGCTTGGTAGGTTAAACATTTTATCAAATTTATTTATTGTGTTTATTCATTAATGAAGCTCCTTAGTAATGATCAAGTAACTTTTATTTGCAAAAGAATTGTGCGAATAGATATCTCGACATAAATAGATATCTTAGAAAATTTTATTTGCGTTAATTGGTTTTTGAATATTTCATGTTCGCTGTCCTATGCTGTAGAACGCGCTTTATAAATAGTGTTGATAGGCATGTTCAAGTTGGGCGTGGAATTATCATGTAATTCATTTACTCGACAGTTTTTAGCCAAGTAAAGATTTATCTGCTACAAGAAAAATTCATTCTGTACTACTTATAAGTTCAACGTAGACCAACGGTAATTTATGACTCAGCTTTCTGGCTTTGTTGGCAACGTATTTCCAGAATGCGTATTTATTGACTTCTTTCATGTGTTTAAAAAGCCAGAGAGAAGAGCTCAGTATCACGTGCTTTTAAAGTGTATACTCTTGCTTCATTGTTCAAATAAGGACCACTGGTGGGAGTCTTCAAGGTAGTAAAGTGCTCACATTTTCATCTGCTTTACAGTGTGTCACGTAGAGCAATGAAGACAATTTGGTATTGTCAACTTGTGCCATCTTAGGTTTACGTTTGTCATTATAAGAACAATTCATTTCACTATGTAATCATAGGTAGTCAATAGTGTTTTTAATTTTGGAGCTTTAATTGACATTATAAAATAAATTTCTGGCTTTACCTAATTTATGTTCTGTACTTATTTTTAAATATTTATATTACTTTTGAATCCAAATAACTGCAGGATAACAATAAACGGTCAGATGGCCTTTACCTGTTGGTAACTTAAATACTGGTATGTCTGGTTTCCAGTCCTCAAACGTAATGTATTCAAATACGTAATGGTCGTAGTATGACCCCATCATGCTATCAAAGCCTTTCATTTCGTATCGTATCGGTCGGTGCGGTTTCTTTTTGGTCACCCACACAGTCTGGGAGTTCAGCATCTCGTATGCCCAGTACTCGTATGTCCATTTAGTTGTCAGTACTCCGGTATAAACTTCAGTCGTGTCATACTAAAACAAACAACCATGAAAACTATGA
>JAAAKM020006971.1:77456387-77469223 GCA_010016025.2 Alatinidae sp. Z8VKAUB7J3 | reverse complement strand
TAATAAGCATCCGCAGCCGTCTCTCTATGATCGTTTCCAATATTTTCTTGGTGTGTTTTAGTAGTTTGAGTCCCTGTAAGAGTTCTCACAATCGGAAGGGTTGTTTGTCCTCTTTCAAATGTCGATCAGTTCACTTAACTGCCATTCTGTTAATTGCCATGACAATTTCTTAACCCCACTTTTCTGCGGTAGTATATTCAGCATTTTCATAGCCAAACACTCAAAGATAGAATTCAAGATAACGTATTAAGCCTCCAGGAACTGTCTCTTTGGTATTTAGAAGTTGTAAGCTGAGAAGAGCCTTTGGAACATGATCCACTTGTTTTGGTACTTACACCAGTCTCTTCTCAACAGTTTTGCACATTCCTTCTCATTCGGTCAACACATCTGACAATGTTCGGGACTCTAATGTATCGTGTTTCTGTTTAAAATGGTACTAATGATCAATATGAATTTAAAGAGCAAAGCATTGTTACGCTAGAACCTTGTGGTTGTCTGAAAGTGTGCCAAAATGTACAGTTACTCTGGAGTGCCGAATAAACGGGGGAGTCTGAATGAATGGTGGCTCATCATTACAGTCTCAAGTTAATAAACGGGGGGTCCAAATAAACGGGGGGATCTGAACTCTAGTCTCAATTTCGTGAAAGCTTTGAATAAGGATGACACACATGATGACAAAAATCGTACTAATTTGACTAATTAGCAACTGTTTCAGGGTCAAATGTTGCATGGAAAGTTATTCAAGAGTTTCAGATATCATTTATTGATTCCTTGAAATTAATAAACGGGGGGTGGGGGGGGGTTCCTAAGAAGGAGCGAGGAGGTATATAAATTTCAAAAATATAATAAGCGGGGGAGTACGATTTTTTGGCACTCGAGAGTAGGACAGTTTCACCAAGGGTTGTTTATCGGACTATGCTTCATATGTGTGGTTTTGGCCTCTTTAAGAACATATCCGTTTCCATAACATATGCCCACTTTAAACAGGGGAGTAATTAAACAGTGTTAAGTAGGGTAATTTGTTGTAGGGGAGGGGCAACTTTAAAATGGCTAATTTCGATGCTCAACAAGGTAGGTTGCATGGATTCTATTTCATACTTTTTTACTATTCCACGTTGTTGCTGCTTAACATGCTTAAGCTAACCCCACTATCCATAAAACTATTCTGGATAAATTTATGGACACTCCTTGATCGGATGATCTGGGAAATCCCGCTTGGATCCGCTACTGCATTAAAGCTTTATCAGTAGCATGTAGGATGCCTACTTTTGTATTCTGAATGTATTCGGCCGATTAACAGGAGTTCATTTAAATAGTCCATACAGAACTTGCTCTATCCTCTTCAATTTCTTAAGTATAACGCCAATGGCACTGGCATTGAATTATAATCTGGATTCACCAAACAGTCGAGAAGCAAAACATGCCAAGGGGAAAGAAAGAATAACTTATACTACTTTAGTTTTCTCCAAATATTTATCAAGTATTTCATCATGCTATTCTGTGGAGGAATGTCTCAATTTTGACATCTTTTAGTTTCTATGAATTCTATTTGTAAAAAAGTTCTGTCAGCGGGAGTGGTCTCCTCTCTCGAAGCATTTGACTGTTGTATTTGATGTAAGAGACTTAGTTATCCTGAAAGATACAGTTTACTTGGCTGGTACAACTAATACACTCTAACTGAAAGCTAAGCAACAATATACTCCATACCTACTCAAGTACAAGTAATATAGGAAAGATCTTTAGTCAAGAGCCCTATTTCCTGTAACAGAACGTATAGACTACTCAAATATTCATAGTAGTGTTTGAGGTGTGCGACCTACGTAGAGGCTTTCTTCAGTGGAAATAGAATTTTAAGCTTCTAAGCTAGTCACCGTGATAGGTACCCCATTTATAGGGTGAGTCTTGGGTGTACTAAACAGTGAGTGGCTTTACGCAAAAGGTAGCTCAAAAAATCTTAGGGCTCATGGAGTAATAAACTGTAAAATACTATAAGTAGTTTCAGTATTAACACAAGCCTCACAAGAGACAAATATGTGATATCATGTGTTTCAAGTAAATTTCAAAGCGTTGATGTAAGGTGGTTAGTGTAAAGTCATTCGTAATTTTTTTAGACAACATTTCTTTAAAATCATTATTATATTCGGTAGCTATACAATTTTTATTGTGCTTTCTTTCTGCTGCAAGTGATTGGACAACAATTGGTTTGTTTCCCGTTACTGTACCAATATGTTGCTTGTTGTTTTCATATACAATGTATTATATACTATTTCTTATAGGCTTGTTTACACTATTAAGTGCGGCTTTGGCACCAGACCTATGGGGGCATAAAAAATAATTTTTTTACCGGCGTACATATGCACGTTTTCGTTCTTTCCCACACTGACGTGTCGAAGAAAGTGTTTTGCTTGACTTCTTCCATTATTAGACGGTTTGTGGAGGGCTATTCTTTAGATTCTGGTCTGTGGTTTTAGAAGAAAGCACGGGAATAAAGCTGTGAAGCTGTAGAGTAGACTGTGCTTGCAACTCTCCCTTAAATCCATAAACTTAAGCTTGCAACGCAGTTTGACAGGTAACTGTCTCATGGAACAAAATTATCTGTTTTGATTCGTTGCATATAGAGATACAGGGACCGGAGCACAAATATTTCAGCGTCACAAACTTTCTGCATCAGTTAGATAACGTAACAATTACGACAGATGCTGGTGGGTAGGATTCTAAATAGTAAAAGTAATATTATTGTTGACGTTGCTAACAAGGTTCCACATACGAGTAGCATTGGGGCATTGAAAACAGTGTTCGAAGTCTTCAAAGTTTGACAACTGTGCTATGCAGCTGATTCATATTAGAGTAGACTAAGGCTAGTACTGAAGCACGCAGTACTCTCGAGTGCCAAATAATCGTACCCGCTGCCCCCGCTTATTAGTTTTTGAGATTTATAAACCTCCCCGCTCCTTATTAGGACCCTCCGTTTATTAATTTCAAGGAATCTTCCCAGTTCTCAATATGTAAAAGATATTATGATATCTGAAAACATTTGAATAAGTTCCTGTGCATCATTTGACCCTGAAACAGTTGCTAATTAGTCAATTAGTACGGTTTTTGTCCTCGTGTAACATCCTTATTTAAAACTTTTACGAAATTGAGGCTGGGGTTCAGACCCCCCGTTTATTAACTTTAGACCATAATGAAGACCCCCCGTTTATTCAGAACCCCCGTTTATTCGGCACTCCAGAGTATGTTGATACTCACTCCTCAGTTGGTTTTAGCCTTCATATGTCTCATGCTTTTCTCTGCAAACTGATTTCGATTAGTTTCTGTACCGTATGTCAGGATCTGGTTAATGGCACATCAAGGTCACCGGTCAAAGGTGAGATTCTAATTGCTTGTCCTGATCTCAAATTCTTAGCAAGACAGTCTGCTGGATAGATTAAGTAGATTGTTTTTATCTTACGTATCTTTAGTTGCCCATGCCGAAAGTATTTGCGCGCAACAAGGTTGGCTTTGAAGAGAGAGGGAGTATCTGTAATCGAGCCATGTTTAAATTAACTAACTTGACATCTGGAAAGCCCTCTAGGACGTAAGATTTAGGTGTCCGTGGTATACGGCGTCGTTGGTGGTAGTGAGTTCGATTAAAATTGCTTCAATATTTTCTTTTTTGTTAAAGCTATTTCAATAATGATTTAAACAGTTGTTGATCTTCGTTTTCTACAAGAAGCTAGTGAATGAAGTATATATAGTTTTACTATATCAATGATGCTGTTTAGAGTAATTCATTTTATTAGCTGATAAAGGATAAGTAACCAAGAGATTGGGTTGTTTTCTCGCTTCATATATATTATTAAAATAGATAAAGACCTAACAAAACGATTCAAGGCAGAAGCCGGAGTGTGCCAAGGATGCATTCTTCAGCTAATATTCTTCACTCTTCCCAACATTACAGTGGTAAGCATCATCTGCTATAGCCTGCGCGAAACTTTCGTTGGTCAGAAGTTTAAGCAGACTCAAGCCATGTACTCTTAGTAGCCCCTTCTTTTATTTAGCACCTCCTCCAATAAGCACCCCTTCTTATAGTTAATGTCATAAATGTCTTATAGTGTCATAAACGCCACGAGATAAGTAAATACATAAGCCTTTCCTATTATGAAACAAACTTTTGTCCCTTTTCCCCACTAGAAAGGTTTCAACTTTTAAATAAGTGCCCTTTCTTAAAGGCGTCCTCCCTAAATTTTGAAAATTATAAATGAGCGCTTTGGCTCTTATTAGCGGAGATACGGCGTCTTCCTTCTTTGCTCGCTGTTGAACACGCACTTATGATACCCTGCACTTTCCTCTTGGCATACCTCTAATGGAAACCAAAATAGCGACTTCTTACTTCGGTTATAAATGACTCTCGTCCCTATTTGCTTAACTTTTAACATGCTTGGCGGTGGCAAAAAGTATTGAAACATGTTTTGAAAAACGTAATGGCATATTTTCTATTTTCTGTAGTATCTTTGCAGAACTGATCTTTCCAAATCAATGGTTTTCGATGATATCTTGTAACTTTGGGCAACTTTGGGCAGCAACAAAGAGCAGCAACAAAGGGCAACAACAAAGGGTAACATCAACAATATCAGCATCAACAACAAGAACAGCAACAACAATTTGCAACAACAAAGGGAAACTGAACAGGATAACGGGAAGGATGGAAATCCTTCCATGGCCAAGTCACACTGCACAAAGAGGCTTGCATCCAAATTGCGTAGAGCTAGATGTCGATATCCATCAGCGGAGAATTAGAACATGAAGTGGCAACCAGAGATGTGAAACTTTGAGGATCAGTCTGGCTCATTGAGCAGAGCACACACTGAGAATGCGTCGCTTCCACGTCATACTTAATATCATCTCTAATATCTTCAAAGCTAATCTTAAAATTCTCCGTTCTGGATACAAACTTCTTAAAACACATAAAATTATTGACAAAAAATAGATGGAAAGCTATATCAATGAATAGTCAAATTTTTATTGTCGAGTCATAAAAGAGGTTTCCAAAATGAAAATACTTATGTTGCGCCTGAAATCAAATTAGCCAGCGATGGCCAACAATACTCAAACATGCAAACTGGTTTAACTTATCTGTATGGAGGCACAGGGTCCATTTTAGATGTGTAATCTATGCACTGGTTCAATGAAATAGATTCGAATGCCTGTGTTACATAATTAAGCACCTCTTTTCTATATTTATTATTGTCGAACACTAGTCACAACTTTAAGTCCGAAATGAGACGTTGTCAAAGTACTTTGAGTAACAAGACACTTTTTAACGAGCAGAGTGTCTATTTAGCACAGTTGTACAGCTTGACGCATGGGAACTAGCACTAAAGATCAGAGTCTGTAAAGACACATATGTAATAAGCTTTTCCCCCCTTGTCTTGTTAACGATTGCCACCTTTTCTCCTAAATATTTATGGGAAGTAAGTTGCAAGTAAGTGGCAAGTAAGTTGCAACTAAGTTGCAAGTAAGTGGCAAATCAGTGGCAAATAAGTGGCAAGTAAGTGGCAAGTAAGTGGTAAGTAAGGGGCAAGTAAGTGGCAAGTAAGTGGCAAGTAAGTGGCAAGTAAATGGCAAATAAGTGGCAAATACGTGGCAAGTAAGTGGCAGGTACGTGGTAAGTAAGGGGCAAGTAAGTGGCAAGTACGTTCCTCAAGATATAAAGTGTGCTGTCTAAACACAGACTACGGTCAGAGTATGTTCTAATTTCTCATTAGGGAAGTGTTTTCATACTGCAGTAGGCAATCATGAAAACGATGAAATGGGAGAGAAATTAACACACCAAATGTTAAAATATTATCAAAACGTTTCATGAACGCCTTGAGCTGTGTACAGGTAACCACAAAGTAAACCTGAAACTTTTAACAAACAAGTTTTTGGATACATTTTCACAAGTCATATACCTTCAAGTTTTAAGGCCTAACTGTTGTGTACCTTGTTTACGGTGGACACCGTGGGAAACAGCCCAACCTAGAGGGCAACATGTGGGACAAAAAGTACCTTTGAGTGTTTATACGTAACACGCCGTATCGAAGCAGCTATAGATAACGTCACTAGAGCTGCTACTCGCCGAGGGTATTTTTTAAATATAGTTAGCTCTTCATTCTCCGGATGTCCAAATAACGGCGTGCGAAAATTTTTCTGCAAATTATATTTTTATCAACAAAACGTATTTCCATGAAAAGTCAAGGGTTTTTATTCAAATATTATGCCCAACAATTATTGTACATCAATGTTTCTACAGGCCATACAATGTTATTGATTTCATTCTATAGCACAGCGCATATCGCTTGAAGCTCAATGTCCAGCTGAGGCAGAAGAGCAACAAGGCAACTGGGCTGTGTTTATATTTGTATAAAAAGTATGTAAAATGTTGAATGCTTTTCTAAAGAATTGTTTCTATTCTTTTAACATAAGATGGTAACTCCCTCGTAAAGTAGGGAAGTAAACATTTCCAGTGGAGCGAGGACACACAAGTAGCCACTTCCAAAGGAACGGCCTGGTCTTACCCCATGCAGAAACGTGGTCCGTGGTGTTGTTATCGTAACACAGTGGTTCTTAAACTTGAGGGAAATATTCCCTACCAAGCAGGCACTCAACGTAATTTTAATGTCAATATATAGTCTATTGAGAATTATCTTTGAGACATCAGATGGACGTCGATCCTATGTCATCATTTCAATCAAAGGGTTGGTTATTGCACCAAAATTGGATAAAGTTCGGTCTACGTCGCTATTTCAACTTAAATCTTATCAACATTGCATCGACGTCGATCCGACATCCTTATCAAGGCTACATCGTTATTTTAACGTACGTTTTATTGACATCGGATCGACGTCGATTCGACCTCATGATTTCATTTAAAGCGTTGATAGGTGTACCAACATTTGATCAACTTCATGCCTACGTCGTTGTTCCAACGTAAGTTTTATTGACATTGAAAAGAAGTAGAAAATATGTCGCCATCGGGGAACGAACCCGTGACCCTTGCTTTTGCGGCGTGTTTTTTAACTGAGCCAGGTGACCTCCGATGTTTACGTATTCTATTTCTTCAGTGGCTACACTAGCTCCCAATCATCCACCAGTGGACATCGACATCCAGTTCAAAGCAATTGGAGGTCAGCTCCTCTGTACCAAGTGACTTGATCAGGGAAGGACTGCCATATGGCCTGTCTATTTGTCCAAAGCCCATAGAGTTAGAAAGTATAATCAAGAAGAGAGGATTTGAAATTCCAGTTTTGAAAAAAAAAAACCAATAGAGAAATATAAATTTTGTGACCACATTTTGAAAACAAATGAATGGCTAATTTTCGAAAGCTAAATTGAGCAATCACGGTTTTATTAGGAGATTGAATACCGTGACTGGCCTTCGTGGGACTTGAACGAAACAAGCGCAATATGAGAGCAAGTTTGAGTCAAAGAAGCTACTCTGCGATATTAGGAACATATAACATTATATAGCATTTTAGTAAGTTTTAAATAGGTAAGTGTTGTAGTAAACAATTTAGAAATAGGGTTAATATTGAAAAGACACTGGCGAAATAGAAAATATGTCGTCATCGCGGATCGTATCCGTGGCCCTCGCTTTCGCGCCGTGTGCTCTACCGGCGGAGACAGATGACCTTCCGATGTTAACATAGCTGACAATAGTCCACCGATGGACATCGACATCTAGCTTCCTCGCAATTGGAGACTTCTTTGCGCCTTCCCGTTGGTGACATTTTCTGTTTCTCTAGTGTCTTTTCAACGTCCAATGTTCAAATCCTCTCTTCTCGAATATAGTGTTGAAAATTTTCAAAATAGTTTGGAAAAGAACACTAGAGAAATAGAAAATATGTCACCACCGGGGATCGAACCTAATTCTATTTCTCTAGTGTTCTTTTCAAACTAACAGTTCAAATCCTCTCTTCTTGAAAATAGTGTTACTTAACTCATCTCTCAGTCATGATGCATAATTTGTTATTACGTTCTGTAAATGCGTTTCGTAAGGGACATTTTGCAAACTTGTGACAAATGAAATGCCAGGCGGAAATCGTAACCAGCATATGATTATGTCTATTTTTCTGAAGATTATCAGCCTGGCTATTTTTTTATAAGTGATTTTTGTTGACACGATCGCTGTACAGTTATTTTAAAACACAACACTTGTGACTGTTGTAACCGCTAGGGCCAGACAAATTCCGATTGGCAATCTATAGAAGGAATCTTAATTTGTAAGTAAACGCTTTTTGGGGATCAATCTCTCGCGAGAGGGTCATACTAAGGTTATACAGAGACTCTTGTGTACGGATTCTAGTGTACGAAGTCACCTGACTTAGTTTTAAAGGCGGCAACTGTGGACATAAAAGTGACCTCCTTTTCTTTTCCTGTTTCTTACATCAGGGTTTAGTAGAGATGGCACCTTCGTTGTAACAGGAAAATGGCGAGCGGTTGCGGCGGCGGTGGCAGCGCGTGTGCTATACCGCTATCGTTGTAAACAATAAATTAATCCCACGGCAATCTCAATGATGACACAGAGATTGCTTCGGTTAGAAGAGGGAAACCACTTACTCTTGTTAATAAAATGGACCCTGGGAAATAGCAATCTCTCACTGCAGCCCCCTGATAAGCAGTGGGGCCTTTCCCCGCGGTCCGTTCTTTCCGAAAGGGAAAGGGGTTTCCGCGCGGGGGGAGGGGGTTGTCATTGAAATTGCTGTAGGATTGACATTTATTTTTTAATTCACAGCAAGATAATTTACAAGTTTAACAAATAACATAGAGATAACATGAGATTTAAAGCCGCTGCCGCCGCAATTCGCGCCGTGCAAGGATTTAATAAGTGGAGAGGGCTCACAGAAATAAAGTACTGCTTTCTCTACCACATTCTACTCACCCACTCGCACTCTAACTCAACACTCAACCATGGGGAATAGCCCCACTGCTGATCAGGGCGCTACACTGAGAGATGGCTTCGGTTAGAAGAGAATATGTTGATTACGATTCCGTGAAAACTTCAACAAAGTTGTTCTTGTTGGTAATATGAAAGACCGAATCTTATACAAGTGCCCTTGATGAAATTGATTTAAACCTCAGAAACATTCATACTTATTAAAGTCATAACATATGTTTCTTGTAGAGGGAAAAGCGCTGAAAAGTTTGCGAACTTTCGCACTTAAGTTAATCTATAACCAAGAAAGTTGTACTTCCTTTCCCAATGCTGGTGCTGCATTTTGTTCAAAACAAAAATATACTTAAATACATAAAACTTAATAAAAAATTTATATGAGTTTTTTTAATAACGATAGACATAAAATCAAAGAGCTGACTAAGTTGCCAAGACGGTTAGCTATTACCGTCAACATGGTCACCCTTCCTCTTCCCCTTTCTAAATTGCGTTGGAGGCCGCTAGCAGCGGGTTCTCAGTGTTCAATAGATAGTATATTATTCTAACGTTTATGAAGTTTCCCCTTCTTTATCAAAACTATCTTAATACCTCGGGCGGTATGTTTGCAGTCATACCATACCTTCATCTGAATTGTTGACCAGGCTTCCAAAGCTCACGTCTTTTAAATCCCATTGTTCCGGCACGACTGATACCTGAATGGCCACCCACTTGCCTATTTAAGCCAGTACAAAACACTTAAAAGTCAATGAGTTTCGTTGTGGAGTCAGTCATCTAACATATACTCACGTTTCAACTGAATTGTAATATAAATTAAAGGAGGGTTGATTGCATTCTATAGTTCTTAATTAGGTAATCCTCCATTGTCCGCATTGGGTAACACAGAGAACCTCTGGAGCCATCGTCTGGCGGCAAGTCATGGTTGCTCAACTTAAGTCAGTGACGTCATCATGTACGTGCGTCAGCGCTATAGATTTCATTGAAAATCAAGAGAAGGACCTTAATCCTATTCGGCGCTGTCTTCTCCATGGTCTTTGTAAGAAAAGAGAAACAGCGCCTTCCTCAAACAAAATTTACGAGCACATCAGCTTTTACATATCTTGAGCTATTTCTCAAATCATGCTCGGAATTTCCGGCGCTTGATCGCCATTCACCTGCACACAGATTGCAGACTGCATGGGCAGACTTCAAGGTAGAAGATTTCCTTTAACAATGATCATTAACTAACGCACGCAATTGCGTGAGTCGGCATTTTGTTAAAGATGCGTCACACTCCCTTGCAAGTTACGCAATGCCTCACCAGCAGCAGTGAGCAGAAAATAAAGGCACTCGCAAGGGGAGAAATGACGAAACAGTTCTAATGACGTCAAAAGATGATGGCACTGCTCCGCATTTCTATGGGCTGTTCCGTTTGCGCTGTGCCCCTTGTTGAGAAGCTCCCATATTGAGTTGGTGCCCGTACACAAAGAAAATTTAAGAGACTACCTGCGAGGAGACCGTTGGTAGGCGTCACACGAAATTACCAAATCATCTTTAATAGATCCCAGTGTATTTTCCGTCTATTGACGTGAAACCGTAATAAAACTAAACAGGGAACTAAATGGTCGACCGTGGGCCTTCCATTGTGTAGCTTTTCTTTCTTCTACCAGCTTCAGGAAACCAAATTCTGCTAAAGTTCCGGTATCATTAGTAGTCTCCCTGAAGGTCCCTCCACTGGTGGTACGGTTAATTTGACTCATACATGCGGGGTCAGGAAATATAAAAATTATATTACACAGCTAAGAAAAGTTTCCGAGTGTCATAGTTTTGTATTAAATCGTAGTTGAACGTAATATTGCTCATGAAAAGGTGGTGTAGAAAACTACAGTATAGATTAGATTTGTACATGATAGTACTATACAGTATAGTAAAGTGTGGTATAGTATAGTATAGCATAATGTAGTATAGCAGAGTAGAGTAGAGTACGATATATTATACACGTAGTGCATTGTAGGAAAAAGTAGTAAAGTATGCTTTGGTATAATATAGAATAGTTTAGATTAGTATAGTATCTGGGAATGACATATAATACAGCACAATAAAGAAAATAATATTATTGTATAGGAATGTAAAGGATTGTGGAGTGAAGCGTAGTTGTGGTGCAGTATAATACAGTCGCTATACTGTTGTATAGGATAGTAATTTATATTACAGCTTAAATTAGTATGCTTTAGTATAGTATAGTATAGTATGGTATAATATAGTACAGTATAGTATAGAGTAGTATAGTATAGTATAGTATAGTATAGTATAGTATAGTACAGAATAGTATAGAGTAGTATAGTATATGACGATATCGTGTAATATAGCACAATATAGTAAATAATATAATACTATAGGAATGTAAAGGATAGTGAAGTGAAGTGTAGTTGTGGTGCAGTATAATACAGTCGCTATACTGTTGTATAGGATAGTAATTTATATTTCAGCTTAAATTAGTATGCTTTAGTATAATATAGTATAGTATGGTAATAATAATAATAATAATAACGATATACAGGAGCTTTCCAAATTACATTGGCTCTTCATCTCCCTTAAAGAATAACTGGGTAGTTAGTTAGTGGGGATAGTGATAGGTAGAAGTACTGGTGGGTAGATAGTTAGTGGGGTAGCGATAGGTGGAAGTAGTGGTGGGTAGTTAGCTAGTCGGGTAGTGATATTACCAAAGCAATCATTACAAAATATAGAGAAGATTGAAAGATTTTGAAACCAGATATGAGCTGCACCTTGAACAGTTGTAGAGAATGTTACAGTTGCTCGCAACAAGTACTATTTTTGCACATAACTCACACACGTCAATCTCATTTAATGAGTTTGAGTTGCAGTGCTGAGAAATAGGTCCTGTGAATTTGTAGTTTATAGCGAATTTGTCGAATTATTAATCGACAGCCTACAGGGAATGCTGAAACAGGTAATCGTTTTTCGGTCATTTGGCAAGGATCATATTTTGTATCTGTAGATAGACTTGCACATTACTTACTTACTTACTTACTTGTATATAGACTTACACATAGACTTAGATAGATCGCTGACACATTGATGGCAGGTTAATTTCATGGTCCGTGAGAGGTGGAGATGCTTGTTTCTCAGCCCGATAGCCTAAATTGAGGGGCGTCGCCCTTTGACACCTTAGCAGCCCTTTATTAATTAGTTAGCCTGTTTGGTGGTTTTTCTGTTTATTTAGCGTAGTTTCAATGTCGGGCCCAATCCTCGTGAGGGGTCCTTGATTGAGGACTGCAAAAACAGGTAATTCTATTGAACGTTTTAAAGCGCTTCTCAGGTGAGCTGCATACTGCAGGTGTGCATAGGGAATTTTGTAAATTATTTCTGAAGTAAAATAGAAAAATAATTTTGATAAAATGGAATCGAGGTAAGTATCGACTACTTTCAAAACAACGAAGTAGAAGCTTTTATCCATTTAGAAAGTCTAGTTTAGTAATTTCATGCAACAATTGTTATAAATGGGCAATGTAAGAAGCATAGTGATGGCCAGAAGAGTGATTTAACATTACTTTTCAACTTTTTGAAATATGGTCGAAAAGACCTCTCCACAATTATGTTGGGGCACAATTGTGGACACAATTGGGCACATTCCCCGTCTTCTACGACCCTATATATAGTTGTGCAGAAGCAGGGGTGATTGCGCAAATCAAAAACCTTGCAGGTATCGTTTATCATTCATTTGCGTTCACAAAACAGCGTTGTCTCACAAGACATTGTACAAGGTTTTGATGTAAACATAATGGCGGCTGAAAGATTTGGAAATATCTTTCTTCTTATGCAAATTTAATTAAAAAAACATTGCCTAGCGAAATGAGTTAAGGGATCAGGCTGTAAAGAAAATTTCAATATAAGATGCTGCCTTTAACTTCCTTTATTTTTCTGG
>JAAAKM020006971.1:77433183-77456287 GCA_010016025.2 Alatinidae sp. Z8VKAUB7J3 | reverse complement strand
CGAAATGAGTTAAGGGATCAGGCTGTAAAGAAAATTTCAATATAAGATGCTGCCTTTAACTTCCTTTATTTTTCTGGGATTGTAACTGCACCATACGTTTACTAAAGCAGATATTTTTGAAGATCTACTTATATTTTAATGAAGCACCTTTGCATTGGGGCCCTTGTTTACTTCTAATGCACAATCATCAGTACAAAACAAAATGGGATCTCGCTGTGAAAACCCAAATGACTATAATTCAATGCTCGACTGTTGTAACCAATATTTGTCCTTATTAAATTACACTGAGTTTATAGCAATTATAGTAATTATTTCTTTACAAAAGGCCATACTACAAACTAATACAGGGATAGAATTCAATGTAATTACAAGATGCTAGAAATAGATGTCACTGTAATCTGAGAAAATTGCATTAGTTATCGTCTGTTTTATCTCACGTACTACCAATTTTTGTATTTCTGAAGACAAACTTGAGAAGGAAAGTGACACAATGGATCCTTTGCTACTCCTTTTCGTAATAAAAACATCAATACCATCGAAACAGCTCACGTTCAGCAACATTGTATTGCAAATAATAGGTGATTAAAGTTTATGTACTCGAATGTGAGATTGCAATGGAAGTCTGTTGAGAGAACAATCTCAAGTTACTTTGACATAATTAGCATGCCATTAAACTGTTGTAATAATTAAGTTACCTAAGCACTGTTAAGCATTGTTGAGTTTCCAAAATAAGATGACGGCAATTTGTTATGCCAAGTTTTACATGAGAAGAAACCCCGGTAAAAGTAGCTAGGTGACGATGATGATGATGATGATGATGGTGATGATGATGATTGTGATAATGGTCTTGATGACCATTATACCACTGCTGACATTGATAATGATAGAGCTCGCTTGTAACGAACATGCGGGGATAGTGTGATTTTGCTTCGTTATTTCTGTTGCTCTTGATGACGGAAAGTTACAGAAATGAAAGGATTATTTCTAAATAACGTATCAATTTACACTTCACTTCACAAGAGTTCAAATTACTGTTCCACGCATTCCTTAGGAAACGTGGACTGTAAAAATGGAGAGAAAAAGTTTCTTCTGAGTAGTTTTTTTCCGTGTAAAGACATTTCACGTAGATAGCTTCCTTGGTGCCAGTTGTAAATCTTCCTCTTCGACTGACTCCGTGTACTCAAAGAATTGAAACTGTGAGTCCACGGGTTTAAGAACTTATTAAAGTGTAGTTCGAGAGGGGTTTTTTCCCCCCATATTTTGTTCGCTTTGTCTCAAGAAATTTCAGAGCTACTCCGGTTTTCTCTGTAATTGCACCTGTGGGTAAACATACGCGATTCTTTAACGACATTCTGCCAGAAGGAAGTAGCTTTTGAAGTCATAAGATACAAAATCAAGGTACCGTTATAAGGTCCTTTTGTTGCTGTTGCCCACAATATCCGACGCAGAACCATGTGAGTACACGTATCCCAAAAAGACAAATTGAAAGCGAAACAGCCAACAGTTTAATCTCTGAAGATGAAACCGGCAAGATTAATTTGTTGCAACCGCGCCTTCCTCTATCGTATAAGTGTATTTAAGATGGATCAGATCATCGGCCGAAGAAGGCATTTTGAAAGCACCTTTGTTTAAGGGACTCGAGTTAGCTCCGTCGGTAGGGAGGAGGTTGATGGTTCGATCCTATGCTATGCCATCAATTTGAACACTCCTGCTGCGAACCCCGCAGGAAAATATGTACCTGGCCTTAGCTAGGGAAGAAGAAAAGGCGGCAAAGAAAGGGACTGGCCACACTACCTCATAAAGCCGTTTCTCACTACATGTGATTCTTAAGGATATCACATTCCCTACGCTCTGAATAGAGTATGGGACTACCTTTACCTGGGGTAGTGGTGTCGCGTGTCTATGTAGCACCTCTGGCTGTAGTCATCCGCACATCCGTACTGTGAGTCGTTTGTTATGGACTTTGTGCTGTAATTTTCACCAATGTGTTTGTGATATGGACTAGGGCTTTGATCATTGTTCACCTTCTGTAGCTCACTCATGCCTCCTAGTAGCTGAAGGCACTGACCAGCGGGCATACCCCAGTACCTAGCCTCGGCTGGGGAGCCAAAATGAATGGAGCGACAGTGGTTCATGGATTTGGGCTGCTGCGGAGAGACCTCATTCTCAAAACGATGCCGATGTCACTGGCATATGTGGCGGCAGAAGCGGGCAGAAGTCTGGAGGAGAAGCGCAGGATTCTACCAATATGGATCAAGGGTTCTCTGACAGCGAACATATGACGCAGAGTATGTATGCGGTCATACACTCCGTGGAAAAAATATTTTAAAACCCGGTAGAAATGAATGGCGAGCCACTACTGTATTTGCGCCAAGATTATTACGGTAACGCAAAGGATAGATGGACGTGTTAATGGTGTTAATGGGGCCACATCGGTTGACATTGGCATCTGATCCGGTAGGGATAGTCGTATGTGACAGTTGCAGCCCGATCACGTCACTCTAAGCAATCGGAAAAAACTAGAATTGCAACGTGGAACGTATAGACTCTCCACAGACCAGGAAGACTAGAGAATCTGTTGAAAGAAAATTAGCGTTTTCGCATTAATATCATCTGTGTTAGCAAAATGCGATGGACTGGTGCAGGAACTAGTTTGGAAGATGGAAATATGATTTATGTACTCCGATGGTAAGAAAACATCTGAATAGTGTAGATGTGATAATAGATAAGAGGATTGCAGATAGTATGGTACGATATTGGATTACATCAGACAGAATTCTCTTCGTTAAAGTAAAGGGTCATCCTTTTAATTTTTCAATAATACAAGTGTGTGCACCAGCATCTACAGCAAGCGATAATGTAGTAGTAATGATAACATAGGTGATATGAGTGCCAAAGTGGGTAACGTAAGATCTTGTAATAGTATCGTCGAGTCTTTTGGCATAAGGAGTGAACCTGGAGCTCATCTGGTAGACTGCTGTACATCTAATGAGTAGTGTGTGATGCACATGTGGTTTTCGAATAACGTCCGACAGCCATAGACATGGAGGATCCCGGATGGAGTAACCAAGAAACAGATTGACTACATCACCGCAAACAGTCGTTTCAGAAGTTCAGTCGTGAGCTGCAAGGGTTATTCAGGAGCCGACTGTAATAGTGATTAGAATCCCGTTGTAGCTAATTTGGGACTGAGAAAGTGTGATAAACTAAATAGTAATCGACCAATTAATGACAGGATACTAGTGTAAGACGAAGGGGTACGTCAACAATATAGGCTAGAGGTTAAGACTCGACTCGAAGCGTTAGCTAATATGGATAAGGAACTAGAAGATAAGTGGAAGGATTTCAAGAATATATTGGTGGAGAGTGCAAACGATATCATATCATCGAGGAAGATGTTACCGAAGCAAAACGGACAAAGGACGAGACATTTGAGCTAATGGATGCCAGGAGGAAGGTGAAAGGTTAAGACTAGGATTGATACAAACAGCTGAATGAAGAGATACGAGTAAGGTGTGAAGGGGCTAAGTCTGAATGGTTGGATAAGCAGTGTTAGGAGATAGAGGCAAATCAAGCAGCCGCACATAGGAAGATAAAGAAGGTTATATGCACTAAGTCACCATGTGCAGGTGTCAGTTGTATCAAAGCTAAAGATGGCAAAATGTTAATAACAAAAGATGAAGTAATAGGTGATCAGAGTATATAGAACAGTTGTTTCGCCATGTAGGTGGTGGGAAACCTACAATACCGAAGAACCTTGACGTTCGAAGAGAGTTAGAAGTGCACTTAAGAGGATGAAAACGGGTAAAGCCATGGGCCAGGATGAAATTTCTGCGGAAATACTGAGAGCAGCCGGCGATATAGGAGTGGACAGGTTAGTGAAGATTTTGAAACGCATCTTTGACTCCAGTGAGATTCCTGCTGATTTATGCAAGTCGGTATTCATTGCATTGCTAAAGAAGCCTGCTGCCACAGAATGCGTACTTCACCTTACTATTAGTTTAATGTGACACGTCCTCAAAGCTTTACTGAGAGTGTTAGCAACCCGTTTAAAATGTGCTACGAGCTATGAAATATCTGAGGATAAGGGAACTAGAAATGCGATAATAATGATGAAAATGGTAGCAGAACGTAGTATTGAGAAGATAAAAGATGTTTATGTGTCTTTCATAGATAACACGGAGGCCTTCGGCAGGATCAGGCATGAAACACTTACAGAAATGCTACAGTAGTTAGATATCAATGGCAATGACATTGGCCTTATACGTAATACATCCTGGGACCAGAAAGCTACCATACGAGTTAAACAAGATCTGGGAGAGTGGAAGCCGATTGGCAGAGGAGTTAGGCAAGGGCGTGTCACTTCTCCAGAATTGTTTGCGTTATACGGTTAGAAGATCTTGCGTCATCTGCAAGACGGGGGTGAAGTGATAATTTGATAATCGGAGAATCAACAACATCTGCTATGCCGACGATACTGTTCTAAATGCCAAACCTGAACCGGAACTCCCAGAACTCTTGGATATTGTGGTAAAGGAAATTGAAGAGTGAGGTGTGACGTTAAATGGCAAAAAAACGGTATGAATAGTAATATCTGGTACGAAAGTGATTGCTAAATATGTATTGAAGATAGGAAGTGAGACGGTTGCGCAAGTTAAAAAGTTTAATTATCTTGGTGGTTGATTAACATTGGATGATAGATTAGATATTAACGTAAGAAGTAGAATAGTACAGGCAAAGCAGAATTTCATGAGAATGGAGAGGGTGCTACAGAATAGTAAACTTTAGTTTAGAAAGCGGTACAGAATATTGAAGGCGTATGTTTGATCGGTATTATTTTATGGCTGTGAAGGATGGGCAATAACACCAAAGATGGAAAAGCAGCTAGCGAGTGCAGAATTGTTGTTTCTTTGGAGAATGTTCGGTATATCTTAAATTGATAAGATAACGAATGAACAAATATGAATAAGATCAAGAGGGAATGCAGAGTTGTTGTGTACAATAATTAGGAGGCCGACGAGTTTTACAAGACATTTCGTGACAGCGGATGGAATGGAGAACTTGTTATTAGGGAGGTTTAGATGCGCGACGAGTACGAGTACGAGGATGGGTTCTTCGCGGGGGGTGAAAAAGCTGTAATCGTACTCGTTGTCTTTTATAAAAGGTGTTTAGATCCACAACCAGTTCAAGTACTATCATGAACTACTCGAGTAAAGAGTTTTCAGATGACTGGAGTATATTTCAGTGTTGTAAATTTAACCAATAGTCTATACTATCATTTCTTTGTGTTATCATGGAAGTGCAAATCACAAGCAAGGTAATTTGCAAACCAAAAGAGACTTTCGCTTGGCAGAGGGAGGACAGCAACTTGTGGCCAATATATGTTTACCCTATCATCGGTTATAATAGTAATTACATCATCAATATCAAACAGACATCTTTCATTGCAATAATAAATAGCTAGTTTAGCAAATCAGGGAAATCTAAAGTAGAGCCACTATACTTCTTTTCATCGGTTCACCAGGTGACCCAGTAGACCACGTGTTAGAGGGTCCTCCGTCAATAACTATAGAAATAAAATTATTGTACTTTTACCTCCATTTACTGATCATTCTATGTAGACAAAGAAAATCAGTGTTGTTTTGATCAAATGAGTTTCTATCTATTTCTAAAATGTCTCGATGGATTTTAGTGCTCTTGCCATCGCTGTTGTTTACCTGAGCTCAAAGCGGCTGGATATACAGAGTGGACTAGAAATGTAGGTAGACGGAGGGCTACTTTGAGAAACAATAATAGGAGATGTGCTAACATCGCAGAGAGTAGCAGAATAATACACCGTGCACGTAATCAGACTTTATGGAGGACCAAGATCACCAACGCCTGTCGGTATGGCCGTGGATGATGATGATGATTAAGAACCTCAATTGTAAAATAGGTATCTTAGACAATTTCTGGCCCCTTTACAACAAAATCTATTGAAATTTCTTAGGAAAAAGATAAAAGGTTACTTCCTTTTCTATGCTAGCGTGCCTGGCCTGAGCTATTATCCTTGCCATCGTACAGTACTGTAGCCAGGGGTATGCTTGGTATGCTTAGCTTCCTCTAGAAGTGGACTTCAAGGTAAAATAGCATCCCTCCAATGAAATAATCTCATGCGAGACACATCGACGTTCAAAGAATTACAATATGCCGGACGAGCGTCTGTTTGTGGTCAGCACTGATGTAAAGATTGTATTTCTTTCCAGTAACATCCATGCTTGTTATTCATGGGACGATGGTAATGTCAGACATTTTTGGCTTGTTTTAAGTTTGCGAAAACGTGTGAGTTCCTGGTGTTTTAGACTAACGTAAGAGACATGAAAGTATTGGAATAAGCCCAGAAGAACATCAAACGGGGAGTCATTGTAAAACACCTGTGCTAACAATTAAAGAGTTGTTGCAATCAAAATTTGACAATATAGCGTGCCATTGGTTCCGAAAAGCAGACTGTGGAACGTGGGAAGGCTCGATAGCGTGACGATCATACTAGAATGGAGTTATTGAAGGGCTGTATCGTCGTAACAGAGAGGCCTTTTACAATTTAACGAAGAACAAATACTTGAAGGTACACTAGACGGCGTGGTATCGAACACTATGGCTGTTAAAAAGTCTAAAATTGATTTAAACCCTTGAGCATAGTTAAGAGAAAGTGCCCTAGTGAACCCACAGAAGCCTCAGAGTATTTGCTAATGACCAGATTCTTAAAGGAATTATGCTTACTATTAACTGTGACTAGATATTGTAAACTATTATCTGTAAAAGGGGAATGTGGGACGATGGTGTTAAAAATAGGTGACTGCACTTACGCAGATGAAATTCGTGAACAGTTGATATGTAGAATAATTCAATTTGTAGAAAAATATCTTGAATGCAGGTTATTGAAAATCGAGGTAAGTAAAGATTTCAAGGAAGATAATCATTAATTGCTTATACATTTGCCTAAGCACCTGATGTGATGGACACATTTGCAAGAATTAACTTCACGGTTCCTTTCAAAACATCCACTGAAGTAAATTCGCGCAAATTCCTTGGAAACGAGTATGTAGACAATTTGTTTAAAATGTTGACCTTTGATATGAGTATGTAGACAATTTGTTTATTCTGCATGTGTATAAAGATTGTCGAAAGCAGTCGATAACGAAAGCTATATGTTGCAAAGAAATTCTATTAACTAACGCTGAACTGGACGTACTTACATACGAAACAGAAAGCTGTAAAGAATTCTACAGCATAACGCAGAAATAAAGCTTACATATTGCTAATCAGGGGTCCTAACGTAGTATAAAGTCTACTTTTGCAGTGAGTGATATTGGTGATGCAATCTCCCACCACTACTTTCTATGTACAAACCACTAATACTCCTTACAAACCCCCCACTAGCAGCCAAAACCGCACCCAATTATGATCCTGTCTGTCAGTTATTTATAACCGATGCAGTTTGCTTTAGTGTATTTATACAGATGTGTAGAAAAGAGAGTGTTGCGGCGATTTACTTGAATTCTTTAGAATGTTCGATTCACAAAGATAAGGTCCTGCTGCACAGAGATTAGGAAGGCGGACTTTCCAAAGAAAATATATCTTTGTCGCTGTGACCAAACAGTGGCCTCTGTGACTACGTTGAAAAGATCGTTCTTCCATGGTAACTGATGCTCTCTTTACCAGCTAAACGCTGAATCCCCATGGAGAGAATAGAGGAAAATGAGACAAGGTTCTTTGATGTTCAGATATTTGACGATCCACATTCGATCGGCTTTCTTCATAGTTGGTAGTAGTTCTAACAGTTAGTCGTATTGTTAGGAGACGTTACTGCTACAGGTTCCTCTCGAATTCATAAACAATTTCACTCGTAACGATAGCTTTGGTCGTCATGGAGACTCCGTTCATAAGCAAGGTCACTTGTACCAAAGTATATACCATTTATGCAGCAAGGTTGGAATAACAGTTTCTTGCTGTTGATTGTACAGCTGTGTTAGAAAACGCTTCTCGTATCTCAAATGGGGTAGTAATAGAATAATGTTGAGTCGATCAAATTTATTTTAATGAGTTCTCACTAGTTTTATGGGGGAACAGCTTTCCCCACTATCCTGTTTACAGACGCTCGGACTGAAACACTAGACGACCTCAAACGAGTAATGCTGAAAATAGAAGAGTGAAAAAGATCTGTTGGGGTCCTCCAGACCGATGATGCTGATGATGATGATGATGATGACGATGATGATGACGATGATGATGATGATGATGATGACGATGATGATGACGATGATGATGATGATTATGACGATGATGATAAGGTGAAGAAGACCATGATGACAATGCTAAAAATGATGATAACCACGATGGTGGTGACAATAATGATGGTAATAATGAAAACAATAACAATTATGAGAAGGAGTAACAGGAATGCAAGTAGCAAGAGAGGGAGACGAAGAAAAAGTTGAAGATGCTATCACTGTTATTACTACTTGTGATGACGAAATTGCGGAGAGCAGCTGTTACGATAAAACAGCGGGGCTTACTTTTGATAGTAAAGGGAGAAAAGTTAGGAAGACATACCATTTCTTTAATTTGAGCTGTCAGCGACTGAACTTCTTGCTCCAGGCCATCTATAAACTGTATTTAAAAAATGGAATGGGAATGCAATACTACGAAATACTAAGCTACCATAGTTACCTTAAAAGGTAAGGACACTGTAAATAAATATCAATAGCACGTTTCGAGAATTTAACTGATAATACATATATCTTACACACGTATGGGTAACTGATCCTCTGTTGACATACTTTACTTACTTACTTTACTTCAGACGCACACTCCTTCATGGACCTTTGCCCACTTCCCATTCACCAGGCTTCTCCATCGATCAAGATCTTTTGCTACCCTTTCTGATGTTAATAGTGGCAAACTTGTGTCCTCCCTTACCAAATCAGTCCATCTTTTTGTTGGTCGTCGGGTCGTCAGGGGTGACATACTCGTATTTATAAACTTTCTTGCAAAGAGAACCACGCGACCATCAATAAAAAAGTATGCCCCCATGACCCGCTATATACAAGAAATACATAGACCCCCTCAAAAATATGGGCACCGGTCAAACCTTAGGCTGAAGCCGCCACTGATATTACATATTTCTTACAACCGCTCTATGGAAGAACTAACGAAGAAAGACTTGAAGCTTCGACTTTGTTATTTTGAAAGTGGTCACCAGAGTTAGCACTTCGCTTTCATTTTATCAAGGATTTTATCATTTTATCAAGGATCTTAATATAGAAACACCTTTGGAGAATCAAACTTATGTGCTTCTAATACCGTAAAATTTCGAATATAAGCCCTGGGGTTAAAGAGGTTCGTAAGCATTTTTGGTGGCCTTATATTCGGGGGGCTTATATTCGGAGGGTCTTCGGGGTTAACAGGTGACTTTTGTATTGCAAAACAATCACCATTCAATGTCTAATCAGAGAGGCTAATGATATTTAATGCGTAAGAAAATCTCACAAAAGAACAAAAGTACATACAGAGGCTCTCTATATATACTGTGTCCATGTCCATTCAGTATCACTGCCTTCTGAACTACCAATTTTGGATCCAACAAATAAAATCCCAAATGTAAGCCCTGGGCTTATACTCGGGGGGCTTATATTCGGAAGGATATTTTTGTTACTTTACAGGGAGGGGGCTATATTCAGGGAGCTTATATTCGGAAGGGCTTATATTCGGGATTTTGCGGTATGTCAATTACTTTAAGATGCTTTCTATAAGATAATCTTATTTAATTTTTCCTCCCCTCCAAATGTTTAAAGAGTTCTAAGGCGCTGTGGCCTTGACTGTGGTAGGATTATCATGCTATCCAGAAATCCCTTCATAGCTTACTATAGAATTGATAGTGTAATAGTAATCTAAATGAGAATTGTGAAACGACATAACTTGAGCAAATCGCACCTGTTTTGTAGTTTGTAAAGATTCTTGGTATCTTCTATTTTCCTCTTCCAGCTTTTCACATTTCACTCTCGACAAAAGTTCTTCTAATTCCAAAATTTGTTCTTCTCGTTGTCGAATCTAGTAACATGAATTATCAGGGAATTAAAAACATGATACCTCAGGCGATGTACGGGATCTGGAAAGGAATTAGCCTGCGCACACAAGGAAACTACTGACGTAGTACCCACTTCAGCTGGGATAGTCTGCACGCAGGCTGGAAACGGAATAACAAGCGTCAAAATGAAAGATGAACTTTGATTGGGACCTTTCCACTCCTCGTTGGTGAAACAGTGGCCTACATACTTCTACTGCGTTGTAAGCAAACTATGGCTACAGGGAACACGGCAAGGAAAGGTGTTAACGAGTGTCGTACCTCTCCGAAGCAATGACGTTGGTTGAAAGTTATTCTCACAAATATCCCGGATGTAGATAAAATATACTTCCTTACATTACGAAATCAAAGTTTCACAGTCACCAATGAGCAGACACTGTTTCTTATATACAGCGTCTAAGCTAAAGATAGAGTAAAGGCACTCCTTCATTTCCTTATCTTGGAAGGAGTTTTCTCTAATGTATAATAATTATTTTGAAAATTATATTGAAATGTTTAAGTCAGATCCTGAAACTTTAAATATGATTTACATTTTTACTTCTCTCTTAGGTAAAATAGTTGATATTAGCGGAAATTCATGTAGTTTACTCAACAGATTACAACAATTACTATTTCATACTAAAATTATAAAATATGTTGTCCAAATAGAATCCAATCTAATGTCTGAGGTACTCAATACAATAAGATTTATTGATAACCTAAAACATCTAAACAAATCTGGTATGCTGTTTCCAAGGAAGCCCGTTTTTGTTTTCCATTTTATTTTTTTCAATTTTCTGTTACAGATACACTGTCCAATCAATTCATCATAAACATTTGCAATATACTAATTGCTACTTTTTTTACGATTATTTTTGTCATAATCTACGTACGTATCAATTATAGATTTAGTTAACTTTGGGCTCATGATTCGTTGATTTCGCTGCATATTTTTCTTTAATAGTTAGGTTAAGCATTGGCTTCTATCTGTTCATTCTTTTTTTATTCCTTATTTACTTACACATGCGTCTGACTGACGACAGGGACCTGTTTAGAAATGGGGATTTATGGTACCTATCCACTAATGATCAGAAATAAACAATCGTATTCTATACCAGTTTGGGATATCATTTGCATCTTGTGGCCATGTCCTAATATTCTTCATGATTCAATTGAAACACAAACAAAATAAGGGAATATTATTCTCAAGCAAGGACTTGCTATCTTGCCATTGCTGATATGGACACACAGAAATCATAACAACTAATCCTTGGGCTTCAAGAGTACATTTAGCCCACATGCTTGTTGATAATATTGATAGTAAATCTGCTACATGCTTCCACCTGAGTAAATCGTGAAACAGTATGTAAACAAAGGTATGTACAATAAAGAGACTACAGGAAGCTGGACTGGGCACATTGTGGACCAAATGAAGATGCTGGTAGTGCAACAGCAGATGTTGGAGCAGCCCAATGGGTGGTGAAGCAGTGACAATGTTATGAATGTCAAGGATATGACTACGACAAGTGAGACTGTACAGGTAAAATCAAAATTGTGATAAACGGGTGGAAGCAGGAGCAAAAAGGGAGGATTTAAGTAATGGTGCTCTAGAGTACTCTGCTGTATGTGATTATGCTAACTTCGATGTTGAGAGGAACAAAGAAGTGGCGACTATCAAGAAAATCTCCGTACTACAGTCATAATTTGAGTGATATGATTAGATTGCCTTGTAGAGATAGGACTAACAATCTTGACAAGTACCAAGGAATTCTCCCAGAAAGAAAAAATTGGTTACTGCAGCAACAGATTTTGGGATGAAACAGTAGTTATACCTCACAACTGTCAGCAAATTGGAGATCTAATACTTTGCTATCTGGAGTAGGTTGTGGAGGTGGAAGTGGTAACCTTTAACTGATTGAAAGATATTGGTCCTGAAGGCTGCCAGAAACATTATATCATAGAACCATTATGTATCTGGGATTTGAGGAAAGAAGACCCTTTAACAGGATATAAACGTTTTAGGAAATCCCAAAGGACGATGGAAATCCACTGGTGAAAGAGAAACATCGATTTTACAATTTGCAGGAATTTGTATGCTTATGTTCCGGCTCTTGCAGTTAAAATGTAGCTCCATATAACCCTCAAAGTACACACTGTGCTGTCAGGGGATCAGCTGTCAGATCAATTGCATGCGTTTTCAAGCATTAAACATGCTGGAAGAAGCTGGCAATTCCAACTACAGCATTATTATAGATGCAAGAATTTTCAGCACAAAATGTCTCATTTCAAAACAAATTTGTATTAGTTCATCCTGGAGAAACAGTGACAAGCAAGTAGCTGACATAAGAAGCCAGGTGTAATCAAAACAATGAATAGTGAAAAAACCACTAGCAAGATTAGCTGATCTAGGCAGCGTAATGATAGTAAAAGAGGAACATTTGGAGCCTTTTCTGGATACCAATGATGAACAAAAGGAGGTGCAAGAATTGATGATGAAATATGAGCAAACAGTTGATAAGAAGGAAAAGTCTTGGAGACATGAACATTGTCAGTTACCAGATCCAGGCCACTGATGATGTTCCTGTTTGTGAAAGTTATAGAGCAAGTCCACCAATTCAAAACAAAATGGAAAAGAATATCTTAACCAACGTCTGCAATACAAATGGTTGGAAACAGCTACAGCAGAGACAAATCACTGATCATCCTTATCAGGAAAGGATCTGGTAACCTTCGAATGTGTGTAGACTTCCGTGGTCTGAATGCCAGCAGCTGGAGAGACAAAGATCCACTAACAGAGACTGAGGCATCAGTTGATGCAGTTAAGGAACCTATGTAGTTTTCAACAGTGTACCTGGCCTCAGCATACACACACGTAGAAATATAAGAAATCAATTATCACCAAATAGCACACACAATGTTATTTAGGCTGTATGAGTACAATCATCAGCTATTTGAATCCTGTGCTGCAAGGTGTTCCTGGAAGACCATAAAATGTTTGACTAACACAGTGTAAGCTGATTGACTATCTGCTGGTCCAAAATTGGTCACTACCTGGGCACATTGAAGAACACATTCAGAAATAGCACTTCCAAAGAACTCAGATGGAATAGTGACCATGATAAGTATGCCAGTCATACAGCCTTTAAAGTGTAAATTTAGCAGAATTATTAATCTTTTCATTATATACAATTTACTCATTTTCCCAAACCATTAGTGAAACATTGGTGATTGTTATGTCAGTCAACAGAATCAAACAAATAATAAATTATTGATTTCATGAGAATCTCGAGTACAACTTCTTGCTTATACAGCCAATCCTCATTTATACAAATGGCATGAACCTAAATGTGTGGCAAACTGTTCGGATAAGCAAAAATTCAGATAATTGAGGACCGAATTTTGAATAACCATGACGGTTTATTTTATATTCAAATTGATGAAAAATATGCTGCTACCATACCAAATGGCTAAATAGAGATGAAGAAAAACAGAAACGGACATGCACCATTTAATGAACAATTTACATGAAAAAATAACACTACAAATGAAAGTGATGCCACTTGCAATAACACTATGCCTGTGCATAAACAGACACCACTATTATGTAAAATTTTTGTAATAGTAAAATAAATGCATTCATACATACACTTTTTTAAAGTAAGAAACCAGTTTATAAGAAACCAGGGCTCAATCTCCCAAAAATTTAAGAAACTCGAGGGCTAGATAGGGCTGCTCTAAGAAACCTAAAAATTCTCTGAAAGCGGTTTAGACAGTTTGATAACGAGTTATTTCAAGAATAGGCTAACCTAAAACAGAGGGTACCCTAACTGAATTGTGAATTCACTAACAGCAGTGCGACTAATTGGCACTCTTTTGTTTTAGATATTTAGCCTTATCTTTTCACATGCACAGTTAATGAGTTTGTCAATCAAGGCAGAGTATTTCACTCCCTTCTATTTGGTACCAGAGAATAAGAAACTGCAAAGAAACTTTGAGGATTGAAAAGGTCAATATTTAAAGAAACTTCGAGGGCTAGACGCTGAGGTAGTTTCTTATGAAAAATAGTGTTCTTAACTTGTTATAAGCAGCATTGCTGTTGTTTATACTCATTGTGTAGCAATTTCCTTGGCAAAAGGAGATTTAAAGCATTCTATCAGCCTTCAACCAGTGTTCTTGTTTAAGAAAGAGTGTCAGGACATTCATTTTAGATTTTATTTTCATACAAACGATTGATTGGCCCAGTCTCAGCTTGTGTTCACTTCAAGGTGCGGTGTAGCAAAAGGTCAAGTACTTGTTGTAATATGATATTGCGAACTTTTACGTTGCAAAAACAAGGAAGTTCTGGCATGGTTCCCTTCATTGCTAAAACAACCACTTTGAAGATTCCCTTTCAATATCCTCTTTCCGCATGATCTTGTTTCTTTTCTCGGCTTTCTGCAGAATAGTTCTTACACGAAGTTAACCAAGGAAAAGTTTCCAAAGTAAGTTTTTCACAAAAATATGAGGTGCTGCTTTTAAGGCTATGTTTATTAATATTTATTCTCTTTTGATTTATACTTAGAATTGGCAATCATTGTTAGGAAATCACTTTCAGCATTCTTTTATCTTCTATCCAGCAAGTAACTGAAACGTTTCGTCTCCCGCACTTTTCACATTTCTCTCGAACATGCAACGTTATACCCTTTCACCATAACTCTTCTTATTATCTTTTTAGATTTAATTTTCTCTCGAAGGAAAAAGTCGTTAGATGTTGCCAAAAAGCTGTTGGAACAGTTTAGGGAAAGTGAACAAGATGACGTAACCGTTTGAGCTCTGCCATAGTTAAACGTTGACAAAGATTTCTGCAATGACGGTCACGTTATCAAAGTAGATAATGCAAGTCCTCAGGCAACAGTTTATAATTAAATGTTTATAGTACATATATTGCTAATTGCCTTTTACAATACGGTTAAGATTTCTGGGTGAAGCAAAGAAAGTCATTGCTAAAACGCACATCTTTTCTAACAGAGCTCGTTTCATCTTGTTACTTGACGTAGAAAATCTGCACAAGCCATGCTCGCTTATTAATCTCCAAGCTCAGTCCCACCTGTGCTCAGTCAAAAATAGTCCATTTAACGCAGATGAGATTTTGCTTTGTGTCTGCTTTGCTCGATCAATTCAACGCAGGTGTTCTTGCTCGGGCAAGATTATTAGGAAAGCAAACGAACAATACCCATAAGCAGATTAGACTATTCTGAACAACTGTGAACAATGGGATACGCAAACCCTTTTTAAATAATGAAGATTAAGGAAAACTGCAGGACAGAACTTGGAAATGCCAGAAACATGTAAAATATATGCTTTCTAGAGATTTGACGACATTGGTCAGAATCCTGCTCCGTTGGCAACAATTTGTTTCTAATGGGAACTCTCCCCTTGTTTGAATTTTTGAGACACTATTTAAGCAATGAAAAGTTCACCTTCGAAGTAGAAACAGTGAGCCATTTCTGCTTATAGGGACCTAATGAATTTCATAATTAAGGAAGTAGAAACCTTACACATTTGTATTTTTGTTACTTTCCGAAAATAGGTAAACGGATAAATAGATCAGACCTGATTTACCAACATCTGTGTCACAGATTTAATGAAACGTAGGCCTACCTACTAATATTCTAATAACAGCCAGGTTAAAAATCCCAAAACATATTATTCTACCAGACTTCTTTTGATAATTATAGCTTGATAGATCAAAGAACCAAACATTTACACTGGAGACACTCCTAACCTAACTCCTAACGCACTTCATAGGTACCTCTAGCTGACATCAGTTATAAGAAGTACAGGAAAATGTTGAGATAATTCAAGGCTATCGGACTTCTTTCTTCTTTTAGTGCCATATCAAGTGACATGGGCTACTAAACTTTTTTCGTAACACACATGAAATTTTGTTGCGAAGAAAGCCCAGTCCATATCTTAATTTGTTCTAGAAATTTAATCCTCTGCTTTCATTGAGAAACTTTTTCAGGGATTCCCACCGACAATGTCCCATGTTCCAGTTGGCCTCTCCTTACTACATGTCCTAGGAAGGTAATCTGTCGCTCCTTTATTGTTAACATTAGCTACCTCTGGTACTTTGCAGCTTCCAGTACCGCTACGTTAGTCATTCTTGCGGTCACGATATTCATAATTCGTCAAAGTCATGAGAAAAATAGTGGTGCCAAATTTTCTACTTCTCTCTTGTCTTTTCCAAATTCTTAGTTTACGATTTCAAACTTATCTTATGATATATCAAATTTCTTAAAATTAGTAGTTAGCTTAATATTTGTACAGTTACTTAGTTTAGAATTTGTGGTTAGTACTAATCAGTAACTCAGAATTCATAGCTACGTTAGGATTCATGATTAGCTTAGGATTCATAGTTACGTTCGGATTCATGATTATCTTAGAACTCACAGTTACGTAATGATTCATAATAATCTTAAGATCATAATTACGTAAGGATTCGCAATTAGCTTAGGATTCATACTTACGTTAGGATTCATAATTAGCTTAGGATTATAGTTACGTTAGGCTTCACTATAAGCTTAGGATTCATAGTTATGTTAGGATTTATGATTATCTTAGGATTTACAGTTACGTTAGGATTCTTACGTTAGGATTTTTACGTGAGGATTCATAATTAGCTTAGGATTCATAGTTACGTCACGAATTATGAATATCTTAGGATTCATAATTACGTTAAGATTCATAGTCAGCTAAGGATTTGTTGTAGGCTTAGGATAAATAGTCAGAAAAACTTGATCATTATAAAATATGTGTATCACTTTCTCTTTAGCATTATGTATTTTGCTTCTTTAATAGCTAATTCCAAATATGATATTGTCGGGGTATATTTTTATCTGTAGCTAAAGAGGATATTTGTGACCTTAAATTCTTTGGCAGAGTTTCATATCTCTGCCAGGTGTATTTGCGTAAGCTAATACCTAATTTTGATTTCTGTAGTATGGGCTATAGCATTTGTAGGTAATGGTCGTATCCTAGCTGCTGCCAGCTTCTAATCTTCTGCATAACGACGAGTTCTGTGTCACTATCATCCGCTGAACGCCTTGATATAAGGTGTCTCTGATAATAAGACAGTTTTCAATTGGAAAAAACATAAGACTACACAGAAAATTTCGTTTACAGTTGTCACCTTGTCATGGTTTGTGCAATAACATTTGTGTAATACTTATAGTAGTAGTACTTACATCCAATAAATGAATAAACAAAGACTAAATGCATTCATGTATCTGATAATTACTCGGTTCTTAGAAATCCTGTACTAACAATTGTTTAAAAATGCATTCTCTTTTCAGTCGATTACGGCGCGTACGTAACAGCGCCAATTTTAAAGTGCCAGCTTTGAACGATTTGCTGTTAGCAGCTTTTTAAGTGTAACTCTGTCACTTATATCCTAGAGAGAAGGGAACAATTCTCCTCTACATCTTTTGTTAGCTCCCTGCAAATGATCTCTTGCCGTTTGATGATGGATCATCGGAACTTTTGCGAATATTCAAGGATTTCACAGTGTTGCTAAAACAAGTTTCCACGCAGAGTGAGCGAGGTTGGACAATAGACTTGATTCGTTTCGTTTCTCCTTCAAAGTATCTTCGAGTGATTGAAATTTAAATTTCATAAGGGCTCTTACAACGATACGTTAAAGTGGTTAGATTTCAGCCTCAGCTTCTCTTTGGTACTGCGTTCCTCATTGCATATCTAGTAGAGGGCAGGGTTTACACTCTGGGGTTTCTATTATGTGATCAACAGAGTGTCTCTTTGTGTCCTAACTACAATGTCACATCCCGTTGCTAAAAAGCCATGGAATATTAATAGGCCTGAATATAAGAAGTCAGAAATCTACCCGGTGCTGAATATTAACAAAGCCATGTGAAAATCACTCCATGTGATGAATTCTAGTGACTGAAGTCTGAAGTGTTTCTGCAAGGTCTGCTTTTTAAGAAAGACAACACTGAAACGTTGTTGGCCTGTCTCCTACTGAGAACATCAAAGTTTCAGGGTGAATTATATGTAACTGGTTACGTCTTCTATAGCCAGAAGGCCCATTCTTGTATATTTAGGGCACGTTCTGTTACAAAATAAAAAAAGGTGGATCTTTTTTAACAAATAAATTATAAAGTACCGCCTTTTGTTTGTATATAAGTTTCAGGCTCATGAATAGTAACACACGAAATACACAACATGTAACATGAAATAAAGAACACATCACTGCAGAATTTGCATTTATACTGGATTTATAATCAGAAGAAGCATAATTGATGTATTTGCAAGGGGTAAAAGAAAGCTGAGAAAGGTTTAAAAGAAGTAACTGAGCGTATTGTTTGTTTCAATTTTCCCAGACAATCTTTTCTCTATTATTTGATGAAAATATTGAAGCAGGGTGACACCAGATGTGCTTTAGATGAGTCGTCAATGTGTCGAAGTGAAAAGCAGATTACCCGTCTACTTAAACCAATGCACAAAACTACCTATGGAGACTCTCTTCGCCTTATTCCCACTCTCACGGAAAGCTAGTCGTTTCAAACGATTTATCACAGCATGCTTTATAGTTAATCAAATATTAGTTGTAATTATAAATACTGGTAAAGGAGTTTCCTTTCTTAAGTACTTGCTGTCATAGTCAAAAAGCTATCAACCTTAAATAGTAAATCAGTGTCGCGGAAAGGCTACAAGAACTTATTTGAAATGGGTCTCAGGGTTCGCAATAAGCAAATTTTGATCAACGATACTTAGAGCCTTTGTTAAACAGTTTTGGAGAGGATATTTCTGAAGTTTTGAACCCTTCATATGCCTTAAATTGCTGTTTGTGACCGCACAACAAAATGTTAACCCTATTGAAAATGTGTTGATACACTTTTGGCCCCATGAAAAGCAGTGTCTCAGGGAACTCGGTGAAAGCTTAAACAATTTGGGTATGAAAAGAGTTTAAATCACGCGTTTCTTACTCACTGAAAGTCACCAAAATTCACCCCGTCTTATTATCAGTTACTTTTCATGCAAAGAACGAAATATTTTACACTTATGAAATCCATATCTACATAAGACTTCACCGATTTTTACTCATGCGCTTGTATGTCTATGTTATAGCGGCTATTTTATGATGCTTACAGGCATATTTGTACACTTTTGGACCAAAACTAAGCTCTAAAATATAAAAAGCCTTGTTTTAGAGGGATACAAAATGTGATGTCTTGAAAATGAAAATAATGATTCAAAACTGACTGTAATTTTTATTTAAAGTGACAAAATATTACGACTCTGAGGCACATCCAAACCTTACCCTCATGTGAGCCTAGATTTGGTATAAATGTACGTAATAAGGCTTTTTCCTCTGATCACAATAGGGTTTGTAATATTAAAAAGAAAATACTCCAATCAGAAACTTACCCGGATCAACCAATCACTGTTCGGAACCGACAACTTAAAATAGGGTTTGATTATATTGTAGTGGAGAAAAATACTAAAGAAAAAATTGAATGTTCAGGTTTAATAGTGGCCATATCTACTTTTATAAAGTGACGCCAGTGGCTTTGTTAATCTGAATAACCATTTAATGCTGATTATAAATATTTTGTTATTTCATTCAAAATTTATACAAGACCTTGTTTCTGAGTTGGGTACTGAAACAACTGCAAGTTCTTAGCCCTCATTATCGATCAGGTCATTCAGTCGTCTAAACTTAATAGTCAAGAGTTGAAATGGGAGCCCCTTGTTTGACCTTAGAGCAAAGTCTTACTTTACTTCTGACGGGCGCCAGCCCAAGCCCATGTTGCCATTCCTTTCCATAGATCTCCTTCTAGCATCATTGTCTTCAGCTCATGGAGGTTATCACCCTCAGCATCTTCCAGGAGAATATGGGCTCTTCCATGATGCGTTCAAAAATTGCACGTAGGAGACGTGTATAGCATCCATCAACTCTCTTTTTTAGAGCTTTCGTGAGAGTCCATGTTTCACAGCCGTAAACAGGTTCGACAGTAGCTCCAATTATCCTTACTCTCATCTCCCTTTTCAGATTTGAGGACCATATTTTCTTGATTTTGTTACATACTGACCACGCTAATGCTTTTCTCATCTCAATATCCTGGGACCTGCTTTCCATCCATCCTCTCAGGTACTTGATGGTCGTCACATTCTTGATTCTAGCATTACTCAGTGACTTGATGTTAACTTCTGCTTCCTGGTTGAACGACATTGTCTCTTTTTTCTTGGCATTGCAGTAAAGGTTGACAAGGCTAAGAAAAATATCTTTGAGCTAGTATTAATTAGCATATTTTTAGATTAAATCAACAAACAAATCAATCAGAGGGGAGTTGATGCACATTGTTGTATTTCTCAGTTGTTTACATTCATAAAGTAGTGGAAACTTAAATTTCTGTCCAAAAGTCTTCCATTATTTTATTTCTCTTTTTCTCCATATACCTAGTTATGTCTGTTTAGCAGGAAAAGCTGCCCTCAAAAGGAAGACCAACTATACCACTTGCCTTTTTATCTCTGAACATGCCAACATTACCCAGCTTAATTAGGCGATAAGCAGTCAACTTATTTTAACAAACATACACAATCGCACAAGCCTGTCAATATATCACTTAAAAAGATTCTGGGTATTAAATTTGAAAGCTCATTGGTGGCACCTCCAAGTAGACTTGGCATGTAAAGAGGAGGGATTTTCGGGCCTTGCATTGAATATCTGTTATAAAGAGCTTGTCCACATCCTACAGACTACAATGTCACACTGCACTCAATGCTTGCTACAATTACTCAATGGCAGCTCACTCTCAAGACTAACCTTCTGTTCTGAGTATTATCGACCGACACTTATTCAATTGACTATTTTTCAATTTGCAGGGTTGAGGACAAAATTTTGTTTAACGTGGAGCTAACTTTTGCACTTGCATCATTTAGTAAACCGTTTGTTATTGCTTTTCTAATATGGGTAATATCGTGCTTTGCAAGATTGCCTTTATAGAGCCTCACAGGGCCTCACTGAAAACCACCACTGAGTGACGTTACCACCCTGTTTAAAGATTGTTAGTAATAATTAAACTTCATTGCCATTTATATAATTTTTTTTCAAACTCAATGCCTTTATTGCTAATCTTCATTATACAATAACATTTCCTGCTGTTTTCTCCTGGCATGGTACATGGGAATCGAATACACTGATCGGCATTTCAAAAATCTTAACGTTTCTTTCGATTACTAAAGAACTAAAAGTTCGTCGCACTGAAATTTTGGCGTAAAATTTGGAAAAGAGCCAAACTAAAACTTTAATCTTATGCGACTATGTGTCCGCTTCTACAGGCCACTTTCAAATATAATAGGCCGAAAACGCACGCTCTCCATCGAGTCGATGTCCTTAATTGTTTCGAGCGGGCAAAAAAAGGTAAGATACTACCTACGTATTGCATGATTGTCTGAAAATGTGCCAAAAATTTGCCTCGAATCGCAATAATTAGTAAGAATAAGTGTCCGATAATCGGGTGCCGAAAATCGTTATGTTATAATAACTCGGACAGAACATACAGAAGTAACGATAAGCTTCTACACACCAGCAGTTTAAAAAACTACAACAGCATTTATCCAGTAAACAAAAATTGAAATATCTAATACCTTGGCTATCTGTTCATCCTCATGCTGTAAGGTACGTACTATATAATCCTAAAAATAAACAATCAAATAAAATTTCCATCTCATATCTCATTTAAGAAGATCATGGTCAGCTCCAATGTGTATACAGAAAACGTGTTGCTATTATGAATAAATAGCTGTAGTCAGGTAATGAAAGAAAAGTTTATTTTCACGAAAATACAATCACAATACCAGAAAATATGCGAATGGATGACGCCCCACAATAATCCGTAAACACATGAAGCTCTGCCCGGGGGTTTTTAACCTCTGTCATCTTTGGGAGCTGCATAGATTGTTTGTTACCCTCAAGTAGAAAGAGCATTTCGAACTCATAGTAGTCTAATATCCACGGCTAGCGTCCAGTGCAATGGGACAACCTGACTCTCTCTCTCTCGCTTTGTAAGTGCCTTGTACTACTCAGATGTTGGTGACCATGGTTTTTCTTACACCTCAGTGACTCTGTCTCAGCCATATTCACATACTTAATAACACTCCTGACAAACGCTAGCCTTGGCAGTCCCCGGCTTTATTATCCTTCTATCTTTCAAGCGAGTAAAATATTTTCTATTTTGAGTAAGATCTTGAAATGTTGGGAGGGCTCAAACATTACGGTCAGTAGCATCGCGGCAACACTTTCGTGATTTCCTCCACGCCAAATAAACATTATGAAATCAACATAATTCAACATAATCAACATCATTAAATGTCATAATCGTCATAATATAACAAGCGACGTTGATATGATTAATTAGAGTGTCTCTGAGCTAATGATGTTATCTCATGTAAGCTACTTCGATTCATTAACTTTGTTTATAAAGCCATTATACATTTCGATATAACTGATGGTTTAGCGAGGCCATTCTGAACGATATTTAAGTGCGTATCTTGGCTTTTGTTCCTTTACAACGATTCCATTCCAGCTACATTAGCCATGCCTTCTATTGACAAAATTTATGGTTTATGATGCAAATATCCAGTGGTGAAGGTGCCTGAGATTATACAATCTCCTCAGAGCCACGAGAGCTGCTACTGAAATAAAGACGTCTTCAAGCGCCTAACTTATCGGAAAAACTTTGACGGAAAAAAGTGACGACATTTTTTGGAGGTGACGAAAATCTTGTGTGACTAAACATTTTGTTCGACGAAATAATTAGCCCGACGAAGTTAAGAAAAGAGTATCAAAACAATTTATTGAGTACGTATTTATGCAGTGATCTGTAACCCTAGACTGAGCCCACGAATACTGAGCCTTGACAATACAAAA
Source organism: Alatinidae sp. Z8VKAUB7J3 (assembly GCA_010016025.2). Classification (NCBI taxonomy): domain Eukaryota; kingdom Metazoa; phylum Cnidaria; class Cubozoa; order Carybdeida; family Alatinidae; species Alatinidae sp. Z8VKAUB7J3. The sequence continues at coordinate 77,433,257 of JAAAKM020006971.1, read as the reverse complement.
TGGACAAATGTTTTCGTCGGACGTAAGTGACGAAATTATTCTCAGGCGGAGAAAATTTTGTCCAACGAAAAATT
>JAAAKM020006971.1:77409511-77428912 GCA_010016025.2 Alatinidae sp. Z8VKAUB7J3 | reverse complement strand
GGCTACCTAATTAGGCTACCTAGTTTGGCAACCTAGTTAGGCTACTTAGTCTGGCTAACTAGTCTGGCTGCTTAGTTCGGCAATCTAGTTAGGCTACCTAGTTTGACTATTTTGTTTGGCTACCTATTTTGGCAATCTACTTAGGCTACCTAGTTAGGCTTCCTAGTTTGGCAACCTAATTAGGCTAACTGGCCTGGTGATAGAGTTTCTTTGGCATTGAATATATCCTACTAAAATGTTGCCTTACGTTGAAAATTGTCTATCTTTAGCAAAGTCCACTTAGTTGAATGCAAATACAAATAACTTACCCATACTTCTTACAGTCGTCGATAACGGCCTTATAATCATTGATCTGCATATGATACTGAAGGATCTGTTGGTAACTGGAAATGAACGTTGAAATCAACAAAGTTCACCATTAATATAATATTGGCAAAGTAGATAAACGCTGATGTACTGACACATACCATACGACGAATATAAAAATATTTATGTTTCTAAGTTACAATCTTTAAAAGCTTGAATACAATAACACCGAAAATAATGAAATTCTTTTCCCTTAAATTGATATACATACGACTTAAACGTGTAACAAAATGCTTACTATTTAAGTGTGTGTATATTTACTCAGCAGACACATGGCAGTTATTATATATTTCTCATAAGTGGAGCATTACCACAATACCTTGCTTTTTACTAAGGGGCCTGAGGGGATTCCACACATGGCCTGTATGACATAGACTAGTCTTGCATAAGTCGAGCGACCCTATCGGTCGTTTGATTATGCAGTTGAGCTAAACTTCAAGCTGAGTCCCCCACGTTCCTCTAGTTGACTTTACAGTTATGTAGTCTACCTGTCTGTCTGCCGCTTTGGAGCTACTTCACTTGTTGCCTAAAATAGTCCAGATGCTTAGTGTTTTGTGAACATTGATATTATAATCATTAAGAGAAATGCCTAGAGATTTCAGTCATTACCCGTAATACCCTATCTCTTTAAATGCTTGTAACATATACACTTGTAATGAGGTAAGTGAATGGATTTCATACTTACGCTTTGGCCTTGTCATACAAATGAAGGATTCCTCTTTTGAAGTTATGCATCTGGGCGAGCACCATGGCATGGTCTAAGTCGTACTTGGCCTAAGTGCAAATACATGAACAGTCAGTTACGTTTCAAGCTTATTTCTACATAAAAGAAGGCAATTTTACGATAAACCCTTTCTACCAAAACAGCAAGGAAAAGGAAGTACTCATGGAATTGCAAAAGAAAGGAAAGGAACCCGATATGGTCAGTCTATGTAACGTTCTATGCAATATCCTCCAGAAGTTAACATAATCTACCTCCCTTCGTTATTTGGGTTCAAATCCTTTCTTCTCGTCAGTCTATGCAATGTCCTCCCAAAGTTAACATAATCTACCTCTCTTCTTTCTTTCGGTTCAAATCCTTTCTTCTCGTCAGTCTATGCAATGTCCTCCCAAAGTTAACATTAAGTCAGTTTTACCTTTGACTTGCTGATGCTGATATTCTCTTGCATTTCGAGTTTATAATTGGTCAACCCATTGATGAATTCCTCATTTCGAACGTGTTTAGGTTTAGACGGGTCATACAATAACCTGCCTTCGAAAACTACGCCCCCAAGGTTTCCTATAAGAGTGAATAAAAAGGATTGTTAGAAACCTCAGAAGTACTTAGGTGTACATGGGCAGTAACGAACAGTTTACCAAAAGTTTACCAAAAGTTTGCTCAATAAACGTTAGGATAGGTCAGAAAATTTCAAAGCTAAACTTGAAGCGTTCAGTAGTTATTAAACGAAATTCACAGCCGCAGGCCTACTAGTCTATCGTCTGACAAATCCTGATGTTAACATATTTTATTTCTTCAGTCGCCACATTAACTCCAGATCAACCACCAGGAGCAGTGACATCCAGCTTTGCCCAATTTGGTGAACAGCCTCTCTGTGCCATGGGACTTGACACAGGGAGGACTGTCATCCGTCCTTTTATTCTGTCCAAGGCCCATTGACAGTATCATCAAGAAGAGAGGATTTGAATAAGTTTGAATTTGAATGAATTTGTATATACTTTGAGATAAACGAGTTGGTTTTACAAAGACTAACTGTTAGTTAGAAGAGAAAACTAGAGAAATAGAAAATATGTCACCACCGGGGATCAAACCCGTGACCCACGCTTTCGAGGCGTGCGCTCTACCAACTGAGCTAGGTGACCTCCAATGTTAACATATTTTTATTTCTCTAGTCGCCACATCAGCTCCCAATCATCTACCGGTGGACATCGACATCCAGCTCAACGCCATTCAAGACCAGCCTCTCTGCGCCATGTGACTTGACCAAGGAAGAACTGCCGTCCGGCCCGTCATCAATCCAAAGCCCATTAAAGTTAGAAAGTATCATCGAGAAGAGAGGGAAAAAACTAACTACTTAATTAAACTATTGTCAACTGGCTTAAACTTACAACTAATTTACTTCACACTTTGCCTTTAACAAGTAACAGACTGATTTAAGCTTTTGAGATGGTGGTACACACTGGAGCGCTCGCATAGATATACTTGATGCTATTTCTTAGCTAAATTTCCACCAAAAAGCAAAAATGCCTTACCTGGGATGATCATCGGTGGTATTGTTTCCTTATATTCGTTGGAAGCATTGACAGTTGCTCGATCTTCCTCTGATGGCATACGGAATGCAGTGTGAGCCACCAAGATAACTGATTCATGCGTTATCGGGCAATGCCGTGTTACCGACACGACGTCATGATTCACTTGGTCAACATAAATCTACAATTAACAGAGAAGGCAACGTTAATTTTACTACGCCTATATTTTTTAGCCCTTCCCTTCTCCATCGTCGTCAGCATCACCAATCGGGCGCACCCGAATTCATAGTTAGCGCCTTCCGAGGGGCTTTGCTGCTCATCCTTCTCTGCAGGTCGCATATTTGGAGACCTGTATATTTCTGAAGAAGGGTTGCATAGATCAGTGTAGGTCGGCCAACATTTCGAAAGCCATGGCGCGGCTTCCACAGGCTAGTGAGTGCAGCAAGTTCTGCACTTCTAAAGCAGTGTCTTGCGAGGTGTAGTCGGCCTATTCTAATAGCCCTTTCCTTGATTTCCCTGAAAGATAGGTCGAACAAACTGAAAGTGACCCGGAATCTAATCTAATTTACGATACGATTTACAATTACATAATTAGCTCTATACCAATGCCCTAGCAAATACAGTTCTCTGTTCCCATACAACTTCAATTATTAACAACAGATGGCCGTAAAGCCGCTCGCTAGCTAGAATGTTTACCGCACTTGGAAACTCCACAAGCAGTACATATACCTAAACTAGGCAACTGAATCATTGTATTTATTTCTTGCTCTATCTATTATTAATGTGAATGTAGCATGTTTGGTAACCTTACATTGTTGCCACGGTGACTAGCCACTCTCCCATTGCACATCAGCTTACATATTTTTTTATACAAGCAACTCGATTTTCAGGGTCAGGGCTAAGGTTGCTACGGGTATGATACACCTGCAGCGCTAAAGTTGCTTAACGGTTTGCTAAGGTTATTTTTTCTGTGTGATACAGAATCATAAAGATATATACAATTTCTAGTTTTTCTTCTGTCTATTTAAGGGAGTTATCATTCTTTTGTCTTATTTTTAAGAAAATTTGTAATTTTGCTCAGTGAAAAACAGCTACTAACAACTGTGAGGGCTGACGGTTGCTAAGTAAGTTGATTAAGTTTTCGGTTAATTTTAGGGCTGAAGCCTTAGCAACTGGGTTGCTTATCTTAAAAATGTGTAATAGAAAATGTGTATTCAGTGCTGGTTCATATATGCCAATATGTTATAGTTTGTTTACCTAGATCACATTTTGGAATTCGAGATGTCGCAACTATTGCAAGATGGCCACTTGACTAATTTACTGCATGAACGTTTTGTACGTCACATCGGCCAATACAATAATGACAGTTATCTATATCGGTAAGGTCCAATTTCCGCTTGAGAACTGCACAGATATAACAGTGATATTTCTTGGTTATCACGTTTTTCCGACATTTACGAACAATACCTAGTGATTTCTCATAGAACTGCTGCTGCTGCTGTTCCCATGGCCTGTTGACCGTTGGGGCGCTTTGATGTCAAAGTCGGAGGATGTGATTGATGTCGGAGTCAGGTCAGGCACAATGCTTGCTATCGGTACCATGTAACCCAGTACAACCTGTTTCATGGTCGGGTGGTCGGCGACTAAACCGACTCCCCCAGTGGGCTCGCTCAGTGAGGAGGGTGTGTGGGCACCCTGCAGGACCAAAAACAAGACCCGTCAAAGGCGGATGAGCTCCATGTGAGCCAACGGCACCCACACTCGGAGAGGAGACAGGCACCGCCGGGTTAATATGCTTATTGAAACGCAATGATATCATAGAACTACAAGGCCAATATAACCGTTCTGTTAGACTGGACAGAGTAGATTAGATAGGCATAAACCAGATCGATGGAACGTTCAGATAGATATTTAAGATCGTTTTTACTTGTCTAATGAGGCAGTTCCTGGTTGGACTAGTTACTATTCTCAGCACTCGAAAGCACATGCACTGGACTTTTTTAATAGATTTTTAATTAGTTAAATCAAACTTTTTGTAAATATGTTAATACATGCAGTCCTCATAAATTTTATAGTTGTCTTTTGTATACCGATCCGTTAAAGCCAGCACGCTCCGCAATGTAGCAGCCCCCCTCCCCCATCTGCATCACCAAAATGTAACTTACCCTTCACTCACAGCGTCAACACTACTAATACTTGCAAAGACATTAGCATGTCTTAACACTTAATTCCACCCTAACACTAACGGACAGTATTACCTGCGAATACCCTTGTTGATCAAGTTCAATGTGCAATGCATTCAATTTCTTCTTCGCTTTCAGAACTCCATCCTCAAGTGATACCGTTCCTGGTTTTGTATCTTTAGTTAAAGAAAAGGATTGGTACATCCTTGTTTCTTTTACCACACTAATCTGAAATACAATACATAGTTTCTGTTAGTATGTATTTTGCTGAGATGTAAATAGCTTTAGTGGTACCTGTTAGTCATTACCATACATTGACAGAAATTGCGGAGCATTGTGAATTAACTCACCGGCGGATAAAAGACTATCACATACATAATTAGCAAGGGGGTCTTGACCCCCAACTAAAAAAATCAACCCCCACTTACAAAGACAACCTACAACTCCAAAGGTCAACCCCCACCTGGAAGAAATTTTTTGGCATAAATTTCCAAAAGTTTAAATCGCCGCTTCCCACCATTAATGTAAATAGAAACGGAGCACTAATTAGAGTTCTTCCATTGAAACATTTCATAACTTGAACGTTACACAATGCCACTTCATTTTATCACTTGAAAGGTTTCACAATGCAACTTCCTTGAGGAAAAACACCCAAACGCCCATCTTCTTGAGAGAAAATTTTTTCTTAAGTTAGGTGAACCAGAATCGCTAATCCAACTTTTAATTTGAAACTATGATATATGCATACATCCTCGTCTGTACACCAAAGCGTACACAACCCGGTTAAGTTCGTAAAAAGATAGAGAGCATATTTGCAATGTATATCACAGATGAAATAATTGTCTACCATTGTTCCATGACTTCCCCATTTCTTGGTCGTTTACATTTTTGGTTCTGAGTTGTGGTACATCATTCCTATGTTATTCGTGTACGTTACTTCTTGTAACCACATTATAGGGAAGGGTGAGAAGAGAGACTACGATTTTGTCTGGAAAACCACCAGAAATTTCCATTCATTAACAAACCCCTTTCGAGTCAGAAATTTTCGGCGCAAAGCACCTCTCATTAATAACTGATTCAAAACTGCTCTCCTAATAATACATTATCAAGCTTGTCAACCTCAAGCTATGATTTTACAACTGTGGAATGGGCAATTTTTATAATAAATTGTGTAGACACAACGACATCATGATGCTCACATCATTCGTCCAGAAAAGAAGATCATAAATGAACATGTGGAAAGTATCAAGCGCTAGAGAGAAGCTATAAGCTTTTAATATATTCGCCATTTGCACGACCAGCAGTCACACATCAGAAATCTTCTACAGGGAAACATTCCCTCTCTCCAACTGCATCAATTTATGATTTCCTGAATGAAACTATTGAATCTTGAATCTATCTGGACCATCTTATTTACTAAAATTGTTTAGTAAATAACTGAAATCTACCTTCGAATTATTCATCCTTTCCTCTTTATCAGCTAACGATCACGGGTACAACTCGTACAAATACACACTGTCAGCAGTTAGCAACTTTCAAAAATTAAAATTGTGCGAACGTAAAGAACTTCCCGAATGAATAAACCTACAACGTGCACCAAATCGAATTTATTGTCACTCGTAACTTCTCTTCTTGTCCTACACACGAAGCCTATGAGTGTATAACACTGGGGAGGGGGAGGGGGATGCTGAGAGGGCTCCCCAAAACACTAAAATTGGGAACTGTTTATTAGACAGCGTATGCTTGGGATTCAGGGTATTCTAAAATACCTTTAGTAGAGGCATAAAATATACAGAAATATGTCATTCAAAATTTCAAGAGGCATTACCAATTCAACAATAGAGTTCATAAACACCAAAATGGAAGTTCCTATCTTTAAGTGTAAGTGTGGATTACACAGCACCTCAGAGGGCAGTTGTACAAATACGCGCATCGGTTCATCGCCACTTTCGTTAGCAAAGGCATATTTATTAGTGGAAACAAGTAAACAACCGTTCAGGAGGCGCAAAAGTGCATAAAAAATGGGGCTGCTGTAGTCGAGCGCACATTCGGGATTTTATGGTTTTTATACTTTGAAAATAGACTCACAAAGTCAACTAAAATGGCTAATTACCAAACATTCTACTAGGCATTATGCATTGAGCAACAGGAAAACAAATTGACAAGTACGACGTCTTAAGCCCTGGTTACACGGGTACGGATCCAAACCGCAGTAGTAGGAACCCAAATGGATCCGGTCCCGTTTGAACACCCTGGAGAAAGGATCGGTTCCCCTTAGACCCAGAGCTCTGCATGCCAATCCAATTAAAAAATCGAAGATTTCGTTGTATTGTAATACGAGCTCCACACATTGGGCTCCCAAGCGGACATTCGGATTTTTTGTAACTTCCCCAAATGACATTGAGACTTAAATATTTGAAAAGCTCGTTTTTTGTAGCATTACAAAATGGTCTTATTTGTCTTTTAACTCCAAATACTTCCAAAGATATGGCCATCTGAAGTTCATGAATTCCGGATTCTCACGACTTAACAGATCTGGTGAAATAACCAATTAATAAAATCTAGTATACCGCTACATTTAGCCCTAACTTGCCCCCAAAATCCCCATGCAAGGCAATAAATAGGTCCACAGATATACAAAATTGAATTAAATTAAAAATATTGGGTCATTTGAACAACTTTCCAACATATTCATAGGTTTTTTGAAAAAGTTATCATTTGAAATGGCATACTTTCGCTGCTAAAATATGGTCAAATTTGGGTCGGGGTGACATATTTTGAAGAAGAACAACAAAAAAGCCCCGAGATAAATTTTTCAAGCTTCACAATTTTGAACCAGGAGATGGTAAGCTGTCTAAAACTGTTTGGATGAAAAAATTCACTCTCGGGAACTATTTTAAATCAACTACAAAACAAAATTTTTGGCCTAGCCATTTGTCCCGTTATTCTGACTCATAAACATAACTGTAGAGACAAATTTGAGCAATTCTTGTCCAAATTTCATGATGCAGACCTCTTTCCCTGTGTTTTTGGGGGTGTTGAATCTGATTTTGGCACTTAGAATTTGATAACAGGTACCATTTTTCTTAAAATCTAGATTTTCAGGATTTTTAAACCTATTTTAGCTGATATTTGATCATCAAATCAGAGAAATTACCTTATTTCCTAAACTAGTTACAGACTGTTTGTTGAAGAACATATCCTATCTCATTAAACTAATTATAGGTCATTTAGGCACACTACAACTCAGGATAATTTACAGGCCAAGTATCTTCAGAACGATAGTTTCCAAATTGGAACAATTAATTCTCCCAGATGGCCTCTCCTCACCAGATCGCCATATTTGACAATTTTTGACAGCGGCAAGATGATGAAACGGATCTACATAGATATTTGTCTGCTCCTGAAAACTGCAGGAGCTGATGATCATCCTCCTTATGACAAACTACTAGAATTCTAAAAGGAGCAAAGATCACCGTGCAGAAGCTGGTGAATCCATTCAGTGGTGTAAATTTTGATTACATCACGTATCTAACTTACATCTGCTCAACTGTTCGCATCACTCGAGTCCCTAGCACTCCATGCTCTGAATGATTCTAACATGGCTTTGAAAGATGGACTCAATGGAAGTGGTGGACATTCCATTTTCAACTGAGTGGGCTCAAGCGAAAAAAAACAAACATTATTATGTTCATGTTTCGCATTGAAAACTTAAAGAGTGTCAATGGTGAAATTCAAGATATTTGTTGTTGTCTTCAATGCCAGACTCAGCTAAGTTTACAAGACCAGTGTTCCCATTTTGAATCTGGTTGATTTTGCCTCTGGATTTGATACAATCCTTGTCGCGAAATTATTCCTTACTATTGATGCAGAGACAACAAAATGCTCCTCCCAAACCTAGTATTATTGTGTGCATTTCCCCATCCACCATGGAGATCTTTGTATGCGTCTCAGCTTTCATCTGTTTGTTGAGGTTGTCCACGTAGAACTGACAACTGTGTCATTAATTCTGAATGTCTGCTACAATTTTACAGCTCTTCCATGTTTTCTTTTGCATCAGTAACATTACAGGACAACAAGATGAAGAGGATGCATGAGATTGGTTTTCGTACACAATTTCACCATTTGATTCAAAATGGGGAACACTGGTCTTCTAAACTTCACTAGTCTAGCATTAAACGCAACAACAATTATCGTAGACAATATCGCATAAATAAAGCCAGAAAAACAACCAGTTCGACAATATTTTAAGATTGCATCAACAGTCTTACATAATGATCTGCATGATATAAAATATAGAATATAAGATACAAAATATAAAATAAAGTAACAGGTTAAATGAAATATAGTAACAGGTTATATGAAATATTAGTTCAGTACATGTTGTATAAAATATAAGGACAGGTTATATAAAATATATCTTCAGGTTATATAAAATATATCTTCAGGTTATATAAAATACAGGGACTGGTTATATAATTACAAAATCAAAGAGATGATGAGTCTAGAGGGTTTCAAGGAAGTTTGCAGTTTTTATGACATTGAGTATCTAAAAACTGTTAAGGGTTTCTGATATTCTTGCTGTTTGCCCTTTGTTACTCTGTAATTCCAGTTCTTTCCCAGATCTCAAAACTATTAGTGGTTTCTGATATTTTTGCTGTTTGCCCTTTTTCATACCAAACTTCATTTTCTTTCCAAGATCTAAGAACTATTGGTTGTTTCTAATATGTTGCTCTTTGCCCTTTTCATACTAAAATTACTGAGTTTTTAATATCACTGCATTTGCCTGTTATGAAATCTGGTGCATGATTTTCTATAGGAAAAAGGGCTAGTTGTATGGAGTTAGAAATTGATAATGTCTTAGAATTGCACATGTTGAAAGCAACATCCTTTAGCAAAATATTATCAGGGTTTTATTTCTAATTCAATTCATCACAACTTTCTCCATGTTTGAATGAGACTTGGTTCAAATTTTCAGAAAAGTTATCTCTCAAGGTTCTTGGATTTACAAATGATTTGATCAAAGTATTTTTTGAACTTTGCAATCGAAATTATTTGAACTTGGTGGATAATGCTCCTTGATTTTCACAGATTGTCGGTACAAAAAGTGTTAATAGAATTTTGAAATACATTACATTTCATGCAATCCATGATATATCACATTTACGATTAATCATATTTTGGAGCATGGGCCTACTGGGGGCAGTAGAATTTATTATTAGAATATATTAGAATTTATTATTATTATTATTATTTATTGATTATTTATTAGAATTTATTCACAGAGATTTTATCCCGCAGGGCTTAACTTGAATTTATTTTTTATTTCACAATTTAGCTGATATAAATAAATACAAATATATAAATTATAAATAAATTATATATATAATATATTATAATTATATTATACATAAATTATTTTGCAAATTGTCTTCAATTTTTTAGAATGTTCAAAACATTTAGTGGGCCAGATTTGATAAAGTATTTATAGGAAAGGATTTTTTTTTGTATGGCAAGGGCCATGATTTAGAGTAATTTGATGTAGCAAAATATAATTGCATTATTTTCTTAGTAGGTTATTGTTATTTGAACTACCCTGGTAAAATTTGTTTACCAAGAGAATAGGATGATCATCAGGAAATTATTTCATGAATTTATGGTTTATTTCATGAAATCATTTTAGGGTTATAATTTATTGAAAAAATTATTTGAAGTTGATGGTTTAAGCTGAGTGCAAAAATTTCATATTGTTTTTCATTTTTCAGGTTGTACATGAAAATTGTGAGAGAAGAAAATAAAGTTGGGGGTCAGACTCAAACTCAGATTAGAAAAGATTAGGACAAGCATGATAAATGTGGAAATGGTAAGCACTAGCAATTCTCAATTTTTAGCAATAATTTTCTTTTCAGGGATCAAATAAATCTGCTGGGCACCACCATAAATTCTGATGAGCACTTTCATAAATTGAAATCAACCAGGGGCCTATGATATTATGACTGCAAAAACTGAAATAAACCAGGGCTTACAAGACATCATTCACTTACACCCTCACATTTTATTTACCATTTTATAATTTATTAGTTAGGACCTTGTTCAGCGGTTCGACTTACCAAACGGGTAAAAATGGCTGGTAAAAATTGGTGGTTTTGAAAAAAACCGTTTATTTGAGTGAGATCAGCAGAACTAAATTTAAGCTCTCTCTCCACGAATTCTCCTTGCGAGTTGAATGTCCTTGGGCATGATTGTGACACGCTTGGCATGGATAGCACAGAGATTGGTGTCTTCGAAGAGACCTACGAGGTAGGCTTCGGATGCTTCCTGCAAGGCCATGACTGCAGAGCTCTGGAAACGCAAATCGGTTTTGAAGTCCTGTGCAATCTCACGAACTAGCCTTTGGAATGGCAATTTTCTGATCAGCAATTCAGTGGACTTCTGGTAACGACGGATCTCTCTCAGGGCTACTGTTCCTGGTCTGTAACGATGAGGCTTCTTCACTCCACCAGTGGCAGGGGCACTTTTACGTGCAGCCTTGGTTGCTAGCTGTTTGCGAGGAGCTTTTCCTCCAGTTGACTTGCGAGCAGTTTGTTTTGTCCTAGCCATGATCTCAACAGATTGAACACAACAGTACTTGAATTCTTGGATAAACTTGTATCTAGCCGCCAAAAATGCAGAATGAACCGTTGGTTTGAGCGGGCTCACTTTTCACACACTGTTCGCTTCACCCACGTGACCGCGGAATCTCAAGTCATCATTGGCTTTTGTTCTCCCGTTCCGAGAATCATAAACAGGTTGTGTTTCTTTTTCAGAACATAACCCATTTTACCCCATCTAAAAGATATCTGATCACCAATCTGACACATACAATTTAAAGATACACATGTCTAGCAGGAATGTGCTCATTTATTTCCGTGAAATTTTCCCGTTTCACAACAAAATTTCATCTTTTTGCAAAATTCTGGGCCGTCTTCGGCCTAATGTGCATGTTTTTGCACAATATTTTCATACTTTCGCACATCACCGCACTTGATTCATCTCAAAATCATTGCCTTGCAAGGGTCAAGTGAAATAATAATACTTGTGAGCGAATAATGTTGCCAAAGTTTCACAGAGAACGATAATTCATCAACAAAGTTCAACTGCCATTGTTGATAATTTCGAGATGATGGGCGCCAATTTTGTTAGGTTCATATCTCCGCTGACGTACGCTTGAGCATTCGATATAAGACAAAAAGTGCGGTCTCATTTCCATCATTTTCAGTTCGCAAACAGTCGCTTTCGCTACCGTTGCACTATTCGCTATTAAACATGTCTGGACGTGGAAAAGGAGGAAAAGGTCTTGGAAAGGGAGGAGCTAAGCGTCATCGAAAGATTCTTAGGGACAATATCCAAGGAATTACCAAGCCTGCAATTCGCAGACTTGCTCGACGTGGTGGTGTAAAGAGAATCTCTGGACTCATCTACGAAGAGACGAGAGGTGTCCTAAAAGTTTTCCTCGAGAATGTCATCCGTGATGCTGTGACATACACAGAGCATGCCAAACGCAAGACTGTCACTGCCATGGATGTTGTTTACGCTCTGAAAAGACAAGGCCGAACTCTTTATGGTTTTGGCGGTTAGTAATCTTGCACATCGCATCAAATCAAACAAAACAGCTTTTTTCAAAGCTACCAATCTTGCCACGAGTTATACCCGACTCAGTGTTGTCAAATCTTACGCCAAATTATTTTAGTATTTTATTTTATATATCTTAGGCCTATCAATAAAATCTATCATTTATCAGGGCCCGTTATAAATTATTGAAAAATGTGAACTTTGGTCAAGTATTTTATTTCACATAATCTAGGCCTATCTAAAAAATATACAGGGCTTGTCATAACTATCCTGAAGTGTTTTACTTTATTCAGCCTAGGTCTAGGTCTACTTAATAATAGTTACGGGCCCTGTTAGATTCCATAAAGCTTTTTAATGAATTTTGACAACTGTTACCATAAATATTAAAAAAATATTTTATCCCAAGAAGCCAAGGCCTATCTGAAAATAATTGTAAAATATTTGCAGGGCTTATTCTAATGTATGGAGGTCTACAAACCCAAAACAAATACTATAAAGTATTTTATTTTACACAGGCTAGGTCCATCCAAAAATATTTACTGGGCCTGTGATATTTTATAACGTAGGCTTGATGAAGTATCAAAAAATTTATTCACGACCTCTAGGATGGATTTCAGGGGTTCGCCTTATTTCTCTCATAAAACTCTTTTAACCTTAAATATTTTAAATTGGGAAATCATTGAATGTTCGCCAACCACAATTAACCCAGCATTAGGGCAAAATATAGTTTATTTAATTTTATATATTTTTTTATATTACGCGGGTATTACGTGGGCCTAAAATATATCAAACCCCTCAACTCACTAATTTCAACGCAACTAATATCATTAAAAATAAATTTAAATAAAAAACCTGAATTAGCATGTTGACAAACCAATGGGTTATAGTAATTGGTATTTTTGGTGGTTTTGAAAAAAACCGTTTGATTGTAGTTGATTGCAAGATCCGCGTTTAAGCCTTTGACTTGACTGCCTTCTGCTCGGTCTTCTTGGGCAAGAGAACGGCTTGGATATTTGGCAGAACACCTCCCTGTGCAATGGTGACTCCTGACAAGAGCTTGTTCAATTCTTCGTCGTTGCGAATAGCCAGTTGAAGATGACGAGGAATGATTCTGGTTTTCTTGTTGTCTCTGGCTGCGTTGCCAGCCAATTCGAGAATTTCAGCAGATAAATATTCGAGTACTGCCGCCAAGTAAACGGGGGCACCAGATCCTACTCTCTCTGCGTAGTTTCCCTTTCTCAACAATCTGTGAATACGTCCAACTGGAAACTGAAGTCCAGCTCTGGATGTTCTAGATCTCGCCTTTGCTTTCGCTTTTCCTCCTTTTCCACGTCCAGACATGTTGATTTTTTTTGCTTTCGAATTGAAAAAGTAATCACTGACTCTTGATCGAGCTGAGAAATGACAGTTATGAGGTTATGGCGCCATGTCCGTTAGATTTGTAAATGAACAATGATCCGATCTGGCCAATCATAAATCGCCGTTTTCTGAAATGCCCGCGCTTCGGAACGGGGCCAATTATTTAATATAAATTCCTTGCCCGCCAACTTCACTTTATCATTTTCGAATTGTGATTGCTGTTGATCGTTATTTCTATTTCGAGCAAAAATCAAAATGTCTGACGCACCGAAGGGAGGAAAACAAGCACCAAAGGTTGCCAAGAAGGGCGAGAAAAAGGCCGGTGTTGGCAAGAAAGGAGGTAAGGCTCCAGGAGACAAGAAGAGAACGAAGAAGCGAAAGGAGAGTTACTCGATCTACATCTACAAAGTGTTGAAGCAGGTTCACCCCGATACTGGTATCTCGAGTAAGGCGATGAGCATCATGAACTCCTTCGTGAATGACATCTTCGAAAGGATTGCCCAAGAAGCCTCCCGTCTGGCCCACTACAACAAGCGGGCTACAATAACTTCGCGTGAAATTCAGACTGCTGTCAGGCTTCTTCTACCAGGTGAGCTGGCGAAACATGCTGTCAGTGAAGGAACCAAGGCCGTGACAAAGTACACAAGCAGCAAGTAAAGACACAGCGCTCTTCAACTACAAACAACTAAACAGCTTTTTTCAAAGCTACCACAAATACCAATTTTTTATATCCCGACTATCTGTCTGAACAAACGAAACGCTTGCCTTCTTCCCGATTTTTTTCATTGGCGCCACTTAGGCCCACAACCCCCGAACTTCAACACAAATATATTTTCAAATAAGTCATAGTCAAAGTCATAGGCATACTTTTTCACCTGTTTCACCTAGAATGCAAAAATGCAAGTTGTAGATTTCCCTTTAAAATTCTCTTTCAAATTAAACGTGCAGTTAGTTGCCAATTTCAACGAATTTCATGTTGGTTTGTTTAGGGTTTTCGGTTCAATTTGCAGTTGTCAATTTCGACGAATTTCACGTCAGTTAGTTTTGGGTTATTGTTCAAGTTAAAAAATTCGAATGCCACGGTTGCCAATTTCAAAGTTCTTTTTCAAACCAGTTCATAAAAACCATGACAAAAGCCGAAATAGGCGAGCGTAGGTCTACGCTCGCTTCCCCTGCAATATTCAATATGGCGTTCGCGGCCTGTGCTTTTGCACTGTACATTTTCATTTCTCTACGTCGTGTAAAATTTTACAGTCAGTCTTTCTTCTTGTTTTCCATCTTCCTACAGCTCTGGGTAAATGGCAAAATTATTTCAACCAGCCACATTTTATCACAATACGTGTTTTTTTACCATTTACTTCTACTTTCCCCTAACTTTTCACAATTACTCATCTTTTTTCTCGAATTTCTCTACATTGCTGAAATAAAAAAATCACATCTCTTGTCCAAGTTATAGTTTTCTACGCTATATTTACGGGGTATCCCACTTGGAGTCATGTTATCAACGAATCTTTCCAAAATATCCCTTTTCTCACAAACAACAAGCACAAATTCTCAAATTTCCCAACGATTTATTCCGTGCCAGTGGAAACCCGAAGCCGGTCACGTGAGACAGAGTTTGGGCGCGTAAAAACAAATTCCTCCGTAACCGTAGCATTTACTTCGTCTAGTTCAGTTCAGTTTGAACGTTCAAAATTTCTTATCCAGCGATATATTACAAAACGGAATAAAGCAGAAAATCAACGCCATGGAGACTACGAAAAAGTCAGCACCCAAGAAACCTGCATCAACTAAAAAGGTAGCTCAGCATCCAGCCTACAAGGAGATGATCGTCGAAGCACTCACGACTTTACACGAGCGCAATGGTTCATCGAGACAGAAAATTTACTCCTATATTGTCAAGAATTTCAAGGTATCTCCTGATGATGACAGTGTGAAAAGACACTTGAGAACTGCACTAAAGAGAATGGTCACAGGCAGTGTAATCGTTCAGTCAAAGGGAGTAGGCGCGTCAGGATCGTTTAAATTGCCCGCAGTTGCCAAGAAGCCAGTTGCTAAAAAACCTGCCCCTAAAAAGGCCGCAAAGCCAGTAGCAAAAAAAACAACCAAGAAGCCTGCATCTAGTGCTAAGAAGAGTCCAGCAAAGGCCAAGGCACCTACCAAGAAAACAACAACTGCAAAATCACCAAAAAAACCAAAGTCCAAAGTTGCCAAGAAGCCAAAGGCAGTAGTTAAGAAGTCACCAGCAAAGAAACCAACAAAAAAGGCTGTCAAAGCCAAATCTCCTGCTGCTAAAAAGACTGCTGCCAAATCCAAGGCAAGAAAGTAAAGGCCAGAGGATAAATTACATCTTTTCACTCAAAAACAGCTTTTTTCAAAGCTACCACATGCCTGTGCAGTCAACCTTTCCCAGTCAAGAGGTCAGTTGTATCTGCAAAAGGAAATTATAATTGCAGATGTGTGAGGTTTAATAATTTTTAAGTCACATACATGACATATGATAACTTACATAATATAATAAATGACATATATAAGATATGATAAGTAGATACTAACATGATATTTATATATAAAAAGTACATGATATAATGATATGAGATATAATAAGTAGATAATAGCAGAATGATGCATAATGATATATATATATATTATAAGTACATGATATAATAACTTACATAATGATTTGCAGGATATAAAATATAAGGACAGGTTATATAAAATGTAAGGACAGATTATATAAAATATAAGGACAGATTATATAAAATATAAGGACAGATTATATAAAATATAAGGACAGATTATATAAAATATAAGGACAGGTTATATAAAATATAAGGACAGGTTATATAAAATATAAGGACAGGTTATATAAAATCACTACACTTTACACTTTACACAAAATGCAACATCAATGATATTGGTAGTACTAGAGAAAAGTCACTTATAATTGTATTAAGCATTACATTGACCAAACAGTTGTAGATTTTAACAGTATAACTTGTCAATATTAAAAATTGAATGATGGAAATTTTAGTTCTAGGTGAAGAAATACTCATTAAGATACATGATTCAACAACACACTCGGTCCATCCATTACTGAGATGCTACCATAGCACAAGACAGCCATTCTGTAAAAGATTACCATAATGCATTTTCTTTACCTCAATCCTTGTCATAGGAGATGCAATAACTCTTAGTTAGAACATTTCAGAGTGGATAACTATTTTTACATTATTATGTACAAGATAGCCATTATTCAGGTATTTAATTGTAATATGAGTTGTAATTACTTATAGGCTGCAAGAGATGGGAATGTAGAAACAGTGCAGTATCACATCAATCGGTGGAGGAAGAAGAAGTATAAACTGAATAAATTGGATAAACAGGAACTTACAGCGCTTCATTATGCAGTTCGTTATGGTCATCTAGCAGTAGTCAATCTACTTATCAATGCAGGTGCAGGTATGTTAGCATCAATATGATAACATCTAATGTCAGATGGGAAATCATGCTGTAAATTTTGACCTATTATCATCAGCAGTGGCTCATGGAGAAAAGTTATGGTGGGGCTAAAGACATTCGAATAAAATTTAAAATCAAAATATAGTATTATCAAGAATGTTGCTTTTTACAGATAAATTTACCTGAATAAAAAATATCTGCTTTTGAGTATTTTTCGCATAAAACTTGATCAATTCTGTGAATACATTAAGTACAGCAATACAAGTCAATACAGCACAAATGTTTGGCTACTGTGACTACTGTGACTACTATTAACAAATGTGTCTTTCTGTTCTCTTCACAGGTAAATTGAACAACTTCATATCTCTATTTCTTTAAACCTTCAGTTCATTGACTCGCACTGTTGGGCCATATGAATCCAACTTTTATTGTTTTTAATTTAAGTACAGTTGGCCTGTCCAAAAATGAGAGAGAGCAAATTGACACTATTAGGATACACTTAAATGAAACAGTCACAGATTTATGTGTACAAATATGATCTATATACTAAAAGAGATCCATGCAAAAAGAAACCAGACTTATTGACAAGCTTTACCCCAATTTGTTCCAGAAGTGTTTAATTTTTCCAAAATAACTAAGGTAACACTATAAAATTTAAAACTTAAAATCTAATTTGTGAAAATTAAAGGGGTGCATAAATTTAAGGAAACACGTGAGATATTAGCAACTCCACAAAAGGTTCAATCCGTATAAGGTAATAGTTGAGATTGTAGAATGAACACTTCTATTCCAAGCTCTGATTGCATGTAAAGAAATATATGAATGTCTTGGTGTCTTTTATTTCGAAAACATTTATGCTCGTCTTACACGCCATAACATCAAAAGGATGTTTAATAAGCAAGGCCTCTTTTTGAGAAACTTCACCTCAGAATTTTGATCTTCTTGTTTTCTATAAATTCATTGCAAAAAGCTTTCTTACGCCACTCCATACGAAAACGAATCCGTTACTCAATCGCACTATTCAAACTTCAATCTGTGGAACATGATTGCTTTCAAAATACCTGTAGTATTGAAAACTTATGCCACTAACAAACTTTCTCAGATTATCCTCATCAGTCATTATAATTTTTTTATTCTATCCATATCAAAATAGTCTTGTGTAAACCATCATCACTTCTTATCATATCCATAACACAAACTGGTATCCTTTAGTGGTTTTTAGAATTTTGGTGACTAACTAGCATTACAAATGGGATAACTTGAGCTAGTGAAATTGATCGTATGTTGTATGCATGGTTCTGGTTATTTTTTTTATGTGAAAGGTTTCTTTACGTATGTGTATGCGTAATATAAAATGCAGTGTGTTTAAGGACCCACACACAGACTACGGGTGTCAGCACACCTTAAATTTCTAAGCGCTTGTTATTGTCTATGCGAAACTTGTAGGGTTGTTCAAATTGAAAAGAGGGGTCAGGCCATGACCCAGTGGTAACATATATTCTGTGCTCCCCAATGTCTTTTCAATATCGATAATTCAAATTCTCTCTTCTCGAGGATAGTTTCTCAAGTTTCGAGACCTCAAAATTTTCTTAGCATCTTCTTAAGATCACACCCTTTTTACCATCGTACGATGTGTCATCTGCAAGGTCTGTACAGGGTCAGTCTAAAGTGTTCATATTTTATTGCCCCTACCTCTTTCCTTACCATTACAAGTCACGTCAAGTTTGTAACATTTAAGGTTTAGATCCTTGCACACAATCCCAGAAGTAGAAGCAAAATGCCTCCACTAAGTAAAGTTTCCAATCTTTGGGACTTTCTTTCTGATTGCCGTCTCCCGTGTTTTATCCCATTATTCTAAGCCAGAACGACAATTCTGCGAGTGTTCTGATTAGGTTTTAATGGTTTGTAGGCTTTGATCCAGTTATCTTTCAGTATTTGTCTCCCCCTGAGATCATTATGGTGATATCGGCTAAAGAAGTGCTCGATATTTTTAATTCCTCTTTCATAATCCCTCTGTTATCATCTTCTATTGTGGTAAAGCAGGCGTGGACATACTGCAAGGTAAGGAATTTTCGTCAAAGGTTATATACAATGAGTAAGAAAACGCCCCCTACCGCGTTATTATTGTCAATAAACGTAAGTTGATAACAAGATCTAGGGCTCTATTATTTTC
>JAAAKM020006971.1:77362072-77393634 GCA_010016025.2 Alatinidae sp. Z8VKAUB7J3 | reverse complement strand
GTGAAAGGCAATTTTTGGGCTCGAAAAGAATGTTTTCCTTTCTTGCACGTGGACGGATGGGGGAGCTGCCAAATGAAAATTGTCTAGACTAACTATTAGGATAATGTTAAGAAAACCAGCTGTTTGAAACAAATAAATGCTCTCCAGGGTTTATATAAAATTCCAACATGAAATTACCATGTAGCAGAAACTCAAATAAACTGTCACATAAATCAATTAAATAAGTCATATAAAACTATTAAAGCTTTATATTGATAGGATAAAAAAAATTAACGATTGTTATTATTCAGCAAGTCTACTAATTTCAATTACCTTTAGGCAATTTGAAGGGTACCTGTAATAGCATCAAACGTTGATTCTTTGAACCAGAAAGGCGAGCGGACGCACAAAGTTTCCAGATAAAAGAATCACCGCCTTCGTTGGAATAGGTTTATCTGGCAAATGACCGTTACTTTAACTATGTCGCCGTTATCTATTGGATAGTTAATTGCCTCATTTCCAGAAAGAAAACCGTACGCAACGTCGTATCTGAATTTATGACTTTTCTGTACTGCTTTAGGAAACTTCGCAATTCTTGAAAAACGGCTGAAACTTGCACTATTTTTATCCCTGTTAAAACCAACATATTACACCATAGCCGTCCCTTCAAATGTTTACATAAAGTCGAGGAGTTTATTTTGGGGAATGCTTGGTCAGAAGTAATGTGTTCTGGAGCGTGATAGTTTTGACAATGCCAACCTCCTAACAACTGCCAAGTGCTCGATTCAACACATCCTACATATATTTTGTTATATTGGAGTCTAGCATCTACAAAATTGAAATCTTGATGCTAACTTGCAGACCAGTTAACATTCTCAAACATACAAATAAGACAAAGAAGCTCTAATAGTGTATTAAAATGATCTTATAAGAAAGAAAGCAGGACGATAAACCAAGCAGTAGTGGATTAATCTTACGGTAAATCAGGCAAGTGTCATTTGGACCAGCCAAAAGTCCAGACCACAAAAATAATGCTCAAGAAAGTATTGTCATCAATTGTTAATGCAAATGCTTTTCTTTACTTTTGTGTAAAGAAGTGGCACTCTTCTTCAGCTTTAGTATTGCCTGGCAACGGTTTGACTGTACGAATCTGTATCTGTTTCGTCAAGCTACCTATAAACATTTGCCTTAGGGCCAGCAGGACCATAATCCAGTTTTCACAGCAGCCAGGGACTAAATAATAGGTAAGAAGATCCATTCATGAAAAAGGGTTAAAAATGGATTATGAAGTATGCAGTGGAAGTGCCCGATAAAAAAATTATATTGCCACAAGGAATCAAACTCATGGCAAATCACCTATGCTAATCTTACATCAAGGCCCCTTACTATCGACAGAATGAAATTCGACGTGTTACAGATTCAACGTCTTTACTGCACAAATTCCACAGGACCTGGTAAGGCATGGAGGTGTTTGGGGTAATAGGCGCAATGCCCAGCTGATTAGTTGCCCGATCCTATTTTGGTACCTAATGAAACTAGCAAAACTATGAATGTGTTCAATTCTTGTCGCGAGAGAAGGAAAATTAAAGCATCAAAACGCCTGGTTCTGACCTCTTACTCTTCGTCTTTAGAATTGTTTTCCAACCTGCTTTGCCAATTGCAGATGTCAGTATACCAATCTCCGCTCAGGTGGAAGTTCAATTCGTATATAAACTTTGAAATAATAATCTTTTTATCTGGTATAGACCATTTGGGAAAATTCTATTCAAATTAGGCCGCTCGTTGCACTCTGGTTTTATTTGGGGGACGATTCCTTTCAGTATAACTTGAAAACAGACATCGACACAGGGCTAGCATTTGAAATTCTTCAATTTACACCATTAGCGTTAGCTTTATAAAGGGAGACAAAGACTACTGTGCAGTTAATGGATGTAGTGACGACAGAAGTAAACCTGAACCGTAATAAGTTAACTTATCAAGGATCACGCACTGCTTTTTGAGGCTTACTATGTCATATATCAACGAGCTGCTTCAGCTTCCACATTTAGTTTCTGACTTGCAGCGTTAGTAAATTGATGAAAACACTGTTAAATGTTTCAACAATTCATATCATTATCTTAAGCCAGGAACAAGCTTTCGATTGGTTACAAGTAACGATAGGGTTTCCTTTGGAACTTAGCAACTAAAAATAGCAACTGAACGTCTTATGGAAAATAGTGACACTGTGGCGAATACTTCGGTGATAAATTACAACATCGATGCATTTGTGGAAAATAGCCGGATGGTTTTAGGGTTTTCATTTTGATTTACGGCAGAACTTTGAATATGGCTTGACTGACAACCATGATTGGGATCAGGAGAAACTGATCATTATTAATCTTTTCAACCCAGAAAAGTAGGCCTTTCGTTTACAATGCACATTAAGACTAGTATCTTTAACTATTTTCTCCTCGAAATATTGGTTCCGATACCCCATGAGATTACTGAATTACCTCGGCAAATGCAGCAAAGAAATAGAAACACAGTGGAACTATTTATAGGGTGAGCTCAAAGCATTCACGGCTGGCGTTGGCTGGCATGTTAGTGCACTTGATTTCTCCTGTGCCTTATATCGACAAATATAAATGCCTCCCTAATACATTAATGTTTTAGGCAGAGTTCAACACTAAGAAATTTATGGATATAAATCGATAAAGTTTTCTTAGCCACTCTAAATATTGTTCCTGAGAGTTGCGAACCAAATTAGGATGTAAGAGACAGAAAAGCTATTTTTATAGGCAAAACCCGACTCGTTGCGGAATAAACAGTAAACCATTAGAAAATTGCATCGTATCTTTTCAAACTTAAATCAAAACCTGTCTTTTTGAGGGGCCTTTTGTTTGGAATTTACGAGCTCTGTGACTATTTGTAGAACGTCGCTAACATGCCAGTGTTGACGTCGGTGATGGCTTTTCCCCACAAGATAAACAACTATTCAGAAATCTTAGGGGAACGTAAACATTATATTAGCTTTTTTTACAAACTCCTTATAATTGTTCGGATTACTGTTACCCTGTCTTAAATAATGTTAACGTTTTTATGGGACTGTACTTAAACGGAATAAAAAAATAAATGGAATTTTGAGCTCTACTACACATCAGTGATGTAGGGACATTTGGATCTACTATAGTCCTTTAGTGAAAGCTTCTCAGATTGAACCGAGTATTGAGGAACCTTTACTGAGAATACGAAGGAAAGGAGTGTAGAGTAGTTTTTTTTGATGAAAATGTAAAAGTTTTGTTTTAGTTTCCCGCCGTTTAACAAGAGGAATAAGCCCCTATAAATCTTGAGGTAGTCCGCAGGTGATAGGAACCGGTGTCGTGATTACGATGTATAAATAACTATATTTGCGATTATAATATGTTTAATTCCTTTAACATAGTCCTATTTATATTACAGTAATGTTTTGAAGTTAAAGGGTTTATAGTTTCTTTTCATTATTCTCTTTTCGGCAGATTTCGTGAGGGCCATATCGTGAAACGGCGTTTATTTCATACGTCGAAAGATTTTTCTTAGCACCGGACTTATTTATCCTTTTTTCCCACCAATAATTTCATAGCTGTCAAACTGTCCATTTCCTAAACTCAGGCAAGTTTCATGTCTTTTTGTATCTGTAGATGGCTATGCGCATAACGTTTCCAGAATTGGTTATAGCGCTGATACGAACTCCGTAACAATTGTTCACAATGTGCTCTGTTTTTATAATTTCGAGTCCCCCTTCCAATCCCACAATGCAGTGCGTATCAAAAATCTTTTAATTTCCAAATTTGTCAATTGAGCCAATACACCTCAACTACGTAAATACTACGTATGAACGACACGTATCCCTATTTTATCAAAAAAAGATGCACTGTCCTGATGACTGTTTGAGACAGAGCAATATACTTAGCTATACAAATGCTGCTATATGTATAATGCTACTCAACAGCCATTGGGCGATGCATCTTTAAACTGCCGAATAAGCAATTAAGAGAAATTTGAAAGCAATTTTCTACCAGTGCCTATGACGTCAATTGGGTTACAGAATCTTCAGAATTCTTAAATGTCCCTTTAATGCTATAGAAGAAGAGCAAAGGTGTAACAGACATACTTAGGAAGGTAAAGAGCCACATCACACTTTAAGTCCATTTACAAAAAGGCAAAAAATAGAAAACCTCAAATAACTCAAAATCCAAAATATGGATTTATCGGTTTTTGCAAATGAACTCTTCGTATATTCTTAAGAGACAGGATCTTAGTGGCCAACTTTTAAGTTAAGATGATGCAGCCTAAAAATGGCTTCTAAGCCCATACCCATTTTAAGCCATATGAGCAAAAATCTTTGTCCATATTCGTTTGAAAACAAGTGGTAATATCATTTGCCGTGGCTACAGGCCTTTGCGGTTTATATTCTTATAATGATTATTGCCAGTAGTTTGGTATGTAAATGCTTACAAATAGGACGTTGATGTTACATGTTGATGTTAGACATATACGTCAACCTATTGAAAAGAACGCTATAGTTCTGTGTGCAGTAAATAAGGGACACTTTATTTTTCAGAACTCCATTTGAGCATGAGGTGTACCTAAGTGACAACGGTAGATTACTTTTTAAATCTAATTTAAATTGTACCTTGCTGCTTTCTTGTCATAAATTGCACAAATAAAAACAGTAAAATCTTAATAGACAATGTCTAAAATATTTGTTCAATATGGATAGGAATTCAAACATAACTATTTCTGTTTAATGCTACTATCTTTGTAAATGAATACCGGTCTTAAAGAGCAATAAATTAAGCACTGATAGCGATGTAATTTTCTTTGCTTCTTACTTACTTTTTACTCTGTTTAAAAATTGAATATTCCCTAATCATAGGAAAATTTGCTCAAGGAAAGCAACAAATATTGAAAATTTTTTCATACAAAACATTTGACTCTCCTATTGTGTATATATATACTTTGAAACATCCTGAAAGCATATTTGTATGACCTTAATCTTGTTATGCTACTATTATCTAAAAGAACGTGAAACTCACAGAGGCTATTGCACTTGTTTAATATAGCAAGTCTGGTTTCAACTCTTTAAGTACTACCACTGCCCCGCAACGTAAAAATACTCTGAACAGAAAACATCGACGTTTTGTAGAGTGCAACTCAAAGACGTGTTTCATTAAGTGTAACACAATTACTAATTCTTATTAATATATACCAACTATTACTTTCCGATGAGTCTTGGGTACTATTTGAAAATACCCCTGTTTGTAATAACAATCTAAGGAAGAGAAATATGAAAATAGTAAACCTCCAAAGCTTATTTTTTATACCACAGTTTCTTTTCTTGTTACACATATGGTTTGGGATAGTAATGAGAATACACCTCTAAAAACTGTCTACTTCCATGTCATTTGTTTGTGTTCTTAGGATATTCCTTTACTGATGAGACATATTCTTCTAGATACTTTAAAGGTTCTCTTGCATGGTCATGTCTTATCATAGCATTAAATTAGAAGTCTTGTGTCAGCACTTGAAATGTTAAAATAACAGAAAGGTCGTTAGGACTGCTTAAGAAATATATGCAAAATGTCACTAGAGTAATAGAAAATATGTCATCATCGGTCACAAATCCGTGTCCCAGACTATTGTAGTATATATTCTACCAAAGAGGCTAGGTGACCCCCTTCTTGACATTATCTATTTCTATAGTCGCCACATTATCTCCTAACCATCGTTGGGCATCGACATCCAAAATTCATTTACCTGTGTTAAGTACTCTATGAAGAAAGAAAATTAAGTGATACTAACTGGTCAAAATAGTCGTTGAAATATCGTTATGAAGTGGCGATTTTATTCACATTATCATTATCCAAAAGGCAAACAATATGACTCTAATTAGTAACATACTTTGAATATGTGGATTTTACTATTCACTGACAACTGTCTTGTTGTCGACTGTAAGTTAAACTTGTTCTAAACATTTGCATTTTCTTAGCTGAGTTCAAGATATCACATAGAATAAACATTACAAATCGGTGTCTTTTTCTATTCTCTGAATTGTTTTTTAGTTACAGGATTTTTCATTAAGGTGTCATGCAATGGAAAGATACTCGTATTAGGTTATGGGCCCAGGATTGTGGTCACTCGAGTATATAGATAGACAGGAATAGTATTGATATGTATGACAAAATTTAAATGCAAAAAGTTTCGAGTATTGAAACACCAATTTACAAAAATTGTACTATTTCGAGAATTATGAAGAACAAAAACATTAGAACAGCGTGGTTGTTCTGCTGACGAAGTAAATGTATGGTATTTAAAACCAAAAGGACATTTAAGTACTTGGAGTAAACAAGGAATATTTTTCCTATACTATTGTTATCATCTTCGTCTCTCACTTGTCAATAACTACAACTTTTAAGTCTCTTAAGTTAATGCTCCGAAAATAAACATTATTCAACCTCAAATAGTTTGTTTTTGGTTAGAAGGAACGAAAATGTTCATGTTAGATCATTGGTGGCAAAATAACGTTTCGCTGTTCCACATTTATACCTTCGAAAATGTGTGTTCTTTTCTCATACTTACACATAAAGAAGGAGAGCAAAAAATTCATTACGTTGCCATAGAAAAGATAAAAGAGAATGCTATATTGCGTTATGAAGCGTAAAAAGAAGGCTATGACAATAACAACAAATTGGGGTTACCTAGCTTTTTAATGGTACTGAAGAAATATTGAAGAAGGTAACTCGTTCCTCCTTCTTGGAGACGCGAAGATTAAAAAATATGAAATAATCATGTTAGAAACCCCAAATTTCCTAACACTCTGGCTACACATTTGCTAATATTGGCAGGTGGATCCTTGTATTGACAAAACTGTAATGAGCCTGTCTGTTTCATTGCTTTCTATTTCCGTTGCATTTCGACGTGTATAAATACTCAGCTACAAATTATTTTCTAATGGTCTAAAATTCAAATTACAAAATATTGGGAGAAGGAAAATTTGGAAAGGTTATTTGATTAGAATATTTAACTACTAGTAAAATAGATAAACCCTACAAAACAGTGAAAAGCAGAATACTAAGAATGTTCTTCAAACACAAACAAGCAGAACTCTACTCGCATAAAAAATAACGAGTTCAAGCTTTTTACAAGTTCTTATTTGCCAACAAGAACTTTATTTTCTTTAATAGTTAATTTCATATTTACATTGCAAAACCAAACCACGAATTCAGTCTAAAACTTAAGGTATTTATTTTTAGTATTTCAAGAGTGTGTTTACCCCTAAGACTGCACTTCTTTCCTTCTAATTGAAATTATATTCTAAATGATGTGTCTCGTTAGTACGTTCTTCATTGTTCATATCATGTCTTGACTTCTTTTATCTTCAAGTGTCTCAAAATTCTTTATAGCTTATCACTTGGTGCAGCGTTTGCTGTAAATTTGCTTCTCATGCGTATAAATTTTTTAACTATTTCATAGTATCATTATTATGATGTTTTGAACAGTTGCAAGGCCTCCTTTCTTTTTATGAAGAAACCCATCCTGAATCAAGGATGAAAACTGTGGAACACTCTACCAGTTTGGATTATTTTAGCACTCTCTATCTTTTTATTAAAATGGAGTAAGAGTTTTCTTGTGACTTAATTGGTTTGTATAATTGGGTAAGAAATAATTGTACAAAAAATGCCGATAGTGAATAGTATGCAACTAAACTCAACGATCTTTCATCGTTTTAAATATTCTAAAACTTGTCGACTCACTCGTTGCCATGAATGGTAAAGTTTATTATCTCAATAGTCGTAACCTTTTTCATGTTACTTTTCGAGAAAAACGTCTCTCATCTTCAGGCTAGTGGAAACTGGATTGTATCACTGCTTATTTGATTCGGGTTCCGCAATTTCGACATACGTTGGTCTCTGTTTTATGCAACTCAAAACTGCACTCGTTACAACACATATATTGCACTTAGCTAATCTTACTGGATTAATATTTTACCACATTGATTCTACACTATAACACAGAAACCTCATCTGACTACAGTCGCTGCAGCCACCGTTGTCATTCAAAGCGGGTTTTCATTCAAGGTTTGTTGTTGGAGCTAGAGACTCCTGATTTATTTACCTCTTAGTAGGAGGAAAATGTACCATTGTATGGTTTTACAGATCAGGAATTAAAGGTTTGTTGTTGGAGCGAGAGATTCGTGATTTATTTACTTCTTAGGAGGAGGAAGATGTACAATTGTATGGTTTTACTGATCAGGAATTGAAGTCGAGGAATAATGAATCTGAATGTAGCGATGTTCAAGTCCACGACAACCCTTAAGAGTTTGAAGAGACCGACTATGATACAAGTTCTGACTCAGATTGTGGCAAACGTAATCGAGGTGTATGGGGGTCACACATTTACTGATACCACTCGGCACTTGATTACTTTCGACAGCGAAGTTTGTCCAGAAAACATTTTGTATAGAACCTGTAAGGAAGTTTTTCAACCGACCTCTCCGCCTCATTGAAAGCTTCAAATTATCAAATTATGTCAATTTCAAGATGTAAGGACCTTTCCACAAATTTTCATGTTGCCGATCGAGACGATCTTCAGACTATTACAAATTTTATTTAGTGAGAGACATTATGGATATAGTAAACCAAAAATATTTCAAAGCATACAAGAATTCATGGTCCTTTTACAGTACCCCCCCTCCCCTGGTTTCGTTTTAGTGACTTTTGAACAGATTAATTCCACCCCTTGTTTTACCTATGTTCATAAGTTATGGGCCTTGCATTTAACAATGTTATTAGAAACAGAGTAGTAGTACATCTTAAAAATGGATATCGATAAGTTGTATTTTTTGGAATCGACAACAAGGACTTTTGATTGTGATGCTACCATTAGGTTTTAGCAAAGTGTTGTTTTGATGCAATCGGAGAGAAAGTGCGCTAAACGCAGCTCCGCTACGGCCATATCCCCAGCAATACATGTTGCTGATGGCTTTCGTAGGCAGTGACCTCGACAATGCAGAGGTGAGTTATCATTTATTTTGTCGATCTACAAAAAGTTGCTTATACTAACAAAATCGAAAATTTGTTGATACTCTCCAAAACGAGAAAAACCCCGCCATTATGGTACACATCGGTCTCTTCTAAACAACTACCGTCAAGAATTTTTGTGGAGAAGAAAATTTGGAGAGAACGTTTCAGAAGTATTTTAGGACACATCAGGAATGTTTTCAAACTTTAATTTTAGTACATCTAAGTTATTTTCTTTCACTTCCTTAATGGTTAAGAATTCAAGTTGTTAATAATTAGCGTTTAGTTAAAATTGCGGAGCGATGTTTTCCTAATTGAGGTGATTCCGCGACTTTTCAAACCTGGCTTCAGTAGCGTGGTCTTCAAAAATTGTGGCAGCTTATTGGTTTATCGAATCTGGAGATTCCCTTGAATTGCTTCGAATGATAAATTTGTGAACTATACAAAACGTAGAAGAAAACAGAAATCTCCATTGATGAGCCTATTATAAAACTCAGTGGTGAAAGTGGTAGCAACTTGAACAAAAAGGATCGAAAACAAGAGACCTCATGGCTTCACTGATAGACACTTCACATCTTCAGGTGGGCTTGAAGTGAAATACGAAAAAAGACTGTATATATTAAATTTTAATTGACCTTCGGATTGCCGTCTTAAACCAACGTATCGCCGATGATATGTACAGGTAGCAGAAAAGGCCACATGACGAAGTTCAGCAGACGAAATAGCGGACATTGGCCTAATTCTTCTCAATCAAAAGGACGTTGTAGAAACTATGTTAAGAAGAGGTACGAAGGAAACCAAGATATTAGCGTGGAACATGTTTTTAGGAAGGTATTAATGAAGACTTGGTTTGTCTTGGTCCTCGATGATTTGAGGAATTTCAACAAAAGTCCGAGGAGTAAAATGCTCGTTAGTTGGATTGTAATTTAGTCCTGGCGATTCTTATTTAAATAAACGAATTTCATAGTTACAAAGTTTGTTCTATCGGTAACGCGTTCTTCTTAAAAAGTTTTTTAGTATCTTTAACAGATCACTTATTAATCAAATAAATCACTTCCGACCTCGGACATGTTCCACAAATTTAGTGTGGACTTCCGTTTATTTTTATACCTGCATTAATAGATTCGTAAATAGAAATAAAAAAACCCACAGAAAATAAGAATACAATTACGCCAAAGCTTTGTTTTTTGAAATATTTCAATTATATGATATTACTTAAAATGGCTAACATGATAGCACTTCAAAATTGATATCAATGTTGCAAAATGCCGAGTACTGGCTTCTCCGCAATTGGCAGTTATTATTGCACAATCACGCTCAATTTTGCTATTACAGTTTTATTACACATAATGTAAATGTAGGCCGAATGTTTGGAGATATATGACGTCACTGAAGATTTTACTAGTGAACAAACTTGTTAATTTGACGTCACAAAAAAGAATTGAAGAGTATTAATTTACTTGTTCTGAAGCTTCGTTCGCATTTCACGATAATCGTGAATTAAGCATGGCTAGAAAAAAGAAAAAAGAGCCTCAATTAAGAGAGAAAAGAATCAACGAAAAAGAGCACGCTACCGATAAGGTCAAGGCCAATAGAAGTGGTCTTCTCTGGTACATACTATGTTGTTTCAGCAGCAAGAATATAGAAGACGAAGAAGTACTTCAAGAAAATGAAGATATTCCTTCCGTACATTCTAGCATCAAAGATGTGACTAGATTTGAAGTGTTTTCGAACAATGCATATCATGGAGAAGTTAATAAATCTGGCAAAAGACTTGCAAGTAATACGAGTCCAGTTAAAACGTTGGATTGCAATCGCAAAATTTCGATCGATAAAAGAGCAGACGAGCTTCACTTCGCGGCAGTTACTGCTATCTCTCGGATGGAAACTTTTAAACATCTTACAGTAGTAGACGCCCAAGCTGTTCACCATCTCCCAACATTTAATCGACATCATCAAAAGTACGCCTGTGAAACACAGCCTTCTCCGCCAAATGGAGACAGTGGTCCTAATGTAACGAAAACTTTTGATATCAGGCAACAGCGGATGAAAGATTTACTTTCGTATGTCAGTAATTGTTTTGACCGTAAGGAAATGCAAGGCCCGTCCTCAACCAGACAACCGATTGCACGATTTGGTTTAGAGCAGATAAGCAGATACTCACATAGTAGCAATTGGGAGTGGTCTACCGACTTTCATGAAATTTGGCAACAGTGTTTAACACAACACACAGAAATCACACTGCAGACCAACAACTCTCAGACTCTTGTTTACATCAATTTTCCTAGACTGTGCAAAAAAATATCTATCAAAATAAAAAAAAGCTGCTTTCCCAGCTTGTATATTATGCAGGAGCCTTGCAACAAGATTCATTTGAAAAGTATAATGTCTAAACCGTGGAGACAATGGCGGTCGAAAGTCGTTGAAGTTGCTTTAACGGAAACTTCACTTACACCAATCATGCCCACAGATATTACTTCCCTGCTTTGTACAGAATTAACACAGATTTACAGCGCAATTCCCAGAATTATTTGCAAACCCAGAGTATCCCTTCAAGATACAAGAACGATTAGAAAAAAGAAAGCAGCTAATGCATTGGCTAAACAAGCGAAAATTGTCCAGCTGTCAGGAAAACCGCAAATAGAAAGTGTGGGATCTATAAAGGGCAGCTGGGGTGTCCAAGGGCAACGCCCCTCAATTTAGGCTACCGGGCAGAGAAGCAAGCCATGAAACAGGCTCAACCGCACAGTAGGACTGCCTCTCACGGACCATGGAAAGAACCTGCCATCAAGGCGTCATCAGTGAGATCAGATACAACCATAGTAATTTTAAGGGGACCCCTTAATTTTAAGGGGTCCCCTTAAAATTACTATGATACAACACATGATCCTAGCCAAATGACCGAGAAGCCAAGGTAGCCGTGGCACCATGCTCACGTCGTGGCGTGCGAGCTCTTCCCCACTTTAATAATCCGATACTAACTTCGTTTTCGCAAGGGCGAAGTCCTACTGTCTTCTTAAATGACATACTAATCCGCGATGACTAATGGCTTTGGTGATGCACAAGAACACACACGAAATGTACACATCTTACTATCAACACATTAAATAATTCATGTCGTTACCTAACCTGCTCGTGCTCAATAGCAGCAAATTGCAAAGATCTCCTCCTGCCTATAAACCAAGTTGAATTCCAGTGCATACAAGAGAACTAGTCTTCCTTTTCAAACACTAAACTTAAGAGGCTTCACGGTTGCAAAACGTTGTTCAGAGACTCTCAAAAACCGCAAAAAGGCTAACACTAAGCAGAGATAGCAAGCCTGAAAACTTATCCCAGCCTTATCGCCACCTCATTTCTATGAGTAACAAGACATCGGAGCAACACAATAACAGGAAAAGTGTAAATGCAGCCAGATCAAAGCACCAGACATAACTGCATTTCTTAAACTAAACTTAAACCCTGCACGCGCCGCAATAAATAGCAATGAACCGCGAACGACCAAAGGAATTTTATTGTCTTCTACGCCTTCTGCAATCTATTGCGATACAATGTCATAAAGTCATCAAAGGTTGATCTTTGACACATGGTCAACCAGTTACACTCCTATTAGCGATGAAATGGGCTAAATTTACAAGGGTGTAGCATAAACTTGTAGCCTTGGGTGTGTCAGATGACTGAAACCACCGTAATAACCACTATAATAACTAACATGGTCCTTTATCCCACTCTCTGTTTGAGGCAATGCTTAACATAACAGTATGTACAAGGGTGTAGCATAAACTTACAAGGGTGTAGCATAAACTTGTAGCCTTGGGTGTGTCAGATGACTGAAACCACCGTAATAACCACTATAATAACTAACATGGTCCTTTATCCCACTCTCTGTTTAAGGCAATGCTTAACATAACAGTATGTACAGATGTGAAAATTGGTGTTGTGTTGTTATTGTATTGGTGAAGTAAACAATCAAAATGAGTTCATCAACAAACAGGCAATTGTACTGAGCACCCGGTTCTGTCAAATGGTAATCACCCCTATACCCCCACACCCGGAAACTACACAACAACAATTACCCAGAGCATTTTTACGTTTACCAGACAATTTCAATTACTTAATACTGTTCAAGTAAGTATATGTCATGAAGCACACCAATAAAGCATACAAGGTGTCTGTAGATATATTTTCAACATTTCCACAAACTACTAATAAAGTCTATATTGAGAGTTTAAACAATTGCACATTTCTCAGTCTCCTAAATTAGCAAAAAATTAAGGCGGTTAATTAATTCTCTTATGTTCTAAAAGAGCATAGTTTCAGAATTGTAAACCTTCTGCCTAGTTATGTCAGGGACTATGGGGTAATCACTTTTTAATACACACTGTGGCTTAAAAGTTCCTGGGGTAATGTGGTCACAGGGGTTGCTATTGATGTTTTACGAGTAAACACGGCTAATGTCTCATATCTTTGTGCATGGTATGATACTTGTTCATCATGGAAGAAAAGAAGCAAATCAGATTTTTCCAATTGGGGCTGTAGGTAAATGACCATGAAAATATCTGCCTAGATTACAAAGAATGTTTTTGCCTTCACTCCTCTGACAACATATACTAGTTTTGGCACTGTTTCTACTTTCTAACTTCAAATTTTTACTAAGTATTACATAAAGGTCAGGTTGCATAAGAACATACAAGGGATCTAAACTCTGTAAAATATGTAAATTTAAAAAGTTTGTATAATTGGTCAAAATGCAGTGTTGAGAGGAATTTGCTACTATGTAAATACATGAATGTTTTAAAAGAACTGCTTAATCGTAAACAATGCCAACCACACAGTAGCAAAGTGGATATATATGATAAGCAGGGGCGGGTATTGTCTTACCCGTAAATTGCTGGCAATTGTCCACTAGAGCTTAAAATCATTCTTATGTTCTTCTGTAAATAAATTGTTACTTCTTAAGAAGACAAGCTATGTAACAGAAGGCCCCTTTTCTAAGAGAGACAAAGATAATTTGCTGATTTAAGCAATTCTACATTTCAAAACTCATTAAACCATGTGTGAGCTAACAATTAACTAAAACAACATCGTACATATCAGTATCATTGATCTTACATAAAATCTTGCATATAACTATAATTTAAAAGTCTTAAATCCATATTGATGAAGTACGTCTCAATTTAAGGTAACCCCAGCAGTGGAGTTCATTTAAAATAAAATCCTACTTTGTGCATCAATTTTCTACCTGTATCTGTGGCATATGCTTTGGGTTTACTCTTGCCTCTATATTTTCTAAAACACCAATATGGAACAATATCTGTACTCTTTTCCACATACTAACTGCAAACCTAACTTAGCACAATTAATCCAGGCTTTAAGTGCACAATTTATCAATTGGGCAACAACAGTATCGCTTGACAGTTGCTGATCCTACACATCATGGTTTAAGAATCAGAACTTTACCAATGTCAAAAGAAAATTAGGATGGAAGGGAAAGACACCTGAATCATTACATCACAAAAATGCAACTGTCTCTCATGCAGATATATAATGGCAATAGCTACAGCAAATAGTAATCCAGTACATTTTTTAAAAAGTGTATATCAATGCACACTGGTTGTGACAAGAGTTTCCATATACATTTCACATATAATATTCACAATTTGCAACTTAGACACCTAAAAAGGAGATACCTTTAAAACCTACTATTACTTTCTGTGAAATGTCCTTAAAACCTACAATAAATGGGTGCTCTAAGAAGTGCTGACAAGTTTACGAAAGATGAGAATTATAAACACTTGTAAATCTGTAAATCATATGTATGCACACCATTTTACTGATATGTATGCACACCTAAAGTACTGGTATACCAATTATTTCAAGTATTACCAAATTTCTAATGTGTGAAGGGTACAAACTGTAAAATGATAAATAAAAATATGGGCTACATTCATCAAGATCTGAAATTGAGCTTACATCCAAAAACTTTTGCAAAGTTACTGACTGGATTGAATACAATGACTCATACTAAGACTATAGTAGAGCCACCCTCCCATGCTTCTCAATGTGGCAAATGCAAACCACATTTGCACCTCAACAGTGTACCTTTTGGATCAAAAGATGCTAACCTGTTCCAATTTATGATCTGTTTGAAATCAAAATTCAATTGTGTAAATTATTTGTATTTGTTTACATGTGCAGTAGAAAGTGATGTGAACAAGAGACAGTTTAACATCATTGTTGTCTTTTTAATTACAAATTTAGGACTAGCTTATATAGTGGTAAGTTAAATATCAAATGCCAGTCAAAGGATAAACAGATATCTGCATAATTTCTTTTCAAAACGATAAAAATGACTATTTAATTGTCTGCTATAGTGTCTTTTGGCTTGACAACAAGGCCATGTGTACACTTGCCACAGTGGGGATCTTGCCTGGGGTGAAAGGCCAGGGTGCAGTTTGATAAACGGAAAAAATGTATTACAGGCATCTACAGTACAATTATTGCCTTTAGAATATTTGACCTAATCGAATTACCATAAAATATTTACTTTAATATAAATGATGTGGCCTTTAAAAGGGATCCCTTTTCTGAAGCTTTTCCATATAATTAAAAAAGAAGCGTGGGTGTGAGAATGCGTGTGAAAATGGGATGTCTAAAATTTCAAAAGTAAAATGTTAAGTTGTGAAAGGCTGTGTACGTTTAACTTTTCTTCATGAGTTCACTACCTTGCCACTCGTAGTGGGGAGTGCAAAGCATAAATAACAGGGCATAGTACCACTGGAAGTAAAATAAACTCATTATAAATAATTCACATTTGAATTTATCGAGGAACTTCTACTCCCATGAAAAACTTGTTTGGTATATAATCTAGTGATTAGATGATTCTCTATGACTCGGTGTGTGTGGTATAAAGTTTGTGTTAATCAATTTCTCATTCTCTACAACAACAACGAGATCATTGAATAAGAGTATATTTCCAATACACAAACACGTGTGTTTACTGTAGCTGGAGGTGGAGTTTGGAATTGCATTTTTCATCAAGTACTGCCTACAGCATGAATCACTTTCTTGAAACGAGTCACCTTATTGACACAAGGCATTTGCCAGGAAGGAAACATTTTCTGTAATCTCTTATCCCCTTGCTCCTATCCTCAAAGTCATCCCTGTTTACATAAGGGTTAGAAACGGAGATGTCACTTAGAGACAGGAGGGGTGCTTTGAGGAACACTGTAAGAACATTATTGGAAGGCTTAGATCATACTACAACACTGTCCAAAGAAAATGGTAATTCAGAAAAATTATAAATGTGAAGCTTTTCGGCACTGCATAATCACTGTGTTAATTCAAGCTATAAATTAGGTCGAACTCAAAAGCCGTTCATTGCTAACAGTGCATAACAAAGTCGGACATCAAAGCAACAGGAAAGGGCAGGCAATAATTTATGTACCTACATCTCACAAACCTTTACCAAAACTAAACATAAATACCGAGTCGGTGCAATAGCCTTACCAAGGCTGAAAGTTTTCGATCAATCACGATTCTGGCAATCTTTAAACCCCACGTTATACAACTACATCAGTCTGCAAAATGTAATAAAGAGGTAGTTGTCTTGTTCTTATCCTATCACTGTGTAATGAATTGAAGCCTCATGTTTGATTTACTGTAAACTAAAATAGTTTAAAAACTTGCTTTCGTTGTTTCACTCGTGACTGCCTTCGTTATTTTCATTCTTTTTCTCTGCATCTTTTGCCACCAATTCAATCGTTACTGACCCTGAATTGTCAGTGGTTGTTTTCAGGGTTTCTTTTCTGGACGGTTGGAAGACTTTCTTAAAACTACGAGATGCAGACGTGAATTTCGATCCTCCAGATGTAAACTTTCGCTTCGACGGAGATGCCTTGTATGTAACTGTGAAATAAAGAAGGCAACCCATCAAAAACTCATCGATTCTGTAGACAGTTTGATAAGCATACCATGGCCACGGCTCAGTGTTTGTCACAACTTGAGAATCCTTTACATAAACGGCGACCAATGCATACACCTGACAACCAAGGAAAGTCAATCCAAGGGAAGC
Organism: Alatinidae sp. Z8VKAUB7J3; assembly: GCA_010016025.2. Lineage (NCBI taxonomy): Eukaryota > Metazoa > Cnidaria > Cubozoa > Carybdeida > Alatinidae > Alatinidae sp. Z8VKAUB7J3. Next base: position 77,376,546 of record JAAAKM020006971.1, on the reverse strand, counting down.
TGTTACGAAAGTAAGAATGATTACTTTCGTTAGATCCGGTGGCCTTGGGCCATAATTTTCGTGTACATCGAACGAATTTTCAAAGCCTCGTCGTTTGGCAATCTTTTCTAATTCTCTCCTGTTTTCTCTCGAATCTTTCAAGATCTGAATTCCACCACGCAAATAAGCCACAACTAAAACGATAGCCAACAAAATAAAATACGCATGGCAAATTGCTACCAAGATCGTTGCTTCTGTGTAATATGCTACGACGAGTTCTACAGTTAATGAAAGCACATAGTTCAATGACACAACTCCGACTAGGAATTTCCAGTTCTGCAAACGCGAAATGCCTCGTCCTTTGATCTTTGTCACCTCAGCCAACGCAAGATATAGTAAAATATAAGCAGAAATCAGACTGGGCATTGCCAGTCCAAATAAAAATCGATTTAGAAAAAGGGGGCATTGATTCAGTGAAAATATACAGTCATTAGATTCATAGGGATTTATAAATAAATACAAACTCCTGGACAGTGATAAAATGATTATAATCACCAGGATTGTCATCGAGAACTTAAGAATTCCAAGGTTTCGTCGTCTGCGTCGCATGATAGTTATCAACGTGAAAAACGCTAGAATAGCCAGTATAAGAAAGACTACTGTAAGTCCAATAGTATGTGCTGGCCAAGCTTCTTTCCAAATTTCTGTAGCATGAGACCATTCTGGAACTGGTTCTCCTTTAGGTTGTTGTTTTGGTGGCTCTGCAGAAGATCGCAAAATAGAAGAAATGTTTCCCTCCGCTGTGGGCTTTGGTTCAGTAGTTGGTTCAGGTTCTGACGCCATTTCGACTTCCCTCAAAATTGGAAGTACTGTGTGGCTCACAGCAAGTGTACGTGAAATTAACCCTTCGGGTAGTGAAAAAGAAATCGATATGCTGTAATGACTTACTGAAAGAACCCTGACCCGATCATTGGTCTGAGAGCTCAGATGTTCATAAAGTCGCAAACCACGTGCTATCTCATCCAAATGTTTACAGTGTATTCGTGAACTCGATCCTGCGCTAAAACTTCTCGTTTTTCATTTCAAATTACTATTTCATCACGTTCTGAAGTAAGCAACCACATCCTCAATGATAAAACCCCAGATTTATGCCAAGTTGACTCACTCCAGTTTAGGTCTATTCCATTACTCCTCCTATCTGCTCTGCGCCGTCACTCAAAAGCAAATCAAAGATGTTGAGCAAGCGGCGATGACAAGACAAATTTTACGACCAACACACATACTTCAGGAACAGAATGGTATCCCTCATCACACACAATCACGAAACAATAGGCGTGAGAGAACAAAGGAAATACTTCCAAATTGTCTGACGACAAATCTTAGCATATGGGGTTGTAACTTTACCGTGCCATTCGGTAATGTTTTATGGTTGGGTGGACGTATGAAAAAAATCTACTCGGGGAATCGCCAAATAAAATTTGTCGAAAAGTAGAGCCCGAGGACAGTATTTACGTTTCCTTCCGTTAGCGATGACGCCATAGAACTTCAACGTCAAAGATCCCTGATGACGCAAAACCACGGTATATTTTTCGACGGTACTGTCACAATTTCACTTTTGCATACCCACAACAAAATACTCTATCTTCAGGGTATTCTAAGCTCATGTCACAATTCCTGTGGAACCAGAGTTTAGCAGTTATTTTTTGCTGAGATCTTATCATAATCATAATCATAATCATAATCATAATCATAATCATAATCATAATAATAATAATCATCATCATCATCATCATCATCATCATCATCATCATCATCATCATCATCATCATCATCATCATCATTGGATGCGTTCATGTAATCAAAAATTATAACTGGTCAGCAGTTTTTAAGACATAAAAACGGCGCATGCGCTTCCGTGTCTCGAGATACACTGTCTTGCATTGCTTTAAAAAATCAATACATGCTCATGAGAATCTGTAACATCCCAGCAATCTTTGCGCATCTCAAGTTCACACAACTGCCCCACTCTTACTGTCTTGAGCAATTCTTTCCAATATCATCAATGTTGCTCTCATGACTTAAGATGGTGCAACAATAATAAATGACGATCCTTCCCAAGGGAAACCGCTTTCCCTTTGGAAAGAAAAGGTCCCTGGGGAAAGACCCCACAGCTTATCAGGGTTTTCTCTGACTATACCCCCGTCTACGTTTTCATACGCCATTTTGTTTGCCCAAACCAGATACGTTTAGGCATTTAGTATGTTAATTTACATGAAATTGCGGTTCTAACGGTACTAAACATGCTAACATCAGAATTTATTCCCACTCCAACCCTATTTCTGCCCTACTATAAGAATTGGTTAGAGGTCTTTCATTGCCACCCCCGCCTAGCCCAACCCCACCCATGCTGTAGATTCCTATACATGTGTGTCCTAGGAAGGCATTTGTGCTCTCCATCACCTTATCTCGTTGCTGTTGATACAAAGATTGTTTATTCACTGCCTAATATCATTACTTAGGAAATGAGACAATGGCCTCATTTGGTACACAATTGAAATTTGCTTCCAGTCCAGGGGAGAATATTTAGAAGTCCATGGACGGTGCCCTTCTGATGTTCATGGCTGTCCCTTGCAGTTTGTAAATATGGCCACTGAGTTCAAATACGTTGGTTTTAGTACCAGTTCGGCCAATTAAAGTAGAGCATGGGTAGAAATAGACTTTTTCCCCCTGGTGTTAAGCCCCTTGTCTGGGGCTTTTAATCTGTCGTCAAGTTGAATATTAGGATAGTGGCCGACTACGCCTAGGGGTCATAAATGGCATGGTCTGACATTGCAAGAAATGCGTTCTCCTTCTTCAGGTGCCGTGCCTTGCGGCTTCGGCGATCATGGTCTTCCATCCTCCTCGCCTCCAGACACCTGTGATTGTGTCAGCAGGGCTTGATGTTCTTAGTCACGATGTCAGTCCGTTCAGCACCTTTTCTCGCTGTCTCCCTCTGTCTCTTCTCCCACAGATCTTCTTGATAGTATCGTGAAATTATGATTCGACCTTCCTAGCTAACGGTTTCAAATAAAAATCGATGAACTTAAGAGACATTTTCTGTGTAGTACCCCTAGTCAGAAACCACGGGACTACCTGTCATGTTGTGTAAGTGTTTATGAAATTTTGGTAGTAAGAAAAATCTCACTAGACTGGGGTCTGCTATCTTAAACACCTTATGCATGACCTTAATGAATTCCCCCCCTATCGTTGAGATCTTCTACGAGACAAAAATCATTTTCTCATTTCTACAGTGGGATTATTATGTACTATCTTCATTTAGGTGTCGAGATCATTAAGGTGGTTTTATTCTTCTACGAGATAATCCTGTCCATCCCAATCCACTACTGCAGTACCCTGATCTGTTTCTTTTATAATCAAATTCTTATTAGATCTTAGTTCTTGAAGTGCTTTTTGCTTGGGCTTACATAAATTGCAATAATCGAAGTTATCTGTTTTGATGGACATTATAAGCTCTTCAATGTTACTTAAATAGAGTTCAATAGCAGCAACATAACATTTCCGATTAAACACGATAAATATATAAATGTATACACAAAATTAATCGCTCACTAAAAGAAGCCATATGTTAAAAAAGATATAGTATTGTTCAAACACTAAAACGCCAAATATGGTATACTTCATTATAAATAGACGACAACCTCGAGAACAAGTTTGGCTCGATTTTGCGATTCTTTGCCAACAAATTTGAGGGGACAACACATCGACAACTTTGTCGGTAACCGAGTTTGGTAACCAAGTTGTCGTCGACGTTGCTCATGCGTACCGTAACATAAGTCTCTTACCACATCAAACTATCAGTTTTCACCTTTTTCGTGGTTAGCCATCTTGCAGTTTCTTTAATCTTTATGCCTTTTAAAGGGATATACGTAACCGGCATCCTTTGCTCGTCGCATGAAATTGTAAAGAAAAATCTTACTGAGAGACAAGATTGTTGCGTTCGATTAGACATGCGCCACTCCGTCACGACGTTTCTATGGCCAGGTTCAACAACTGCATTATTGTATACTAATTTGTATAGGAAACAGAAAACAAGTAGAAATTTGGCCGACAATACAAAGGCATTAAAGCAATATAATGAATATCTACTTTGAGCAGCATACCTCGTTTTCACTGATAAATTGGCAAACTAAAATTGGTGATCGTCCTGCCTTTTCGTTGCACAACTGTTCGGCACTTTCAGCTCCTAACAGGTATCTGAACAGAAATGGGATACAAAACACATTACAAAACAGAGTACTAATACATGGATCTACCTGCGGATTGTCTAAAATCACTCGAAGAAAGTTAAAGCCAATATTGAAGACTGGGAAAGCGCAGTTGTAATACCGTTCGTGGTTTGGACCTGTTGGCTGTTCCAGACTGTGTCAAAATTAATTCACAAGCAGCAAATAGTGCCTTCCTTGGGGACAACCATTAAAAGAATCTATCTGCTTTGGTGAAATCACAGTAACATATTATTGCACAACAAAGATGAACGACTGCATTTAATTCATTGCATGCTTTACAGTGAGCAGGATTCCAGCGGTAAGTAGATATTATTGCTCTTGTAGATCTTAATATGGTAAGGATTTCTAAACCAAATATATTGTTCACTTTGAACATATAAGCAAACAAAATGGCATGAATACGAGTCTGTAATTACATAAGAAAATCATTGTTAATTTCCCTTGAAGACCAGGTTTCGGCTTGCATTGAGATATCTTATATTTCATATTTGCATTTAAGTCGTAAATGTCAGCTGTAGCTAATTATATATGTCTAAGGTCTCGATATAAATGTAAATATCAACGTGTTATAATCATGTCCTTGTTTCATATCCACTACTCCGAGTCTTTCATCCTGATTTCAGTGATCAGATGTATTCTCGCCTTTGTAATACCTTGGCATGCCAAAGAAGTATTTATGACTGCGAATTTAAATATGCGAAGTTTATAATGTCTTGAGACTGCATTTTTTGCAAGCTACGTTTCGACTGAAACTTCAGGTTAATAAAACTGGGTTGTGTGCCTGTTTTTACGGCTGGATTGAGGGCCAATAACAAGTACACTTTCATGTGCGACAGGCAGAGCGTCCATTTGGGATGCAGGAAACAGCTCTTAGTGAAATAATGGCTTTTTATGGGGACCAATTTTACAAAGAAAAATTTGCGTTGTCTGCCAATTCCTTACCGAGTTTACTTTTTAAACAAATGACAAGAGCGCGTTAAACCAGAATTGCAACAAGATTAGTTTTACGATATTGAAATCAAATGTAGTTCCAGCCCCTGTATTACCCTATAAACAAGAACGTTCTCTTAACACTACTTATAAAATCGGAATTGTCCTTCTGAACTGGAATGTCAATAAAATGTATGTGTTGTCGTTGCTCCTTGTCATATGTAAGATGAACAACATAATGCCATTAGCCATGTTTTTTGAAAAATTGATTGTAGTTATTTGTGCTTACGGGAACTCCCAACAGTATCGACAGTCAACGTCATAAATATTGCATAATCTAACAATACACATTCGGAAATTTTGCGCATTGAACAAATTGCTTCCTGCATTGAACAAATAATTTTCCAATAGAACATATTATCTTTTAATTTGAAACATGCAGCTTTCTGAGCATTACAGTGAAAAAGGAGAATGTTTTTCTGTTAATACCCTTAACAAATCCTGCGGATCAGATCTGCTATTTTCTAGAAAAACCGACATGTGTCGACATTCACCAAGAGGATTCGGTTAGGGTATTATGAGAACCGCTTTTCCTTTCTTCATTTGGATGCTCAGGAAGCTGCACTCACCAAATCAAAGAGGCAGACGCTCTGTTAAGAAAACTGTTTACAACTTACGCGTCTTCCAACAATATCTGATGTTCACTAACAAATCGTCAATAGCATTACCCCTTTTGTAACATATTGTCAGTATTCTGCTCAATATTTCAGTTTAATCTATGGTGTCTAAAGAGAAAAATAGCAACTAAAAAGATTTCAACAGGAATTTGCTGGAATGTGTCAATTTTTACAAGAAACGTCCATTCTGGAAATAACAAGTGAAAAGTAAAGTTTAAAAGCCAAACAAGAAGAAGCATATTTAGCACTGTCGAGAAATATGAAAAACTGAATAACAAGCTGATGGAAATTAATTAAAATTAAGGTCGAATTCAGTGTAATAAATTCTAATTAACATAGTGCCTCAGAAAATGTTGAACATAGATAAGTTCTCCATCGGCCTTCTCGATACACATCCAAAGCGGAAACAAACTAAAGTCCCTATATTTGAAGCCGTTCAATTCAGGCATTACGTGTAATGCCAGATTTCACTAAATGCCTGCAACATATACACGTTTTCTGCATTAGATACGGGATGGGCATTTCAAATTCTACCACTTTAAGAGTGCCAAAGCTGCAGGGACAGATGATATTGCTGCAGAATTCCTCCAAAAATGGTGCTATAATAATGCTAACTTAAATATGCATGCAAATTAATAGTATAGGTTCGGGGCCAAAGGACTTTGTTTGGGGATTATTTCTGCCACTAGGCAACAATGCGAGGAGCACAGTATATTATTTTTAGAAAAGAACACTTGAGAAATAGAAAAGCATGTCACCACCGGGGATCGAACCCACGGCTGTTTGACTAGGAAAATCTTCGCGCCAAATTTGAAAATCGTTCGTACCACAATTGTGTAAAATCTACCAAATATATTTGAAAACAAAAAACACAGTTCGATTGCCAGGTAAATTCTGTACAATAAGTCCTTGCATGAATATGATAGCCAAATCGTGTGCTTAGAAAGAATTGTTTATATTTCAAGTCACTATTTTTTCGATCAAGAAAACAAGTTTCACGATGAAGAGAGAAATGATGATATCTGAAAATGTAGTGCGAATTTACCAATACATTTTACATAGTTATATAGAGTTATTATCGTAGAATTGACTTATCACAACTTTCCCTCGTAATTCCAGGGTATAGAAGTTTTGCCGATGCTTTAATGTTGTATCCGCGACCACGCGGCTTCTTGAAATCCACCATGTTGAAAATTTCTGCTGTCATCCTCAACCAAAAACGTAATTGTCATTCAAACAAGTGCAACAAAACCTTACCTATTATATTCTGGATTAATCTACATTTTCCATTGATTTTACTGGTACCGAACTTCTTAAAGTCGAATGTACACTACGTAAAAAACTGATCGTTATTTGAAATGACATCTTCGTTGCAACGTTTGGTTGTTCACTCTCTGCGGTTTCTTTCCAGAAGACAAAAGACTCACGATGAACGAGGATCGAATAGACCGCAGGAGTTCATTGAAACGATATTTTCATTGGCAATTATCGGTCAAACGCAGCAGCCGGTGTGCCGCAAACGTAAAAAATGCTGCATTAGGTATTAAATAAGTCGTCGGCGCTTCCTTACATTGAGGTAAATTACAAAAACAATCGCTCAGAACATTAGATCGGTGAATTCTGCGTCTTTCTTGCGGGGGCTACTCTTCGAAATCAATCTTTCAGGCAGTGAAACTGCTTGACAAAGGTCTAAAACGAATATTTTAATAACTTGGCAACTATTGACCAATAGTGGAAACAGTTATGTAGAAGATTAAAAACAGATATGTAGAAGAATAATTAAACTATATTTATGATTTTTTGGGCCCCGATCAACAGAATTTAAGTTGAATCGAAAAAATCGATTTCGTAAACTGTTCAAACTCTCGAGTTGCTCTAAGATTTCCGCAATGAAACCGAATTTACCCATTTTCTATTTCCCCGAGAACAATAGCGCGAACAGCTGTGAACCCGTGACCAACACTTTCGCGGCGTGCGCTCTACCAACTGAGCTAGGTGACCTCAAATGTTAACATACTTTTTATTTCTCTAATCGCCACATTAGCCCCCAATCATCCTCCGGTGGACATCGATATCCAGCTCAACGCAATTGGAGACCAGACTCTCTGCACCATGTGACTTGACAAAAGGAAGAACTGCCGTCCGGCCCTGCATCAATCCAAAGCCCATTCAAGTTAAAAAGTATCATCGAGAAGAGAGGATTTAAAATGTTAGTTTGAAAAGAACACTAGAGAAATAGAAAAGAATGTCACCACTGGGGAACGAACCCATGACCCACGCTTTCGCGGCGTGCGCTCTATCTGGGTAATCACTTTTGGATTGCTTAACTTGTAATCATTTCAAGAATTATCCTACTCACTCACTTTCGGCTGATTTCTCTTTTACCTGATTTTATTGACCTACCTTTGCCCGGTTCTCAGTTTTTTGCTACGTTTTCTGCGAACACCTAACTTACTAAGGTACGTGAACACTTCAAGGTAAACGAGTTTTCGTTCAACTTTAACTCTAGGTACTCACCTAACTGAGTTAGGTATCAAGCACATACATCTCTGACTTGATACAGTTTCCCGAAGGACACGTAAGTGTTTATTCTGTCTCGTAAACTTTTCAAGTATGGCAGCGTTTAAGCCTGTGGTAAAGTTAATGAACAAGAAAATGGGTGCGTGTTGTTGTGAGACGTGTTTCGCGCTGTATTGCAATCGATTGCGACTACAGTTTGGACCAGGGAGGTGTTAATAGAATTGCTTGAGGACCAAAACAGCATCGCCAGTTGCATCTCAAAATGCAAGAGCACGCTGGGTAACCGTGGGCAGAAAACAAAAACAGCGAGGTCACCTCGCTGCCAGCAGTGCCACCATCGTATCAAAGTGCTTGGATAATAAAAACATAAAGTTAGCCTGATACTGGCTGCTGGTTCTCTCTGGAAGCATACTCAAACCCACAGAAGAAAAGTACAGACAGCCATCTTCAATGTAAGCAACTCGAAATGCTTGCTTTGATTTTCTACAGACAAAAGACTTCGTGAATTGTAATCAAAGCTACTGTCTTTCAGCGATAAGCGAAAATCGCACGATGTTTTGAAGTGTACGAGTATTCAGATAGCTGCTGGTTGCTGACATTCTCTGAAAAAATACTTAAATATATGCAAATTAATTGTGCTGGAAGGCTTTCAGGTCACCAGTAGATGATAGGGGCGGGGGTTCAATCAGCTCGGAGATTTAAGCAGCTGATTACTTGCGCTGCTGTCGTTTAGAGGATTCAAAGCTGAAAGAGCTGTTGATGCATAATGGCCGACTGTATTCCTTGAATCACTGGCTTCGAAATTGATGGTGAGAAACTGCCATTAGGGAAGTTGTCAAGAAGAGACAATAAATTTTACACGAAAAGGACTTGGTAGATGTTCACTCCTATAATAACACGGCTCTGTACGAAATTGCTGCATCCATGTGATTAGTTTGTAAATAATTATGGGATAGAACACTGAATGTGGCGAGACCTCTGGAACAGCATTATTTAGGCTGTGGATTGTCAAGATACGTTAGTATCTACAATAGACAATGCATTTCCCTCTTTAAAGATGCAATACCTTTTTGTACATAGTTAGTTATATTCTTTAGGAAACGTCGAAATAGGCTGGCGTTACAAAATATGTTTAGGATCGGTTTACTTATTGAGTTATTGATGGCGTTCATGATGCCAACAGAAGAGTACTCTCTCCACCAAAAAGAAGCTTTCTATAAAGAGCTGAGTCAGGCATCCATGGTCGAGAAGAAAAGACAACTGATAGTTTGTGGGGACATGAATGCAACTGCCGAGTACTGTAAAAGTTTCGTAGGAGGCTTAAACTGCACACATTCAGAAGCAAAAAATGTAAAAGTACGACCTCCCTATCCCCGATTTTATTATCAATCACGTCACATTAGGCTTTTTAAAATTTCTCAAAAAGCAAAATTCATTTAGTACTAAGCTGAACTCTTTCTGAGAAAAAAAATTAACAACGAAAATGTCTAAATCAAGTTGTCAATCATCGTTGAAAATGTCTAAAACATGGTTACTGAAAGAAGCAAAACTTTTCAACTCCGAATCTGAACATCTAAATTTCCTAGCAAGCCTTAAAATTGCACTACAGAGTCTTCTACAGTAAATTTATGTAACAAAATAATCATCCATCCCTAAATTTTATTTTCGACCCCCATATAATTATCACCCCCACTTTATGAAAATCTAGAAAAATGTTCACCCAGCGCTTATTCGAACCCCTACAATTGAGCACAAAGGCGTAGGGGCACTTTGGGCAATATCCCATGAACTGTATTTAAGTCCGTCCGCAATCAAAAATGATTCCAAGCAATTTCAAACTACACAATCTGCTTCTGGAATTTCTTGGTCCAGGTTATAGCACATAAGATGCAGGCGCAAACCAAGACTTCGGCTTAGGGAAACTGTCGAGGAATAATGAACTTAAACTATTTTTCTGGCCAAACCTCAATCTGAAATACGTCCCTGATATCTCACACTGTGAAATCTGCATCTGCGATTTCTAGGCTTTATGATTTGGGATACTTCGCATTTCCGTACAAAGAAATCCTAAGTTTATTCATGTGTTTATTTGCAGCCAAAGCGGGGTGCTTCCTTCCTAGGCACCCCTTCCCCCGTCCCTGTGGTTCTAGAAGCACCGCTCGTACAACCAGTGAAGGCCAAAAGTTCCAATCCCCCTTAGCAGAGTCAATGCTGGCTGCTGCTAAATGACAATGAAATAACACTCCTTTCTCAAAAAAATCCAGAATGAACCAAGTAAATATTGGCAGTAATAGACAAAGCCCACTTGTTGTTCAGCTTTGCTACCAAGAGGGGAAGTTGGCAGGAGTCCTGATTCGTGCTATTTTCTACTTCCGGCATTTCCGTGTTCACTAACAGTGTACCCCCGTCTGGACCGTTTAGCATGATTGGTAACAAATTTGTAACCGTGCCTCAGGTTTCCTTCGTTATTGTGTTCCAACCACACGCTAAAGAATCTATTTCTGAATTGAGCTTTGGAGCGTTTCCTTGTTTTGTTGTATGGCTTCACGGCGAGGAAAGGGCAATTCACAGCGAGAGATCGTAGTTTTGTGGCAACAAAGATAAGGAGGCAGTAAGGATGAGGGGGACAACCTGAGCAAATTCTCTTAATGCAATTTTGAATGATGAATGGAGTTAGGGATGAAGCGATTGGGAAAGGAGAAACCAGTGACAAGAATGAATCAGAAATACCTGTCTTCAATGACTTGGTAGACGAACACAGCAGTTATGGTTCACCTTCCTATGATATTCAAGATGGAGTTACTAGGGAAAATACCAACAAGACGGCATCAGATTGGAAACCCGAGAGCAAGAAAGAAGACGAAGGAGCTCTTGTTCAGCAGGAGATAGGACAAAAACAATCTCTTGTCCCTTCCTCTTTTGCTATCGAACAATTTCTCAGTGAAAACACTTCTAAACTCACTAACGGATCTACAACGTCATATCGTGATGAGACTGCGACGGAATTCTCAAAATTTTCGACGGCCCAAGATGTTGATAGCATTTTACAGGCAGCTACTTCCGAGTTCTCCAGTCGATTGCAACCAGCGTCTGATTTGTTACGACAAGGGAGATTCCCCTTGGAAAATAGCGAAAGGACATACTCGCCTCTGGACTCGTTGATTGCTGTTACACGACGACGGTTTCCGACAACATTAGAGCCCCCGACATCGACTGAGGGGTCATGGAGCCCGAAACAATCAACATGCCCCATACAGGGTCAAGCATCTAAAGAGGTCGTAGAATCAGGAAAGACATCATCAGTACAAAGAACAGACAACTGTGGAATGGAATCGGAAACATTTAGTGCCAGAGGGTCTGCTAATACGACAGGGGACAAATCGACATCATTGCAAGGAAATTTGGAGCAAATAGGGTCCAAGGATGTGACATCAGAATCGAGTAACAGTTCTATTGACTCGAGTAGCAGAGGTCTGCATGTTTGTGCAGGAGAAAGCGCTGATGTAAATGTACCCCACATGGGCCCAACTAGTGTAAATGAAAATGGCACTGTTAGTAACACGGACGTTCTTCTACGCTTTGAAGATGGTACAACTTTGGGGCTGAAAGACGACCCCCCGGATTCGGGAAGTCTTTCAGAGGATAATGAGGTTGGCTCTCTCAAAGGCAAAATGGTAGTGGAGGAGGAGGGAGGGGACACATGCCTTGGGCAAGTTACCACTTCTGCGAATCCTCAGGAGAGCATTTCGCAGCTGCAGCAAGGGGAATCCCCAGTTACCTTGCAGCATATTCCAGTGAGCACCCCAATTGTAGCGATGCCTGCGACCTCATGTTTTCACCCCTACTACTTGCAGCCATCTCTAGTTCAGCAAGTTCCATGGATCATACAATCCTCCCCGACGGTTTTAGGAGTAGGATCAGGAGTATATGGCTTCGCCGTACCAGCCGGGGTTCCCTCGGGACAGTTTTTAGGGGGAGATAAACAAGGTATAACACCAGGAGTACAGGTTAGTGTGCCGTCGAAGCTGTATTATCAGAAGGAAGAAAACGGAAATAAGGTAATTTTATCTTCGGATGGAATGTCTGGCGTACCTACGTCCTGTTATGAAATGAGGCCCATTCACACAGAGGCGCCTTTCACGGACCCGATTTCTTGCAACTGGATCGAATCTTGTGTTGTGACCGAAGAGGGCAAAACTGAAAAAATTTGTGGCGAACAATTTTACCGAATCGAAGACATAGTATTTCATTTAAGCGATGTGCATTTGAGTAATAGTTTACCGAGCACCACAGAGCTTCATTATTGCCGATGGCGTGGATGCCCGCGGAATAGCATACCGTTCAAGGCAAAGTACAAGCTCGTAAACCATCTGCGGGTACACACGAAAGAAAGACCGTTTCATTGTCCGTTTTATAATTGCTTTAAAAAGTTTGCCCGTTCCGAGAACTTAAAGATACACAAGAGAACGCACACGGGGGAGCGACCGTTTGCGTGTGTGTTTGAAGGATGCGAACGGAGATTCGCGAATTCGAGCGATCGGAAAAAGCACATGCATGTACACACGTCTGAACGGCCTTACACGTGCTCAATGCGTGGCTGCGGGAAAACGTACACGCACCCGAGCTCGTTACGTAAACATATTAAAATGCACGAAGAGTTGGATGGCGAGCAATTTGCGGAGCGGATTCTGAGATATCATCCAGATGCTATGGAAGAGGAAGCGAACCTTTTATGAAGAAAGAGTAAAATTTAAAATGTGAGTAAATTTTTTGGTTTTTTATATAAAAAGCGGCTACAGAGATTTGGGGTAGAAAATCGCTCAAAATTTTTAAGAAAGTTCAAACACCAGATAGGCCTACTTTACCCATTGTAATGCTGTAAATCTGCTTTTCAAGGGTCAAGAGGACAGGGCTTTAGGGTCTTGATAAAGTGTTTATAGCTGAAGTGGATAGACGGCACCAGCAAAGGAGGGGAATCGACTGGCATGATAGATTTAAATAGATGGTGAACTTGAATTGCATAGCTACTTATAATTGCGTTTCCAAAACAATGTCACCCAACTCTTGGGTTAAACCCCTACCCTAATATCAAACCACCCGGCATATTAGTATAGCGCGTCCCGTTGTGAGGCCACCACATCAGACTTTTCAATCAGAGCCACTGAAGCAAAGAAATAGAAGAGCTAGAAACAGCAATCAGAATTTAGATTTTCCCTTCCTGCTTACTGTAGTCAAGTAGGTTTTTGTAGGCATGGATTGTCAAAAGCCGGTAAGTCTAGTATCAATTATTATTGATTAATGGCAATTTATTGATTAATGCTTCACATTTAGCAAAAGTTTGTGGGAAAGGACCAACCAATTAAAATTTTTAAAGTTTAGGTGGTAAGACAGCGTTGCGAAAAAATAGCATTGTTGTCACTGTTCGCCGTCACAGGCGTAGCCCATTTTCATCGTTTCCCACCCTGACCAGAAGGAGGGCGTAATACGCGACTAAACCGGAAACCATAGCAACCGTGGTTACGTGGTAACAACGACGTTTGTAATACAGTGCTTTCAAAATGCCACTGCAAAAATGGCTACTCAAAGGAATTACCACCAAGATATGATAAAGATTTTTGGATAGTTTAAATTAACTATGAACAATACACGTTGGGTTTTTTACATAAGAAACCTAAGCAACTGCTTGAGCCTCGAGCTTCTTAAAATATTTTGCAATTTCAGCCTGAAATTTTTCTTAATTTATCCAGTTTCAACCTTCAAAGTTTCTTATGAAGTACTTCTTTGAAAATCATGTAAAACTGTTCTATGCACTCACAAAATACCACTTTAACTTCTAATACTGTAAGTAACATGTGGTATGTACCATCAAGTGCAAGGGTGTATGTAGTGTGTAATAATAGATCATTCAATAGGGTACTGCCCTCGTCACAGATTTAGTCATCTACAGGTGTTTTATACTGCTTATTTTAGCATTTAAGTATAAAATAACAAACCGATTAGTATGAATGTTTCTTAACTTTTGGATTAGTTCCGCCTGTTTAAGTTTATGAAGAATTTCTTAAATTTTTCGCAAATCTGAGCC
>JAAAKM020006971.1:77271591-77349197 GCA_010016025.2 Alatinidae sp. Z8VKAUB7J3 | reverse complement strand
ATATCAAGCTCCAGCAACTGACAAAGACTTTCACCTTCGAAAAATTTAAACCAAGTTAGCTCAGAGACGCTAAACTGTTTACTTTCATTAAAATTCGTGTTCTGTCCGTTCCTTAAGTTTAAACGTATATATCGCTAAGGTAACGCAAGTAATCTCAACGAGGGGGAGTGTGTTATCTTTTATAATCACAGATTTGATTATGCATAACATATGGTGCAAAGCGGAACATCGAGAATTCCAATACGTGGAAAATATGTAATTGAGGCAGTTGCTTGTAATATTGGACACTAAATCCATGAACGTTACCGTAAACTTGGCCCCAGAAAAATTCGCATGTCCTACTGACGTTTAAAAATCTATCGTGATAAAAAGCTTGTTTCCATAATACTAGTACTCTGTCGCTATGTTGACTTAAAATTGGCTGTTCTAAACTAGCTCAAAAGGGCATTCGACTCAGAAAAATAGAGGGTGAACGCAGATATTTTTGTTGTGCATCGTACGTGTTCTGTACACAGTGGCGGTCCACTATCAACAAAAAACATCTGGCAACCACTAGGTAAGCTTGTCTATCCACTGTAAATTTGTTTTACTTTTGGTCTTAACGGCGAGGGCATGTAGAGTCTAGCAAAGACTGGCGTCGGCCATGGAGGAAAATATAGGATAGCTTATTTCTAGGGAAACGAGCACTGGTCAAATACCAGCTGATCTTCTTCAAGCAATTATCATCTATCAGCAAACATCACCGTTTATTTAGTAAAGACAAAATCCCCAAGAATCATTCAACGTTTATGTTCTTTGTGACGAGGAAAAATACCCGTGGAAAAAATCTTACAATATCTATGTGATTATTTCGCCTTAGCTACGAAGCAATTCTATCAAATGGGTTTACTTATACGCCAATAAATTTAAATCTTCATTGCTTTGTTAGCGGTTTTGATGTTCTCGTTGATTTTGATGTTATGAATGAAATCTATACTGTTTAGAAATCTTCGATGAATCAAGCCAGGTTTTTTCAGTCTCGCATTAACTGACCGTGTTTCAATAAATCAACATTAAACGATAAAGTAAAGTCACTTCAACTTATATTTCAAAAATCAATAAGGATTCATTTTTCTAGGATTTCATCACTTGCCTTGTTGTTGTTATGACAACGCTGATGAATGGTATGGGGAACAATCGGAGAACGGCAAGATGTTTTTCAACCGCTATGTCGCATAGAAGGTCTTAAAGTAGCATTCTCCCAAACGAATCAAAGTTTGGAGGTCTTCCACGATATTTTTCTCATTCAAATCAAAAACAAAACATCAAAGTACCAAACAATGCATCCCCTAACTTGCAGCTAAAATTACAAGTTCTTCTTGATTTTTCAAAATATCACCTACTTTGAAACTTGAAGGTACGATACTTTCTAACACAAAATGGTATATCGTGCCAAGGACGAAACATCTTGATATTTCTAGTTTCTTACGAGATGCGACCAATAACACGCCTCGCGAATACGAGCAGAATAATCGAATGTGGTCGTATCTTATCTTTCCCTAATCAATTCTCACCTCAACCCAGTATTGCCTGAACAAAGTCCTTCTCAGGTCATACAATAGTCACAGTTCTGATAAAAATTATCTGACAGCCCATATTATTGTATCACACAATCAAATCAGGTCATACAGACAAACTCGACAAATTCCTGTTATTGACGAATAACTTCTGAGTCTGAGCCGTAAATAACGACAGTCTGGAATAACCAAATACAAACATCGAGAAACATTGGTAAAAGATATATTACTCAAAGTATCTTACCGTTCACCAAGCAAATTATTGCGAGTAGTAAATCAATGAACCGTCTCTTGATCATATCCAAAAAGATACTCCCAGGAGATAGTTAGGTAATACCGACGATCTGGAAATGATAAAGGATATGAACAATAGAATTAAATCAAAGAGAGGACTCCGGTCAACGGCGAACCATCAAACAACCGATTTCACGGCCTTCGTTGTCAGGAATAGAGCATGAGCTCAAACATTAGTTACTCTAAAAGAAAACTAGGGCTTTCAAAACTGTTTAATGATCAATTGAGCAAAGTTTATTACCTGCCTCCGATGCGAAGTAATGGTTAAACAAAAGGCAAGGCAAGTCAGTCCTAGTTCTTTTGCGATGTAACGGGCCTCGCAAGAACTGTAAGCTCTTGAAGTAAAAGGAGGTAATGTTAAAAAATGTAAGCCCTTAAGAAAGAAGAAAGTCAGCTTCATTCTTTTAGGGGCTCATTTGCCAAGGAGTCTTTAAAAACATAAAGGGCTTGTTTTCATCACCCTCTAAACGATCACTTGCAAGAATTTAACAGCTGTAGCGCCCTTCTCCCTCAATCATTATGTTGAAAGCTATTAGGAGCCTGGAACTGAGACGTTACATCTATTTTCAAAACACTGCCTGCCCTACTACGCCATGTAATTGCAAGTTGAGAAAATATGATGAAGATCTGCATTATTCTGCCATTCTCGGTAACTGAACTACTCCTGCTCTAAGAACGTCCAGTTTTCCATGCCTGATTTGCTCTATATCGCAATTTCAGCTGCCCATGTTTGAATTATCCAGTACGTAAGATCAACCGAATTATGTCCGTCTTGCTAATAAATACAGATATGTTCACGAAGGCTGGTAGACAAGGTATTTTCACCAGCATTGTTCGTCAACAAATCTTTAATGAAATATCAAATAGTCATCGTTATAGAGAAAGTACCGAGCTTGTTGCTATGGCATCTTCTTTGTCACCACGAGCTACCAATCTGTCCGTATTTCATTGTCAGTTATTTGAAATACTTCCTCCAAAACCATGGTAAAGATTAAGGTCGCTTTACATTTGGTCGCCTCTTCACAACAGACGTATTTCTGGTGACACAACGCTGATGTCAAAAGGATTGTTAGCAATATTGGCAATTTAAGCGGCTATGACATCCCCAAGAGCTGAAATTTAGCCCTGAAGTCACCAAAGCTAGCAAACATTGCCATATTATGCAGTCTGATCATATAAATCCTAAGAAAAGCGAACCAATTTTTTCAAAACTAGAAATCGTAGAACAAGTCACACGTAGCTTAGAACACGAGAAAAAATATCAGACCGCTGAACAGCCTCGTTGCTACAGACAGAAATGAAAATGGATTTTGGTTTAGGAAAATCTGTAACGGAGACTGTTGAAAGGACGTACGCTGTGGCATTCTCAAGTGCCATGAGAAATGGCGTCGGGTACTTCGCAATAATGTAAAACCTTGAAGAAGAACCAATAATCTTATCAAATTTATATATAAGCAGTTCGTAATGAATGCCTTTATCTTGGGTGGATAAGATTTATGATATCGCAAAATGAAATATGAAGATTTTGCTTACTATTTTGGTTTCAGGAAATCCAACTTATGGGATTTTGTACCGGAGGCTTTAGGAGTAACGCTATCACTAGAGAATGCTTTTTAACGATGGCTGAAAGATAAGTAACGATCTTATGGTAAGGGAGAAAGTTTTCACTGAAGATGACGACTATATCACAAATTGTCTCCTCCAATTTATATCCAGATAAAGGAATAGGTAATATTTATTTGGTGTAGATTATTTTAGTAATGCAAAAGTTGCTATTTGAAGTAGAAAAATGATCGAGTTGGAAGATCTCAAGGGAGCCCAATGAAGCAAGTATATCCTTTATTGCTCGATACCCTTACCATGTAACAAGTTTATGAGAAAGAAATATAACACTCTTGTGAATATTGCCTAGTTTATGGAATGCTATCAAAACGATAGTAAAGTAAGATACTGAGATTCAAGCATGAAAAGGAGAAGCAATCTTCAAATAATATGATGAAGAACAATTATTGTATTTATAGAAACTACATATTTACCAAAAATCATAACCTTAGAGACTGACTAGTGTAACTTTTGCCAGAGAAATGAATTAAACAACATGAGTTTTTCGTGTGCATTTTGTGTTATATTGAAAAAAAGAGAATGAATGGGGAGAGGAAAAAGAGATCGAATGGTGAGAGGAATAGTAGATGCAATGGGGAGATGCGAAAGAGATCGAATGGGGAGATGCGTAGGTATAGGTAAAAGACAGAGCAAAGCATAGCAATATTGACAAACCAAAGAAACAAAACTACTCCACCGTTAATTTACTTTACACTGAAAAGAAAACATACTTCATTTAATTTAAGTCATAAATACCTAGAAAATATACAAGTGAGGTTAATTTTTGGTCATTTGTTTTAAGGGTTTGAAAGACGGCAAGATTTTACTTTGATTTCAGAGCGCAAGATATTAAAAACAGAGAAACAGGATGCTACTGTGAACCTACGCAGCAGAAGCTGTACACATGAAGCATATATGCCCCGTAGAAATGAAGCAAGAAGGAAGGGTACATGAAAGTAAAGCAAAACAACAGAATGAAAAAGTCTATTTTATTGATTGTGAAAGGAAAGACTTGCAAACATCACCCCTAATGCAAAGTGACGAGGGTAGCAAAACATTGCAAAATGTTCGTGCTCGTGTTTATTATTGTAGCCATCATAAGTTATCATCATAAGCAAAATAACGAGTAAAGTGTCATCAATGAGTTCTGATTCACTACACCTTGCTAGTCTTTGCGTTGCAAATCTAGCTAGTTCCACAGTGGTGATACATTTTCTATTTCTCTAGTGTTCTTTTCAATATCTAACTCTAATAAATACTCATTATTCTGTTTCAATAATTAAATTTCCGGGTGAAAAAGTCGTCGACAATAATTTTTTTTAAAGTAGTCTTGACCTTAAACAGCAAAGATGAAATGAGTAGGCAGAGGGGGTTAAGGTCTTCTGACCGATAAAATCTTGGTGACACATCGATAGACGCTAGTATCCCGCAAAAGTGCAATGTTTAGTAAAGTTAGTTTATCTTCTCATCTACTTCTCCCTCTTTTTTCTTTTATCACAACTCATTTCTTAACTCTTTTCTCTTCTCTTTTCCATTGCCTACATTCTTCCCTTTTGCTCTCTTGTCCTTTCTTGTACCTTTTCCTTCCTTCCCTTTTCCTTTCTTTTCCTTTTCCCTTCTACTTACAATTCTCTTTTACATTTTCTTTTCTTTTCTCCTTCCCTGTTCTTCTCTATGACAAGATGAATGTCACAGACAATCAAAAGAGTTAGGGCATGAAGAACGAGCAGACGTCAACCTACATCATGAGCAGAAGAAGTTTTTCAAAGGTGTAACCGGCGTATTTTAAACAGTTTGGGGCTTATTATTTAAAATACCTATCGTAGGTCGGCCAAAATTTGAAAATACTTTATTGCAGCCCTAATAAAATAGGATTTTACCCGGTCCCTAGCGCGTGCCTTGCTGAGTAGAGCCTTCGTTTTAGACCCTCGCTTCAAACTCCACGATCAGTGAAATAAAAAGTCAACAACAGCGTCGGGCGAGCGTTTGGTTGTAAAGCAGCAAGTGACGTGATTATGCGATTGATGACGTTTAAGCTGTGTTCGTGCTACAGAAATAGTGGAAAATTTTCAAATTTTTGTTACCCAGACTGATAAAACTAGGCCCGCAGCTACGAGAGGAGGCAAATATCAAGATAATACCTTTACAATTTCTGTTGTTATCCCGAAGTAAATCAGATATAAAAATACTCGTATCATTCTTTGTTACTCTTCTGCTTCCATAGATCTATACTACGTTTCACAAAAATATCCTCGGAACCTCGCTTTGTAGAAACTGCAATCGAGGTCAAGACGGGCTGACAATGGGTTTACATTCAAGACCCCTATAATACACCAAGGAATTGGTCAGGCGCAAAGAAATTACTGCGGTAAAACCGTTTGTTCTCTGTCAACTGTTGTGATGCACTTTTATTCTTTGCCTCCAATTTTACTTTAAAATGGTAAACTCTTTTGGCCAGGGTCTGACTACGGTCCCATTGTAATCTGGATTGAGGTCTGGCATAAGTAACTATAGGCAACTGCTGTGTAACTATCCGTGACAGTTGTAGTGTCCACCCATGGTCACAGATCATTATCAGGCCACTTCCTGCTCATAGTCATATCAAAGTCAGACATGTGTTGTAAAAGAGTTTTTCCTTGGAGTTTTTTCTTGGAGTTTATTCTTGGAGTTTTCGGAGTTGAGATCAGGAGTATTCACAGTTGTATATTATCTTAGGAATCTATATCGAAGGCAGAAATCTCGTATATAGATTTAAGTGACAATAAGAACCGTCTGTTTTCTATGTACTACTAAGTGCTGCCACACGAGACGCAACAGCAGTTCCATAAAATGATACCATTGAGGAACAGTGGCACGTATTTTTCTGGGTACAGCTGTAAACCAATTAAATTTCTCAAACCATCACCATCAGTGCCACCAGGAGTGGGTGGGTATGACTAGCTGTCGCGACCAAGATGATTAAAGGAAAATCTTACCATGTTCCACAGGCGAGATAACCAAGCAAAGTCCTTGTAAGGAGAGCAGTCATCCCGTTTGGGTAACTACAAGTGAACTTTAACCTGGCAGGGGGTCCATTTAACTTATCTTCCTCATCCTACCCTCAGAAGTAAGTAAAAAACATAGGTAATAATCCTTACACTCAGCCAGGCGTCTCGCCTTACGAACGATGACTGTGGTATATGCTACTAAACCGGAAGCGCTCGTCATGCCATCACTACTTTGGTTACGTGGTGGTAGCAACATTCTTAATATAGTGTTTTCTTAATGTTGCTGCAAAAATGTCTACGCTATAGGAGGTATCAGGCCAGATATGTTAAAGATTTTTGATAGATTAACTTAACTTTACAGTACAATCGGTAAAGAGAATCTTTTTAGCGATAAGAACTGCAAACCTCCAGAAATATTATCAGCATTTCGTAGAAAGTACTGTGCTGAGTATGGCGTTGCCACCGCATAACGAAGGTCGTTCTAGCTGGTGGTTTAGTAGCGCATAGTTGAGCAGCGTCTCAAAAGCCAAGGGTTTTAACATCCAAAGTTTTGCTGGTGCTATAGTATCGTTGGACGAATTTTGTACGAAAAGGGTTTTCGTCAACGCTCCTCAGAGTACAATCGTCAGACATGATCAAAATGAAACGTACGAAACATGAAACCCAACTGTATTCTTGAAAGAGCCAATCAGAATTGGACCGCCTATATGGTATTGTGTTATTGGCCCAATCAGCTTCCACTACAAGATTAATTGAATAGGCCCAGCGAGAAAAGATATTCTTTTTGTGTGCATAGCAGAGGTTTTCTTGCTCTCATATGGACTGACTCCAGAATGGCCAAATGAAATGCAGATCTGACCTTGCCTATGATACGCAATCAATTGCCCGTGTACATTTTGGCACAGAAGGAGGAGAAGGAGAAGAAGGAAAAGATGGAGACGAAGGAGAAGAAGGAAGAAACACGGAATCGGTCATTGAGGTCTATTTCAAATTATTTAGGCCTGTGCGTAAAAGACACCTTGTTTGAGACGACTTTATCTAGACCTCACGAGGATTTTACAAAACAGGAAGTTGTCATAGATTGTTTTCTCGAAGGTTTTGTCATTTCTAATTTTTTCATTGGCAGACTGAAAATAAAAGAGTGATAAAAACTATTTTGGGCGAGACCGGATAATCGAGGACTGGATAATGGAGGGATGGATAATCGAGGAAGCACTATTTTCGCGCATTTGGACATAGGCCTGCAGCGACCCCTCTGTAAATCTTGCATGACTTAATCACACAAAGGTCACTTGTTAGGTCACGTGAAATGTCACACGGAAAGAAATGACTAAGTAAAAGAATCATATATCCGAATAGGTAAACGAGACGATAAAAATATTCTGTGACTAGACAGAGAGTTCAAAACATGAAATTCATCATTTATTCATGATTAAATACTTTCTAGGTGCTGAACTGAGCTCAAGTACTTATAAGGGACGATCAAAGTTGCATTTTAGAATTAAAAGCATTTAATGGCATTTAAGACGTACTTAACTGCATTAATTTTGAATTTAAGTAAAATATTTAAGCATTTAGTGACGTTTATTTGTATTTGAGCGTTTCAATGTTATACGCAAAATGCTTTTATTTTTTTACCAAGGAGAGCTTTTCAGGGAGATCGTTCAGGTAGAAGCCTCTTAGCGCTCGCAGGTTTGTGTTTGTCACTGGCCAGTGACGTTTCTACTTTTCGTAGGTTTATAAAATGTTCTTTCATTCTTTCTGCTCTTTAGGATTTTCTAGCTATGAAGCTACGTTCTCGTGGGAAGTGCACCTCAAACCTGTTGACCTAATCAACAATATGTTGTCGCTTTTGAGTGTTACATTTGGATTCCGCACCACAAGTAATATCATCAATTGAAAAGCAGTTAAGACTTCGACATCGGTCACTGGCTATAACATTTTACTAACGATTTGTACAGTACACGTCATATCTCGTTTGATGGTTGTTACCACTGGCGTAACGAGGGATAGGGCCATGGTGATTGTGGTGAAGTCACCCCCTGCTATAGTACACCCCCCACATTATGTAGTCTTAATTATTATGTAATATTGTACATAAAGCCCTCTGATTCGTACCAGCTGATATCTTTTCGTGAGTAGAATTTGATGAACTTACGTTTCGTGTGGTGCTTAGAGCCGACACTATAATTTGGCGACCATAATGGCCACTTCTTCTACGGACCTTGCACGTGCCACTGCACCCAACCGACTTCAACCATTTGATGGTGTTGCGGATATCGAAGTCTGGCTTAAGCATTTGAAGTGACGTAGGAACCTGGGGGCAATAGGGATTTTCTCCAATATGCTTTTTACCATGGGAGGGAAACTGCAAGAGATAAAGTGTGTATAATGATGACAATTCTTACGCAATTCTTGTTAAGCGCAAAAATTGGACCATCTCTTAATAAAATCACAACACCAAAACACATAAGAACAGCATAACAGAATCAAGTGATGCCTGTATAGAAACCAGGTCCGTATTCATAGGGGTGACGTCTGTTGATGATGACATAGTATGAAAAGCTCAATGGTGAAAACGTAGGACCAAGAGCAATCGAATTGATGTGCTAGCCATTACACCAAGGTCCCTTACCATTGAGACATAGAAATTTGGGATGCCATTTGCTTTGGTCGACGTCACTACAGGGGCATTAGGGGGTAAGCTCCACTGTTAAGTTGTTACCAAAATACTTTTTCAACTTAACTTTTATTAACAGTTAATGCCTTAATGATATCGATAATGGAAAACTAATCTTTCAATATCAATTTTCTCCTAAATTATCATATGTGGCCCAAAATAGTAATGAATGATACGTAATATTAATTTACGATTTCCATGAATAAGTAAGCAAATAAGAATAACTGTGATGTGAGCGACGATTCGGCGTTTCTTTACAGTGTATCTCGGTATTTACATCTTAATCCCCATACGAGGTTATACAACACGATAACGAAGCTTGGTGTACAACACTTCAAAGTCACATCCGTTAAAATAACGGTTATTTCTTTGCACGTAAAATTGTCAACACTCCGGTTTTTCTCAGCATAACCATTAGTATTCTGCATAATAATCTGCGGTCATATGCTTTTTTTAATGATAGGAAATGCTCTATTAATACTCGACTTTGTCATTCTCCTTACTTTTACGTCATCTAGTTAATGTCAATGAAGGGGTTTGGGAATGATTACAATTATTGTCTCTACTATGTTAGCGTCTTACTGTGATTGGTTAAATTGATATGTCGTAAGGTTAACAGTAAACAGGGCTCCATTTTTCCAAAGGAGCTTTGCAAGTAAAAATAACATTTTCTGTAGCTTAGCTCCTAATACTAGAATCTTTGGTACTGTTCCTAACCCATCATTTAAATACCGGAGATAATTAAGTTGGGTAACATCATAACTTCTTTAGTGCTCTCTCCAAATTTCAAGAATCCTGAGCCTCTTAAAACTATTTATCATTTATGCTGATGTCAGTGGAGATGCGAATATATCATCTTAAATCCTTCCTGGAAATAGATATATTTCTACCAGCAAAATATTTTTTAACATCCGAAAGGTGGTTTCGACCTAAGCTGGCATCCCAAGGTATTCTTACAATTCAATGCACAGTCTTTTTGAATAAGAGTTGAACAATATGCGTCCTGATCCATAGATCCTAGGGAATTTCCCTCCACAGATTCTTGAATAGTTTGTTGATGTGAAGCTGGTATGGAAAGTTAGTGGCAGGCTTTCTATGTCTATGTTACGTTGTATAGAACATTTTGTGATGTATTCCGAGAAAGGGGAATATACATAACAAAACGTCTTGTATGAATGAAAAAGGACGTAAACATCCTTCTTAGAAAATTCTTAATCTTTCAGGATTCTATTGCTACGTTACAAAACCTTTCTTATAGAAGAACTGACCTATCACTGTAAGTCGAAGAATGGAGACGAAAGACGTTGGATATTTGAAGAAACCATCATCTCCTATCAAGTTCATTAACCCCTATGAGAAACCTACCTTCCACTGTGCCCCAAAGAATGGAGACGAAAGACGTTGGATCTGTGAAGAAATCGTCATCCCCTGTCAAGTTCATTAACCCCTATGAAAAACCTACCTTCCACAGTGCACCAAAGAATGGAGACAAAAGGCTAAATTTTCAAGGAAATTGATCATCCCTTGTCAGGTTCATTAACTACCAGACAGTCTTCTCCTCGTCAACAAAACGTCACGAAAATACAGAAAGCATGTATAGTATACTATAAATGTTGCATTATAGAAATCCATTTATTAGCCTAAAAGACTTAAATTATTATTTTCGTTTGTGAGCACTATTTAAAGTTAACACCTCTGTAAATGGACCATTATGGAAAGAAGGTTTTCTAACCTTTTCATGCTATCCCTGCCAACTTTAGCTATAGGAGTACTTTGTTCAAAAGGATGATTATTCATTTGTAACTTTTGGGGGTTGTTTTATAACGTATCCTCTCGTATGATTTTATTCTCTAATGTATCTTTTTATCTTTTATATTTTTTGCATGTTTAGTAGTAGTTTTTTATATATATATACTATTTCGACAGTTTTTGTAAATGACAAAATCAATACCTATATAGGTACATTGCATGTCAGCTGTGTTTGCCAAAACCTGGTATAAATAAACCCCCTGTTATTTCTTGCAAGAAAGCAATACGCATGTTATGAGAAGCATCAAGGTGGTTTTGAAATCTGATTTTCTGTGACAGAGTTAGGGAATTTAGATCTCAGGCGCCCATACAACTCCCCTTTCGAAAGACCAGTTCTCTCGTGTGGTTTATAATCCGAAGACTGTCTCCAAAGTTAGTAGGCATCTTTGAATAACAGATTCATGATCCTAACCAAAGACGCGTCTCAATTTAATCCCATCAGTTCAACAATGGAAAGAAAACAAGCTACCAGCACTCAACAACAAATCTGATTTCTGAAATTTAAATTCCGACTGTTTGTCGACTTCTCTAAATCATATGGAGATATTTGTCGTTTTGCTGATTTTACTTGTACCATGCATGAGGCGGCCATTGTTCTTTCATTAGAATGAAAGCAATAAGAACACCAAAATGTTGTCGGAAATCCATTCTACGACAGAGGATGCCAACGATCTTGCCACTTCGATGCTTATAGGTAAAACATTTGTGTCCATAAAATAATATAATAATTATACTTAATTAGCGGTTCCAATGAGCGTGTCTATTTTCATACATACATATATAAATACGTAAAGAAATAGATATATAGATACATAAATACATATATACATACACATATAGTACGTGCATTCATACATACCGCACAGCCTGAACATTGCAAATTTTGTGAAACTTGAAGTAGCTCAAACATTCTAGTATTTCTTTGACTGTCATCTATGTGTATACTCTACATCTCCATATTTCGAGCACTGTATTTCTATTGTCAATGAAGGATATTGTCGCACTAGATACATATATACGTACATACATCTATTAAAACCAATACATTTCAATTCTATCTAATTTTTCTCTATATTAACATACATATATATATATATATATATATATATATACATATAGATATTCAAAAGCCTACGTCCTCCTATGCGTATAAATATAATATATGATGATACCTCAGGATACCTGATACCTGACGAAGATAATATCGAAACGTTGAAGAAAATGTGTATTTTTTGAGTCCTATAGTTATATATAAATATACATTCGTACGTACATACATACATACATACATACGTACTACATACTAATAAGCCAAAGTAATAAACAGGAAATCAAATTCATGCCGCGACGATTCGTCAGACTGCAAGAAATCCCTCATCATGGTAATTGAAATAGCTTTCTTTTACTTCTTAATATTAAGCTTTACCTCGCTTTATTGAGTAATAGAACTTATTAGTAGGTACGCACTTACACATATTAAAAGTGATGTATGTCAATTGTATAATTTTTTTCTATACATAAATAAATGCATACACACATGCATACGTACTTACATACATACACACACATACATGTTGATTATGTCATGTTGTCAGATAATAGACATCTCATTTTCTCATTTCTCCCTCAACTTTCCTGCACTTCTTGCCGACCATATGCATAGATGTGACAGCTAAGGCCAGCACATAGAGGCAGAAGACTGGGACCAGTCTTCTTCCTCCATGGGCCAGCAGCAGACTCCCAATCTCTGAACAGAGATGACACAGGAACCCTACTATTACTACTACTACTACTACTACTACTACTACTACTACTACTGCTACTACTATTACTACTACTACTACTACTGCTATTATTACTACTGCCACTTCTAACAAAAATGATAATAATTATTTATAATATATTAATTTCCCCGTATCCACTAAGTGTAGGAGGAAAACAATTTGATTGGACAGATTGGACTTTAAGATTTCTTACCTTAGTTATTGCACTTAATGGTTTTCAGTTAAGGTTTGGTTTTCAAGTCATTGGGCTGTGGATACAAATCCCTGATGGAGAAAGGACGTTATTGAGGCAATGCTCCACTGATGAGAAATGTATAAAATATCTGTGTCTGCTGCGTATTTATATATAGTATTTAAAATTAACAATTGCAGCACTTATGAGTCCAAACGCGCATCACAATGAATTTACCATTCATTTAAATTGTAGATTCCAGTCTCGAATGGTACACCATGTAGGACGCTCCTTTGCTTTACTTCTTTAATTCGTTTTCTTCCTAACATTCACCCTTTTTAGACTTCCTAAGGTTGTTTTTTTCTGTTTTTTCAAGAAAATGAAAAAAATTCGTTCCAAAACAGTCACGCCACCAAACAATTATCACATCAGTTCGAACTCTTTACATAGCCAAAGGTGAACTCGTGTTTCTTTAGTTTACAATTTTCCTGCTCACAAAGTGGATGAGATGCAGGTGGGCTAATGTTCTATTGGAATCAAACTGAGAATATATAAAACACTTTACAATATATTGATAATAATTGATAATGTTCACATTTCACTAAGAAAGTAGTATAGAAAGTAATAAAGCTAAGAAAAAGAAACTTATGCTGTTGAGAAATTGGCAAGAGCATTAAGCAATGATAAAAAAGTACAGCATCAGAACCTGAAACGGTGGCATATGGTTCTACGATACAGTTATACTTTTAAAATGTTAATCCAGGCTGCCTGATCTCTATAAACTTAAAAAATTCCACAGTTTGGAGAAAGATAAACTAACTACCACCTGCTATCCCTCAAGTTACAATTCCACTGTTGTTTTGATGAAGCACCTGTCAATAAATATGAATTAGGAGCAAAAGAACTGTTAATTCTCTATGGTGGACGTCAACGTTATTACAAAATGCGTCATTGTAGCTTCCTGTGACCTAAAATTAGTGTAACTTCCACATCAATAAACACGACTGATGCAAGGTTTGAAATAGCGTATAAAATTCTTCGGCTGTTTACAAACTACTGACAAGAGGAAAGCTGTGTAATCAATTTCCTCGTTAGGAACAGCATTAACCGATGCAATTTGTACATCATTGTAGCACGAGTTACGGAAGGTAGTCGATTTCCGCTCTATTGATGTCGATGCAGCAGCGATATGGTCCTTTCATACGAGAATAAAACAACAAATAATAGCTCCTTCTTGCAAACAAAGTGGATATCACCATGCTTACCACCGTTAAGCTACGCTCCTTCTTACTTCAATCAAACAGTGAATGCTACTTTTCTATCAAAAGTGGAAACGATACCACTATGCTTACCATCTTCAGAGACACCGGTACAATTAGAAACAACAAAAAGGATATTACTGGTTATTATATACTCACTTGTAGCATTTATTGGTTTCGTTCTGAGCACGAATGTCATCTACATAATTTTGCGACAGTCCAACTTAAAGACAAGACCCAATGTACTGCTGCTATGCCTTTTGGTTTCAGATGTCCTATTTCTACTGTCCTTGTGTTTGCCGACTGCAATATTTTTCACAAGGACAACACGGCCAAAACCATCTAACATTATTGCTTTTAGATGCAAGATCGTTACATTTCTGGCCTACTTCCTGGGCACAACAAATGTCCTCGCCTTATCAAGCATCTCAATAGATAGATACTTGGCAGTTGCGTATCCTTTAATTTATCACAAGCACATGGGAAGCAAGTATTTCATATTCATGATTTCCTGTTCTTGGATATTTGGCTTTCTTTGCATGCTGCCAATACCTATCAAGCAATCATGGGCAAGTTATCTGCCGGAGTATTTATGCGATTTGAACTGGGAGGTTGTTAATATTTATTACATAGCACTATTAGTATTGCTTTGTATTTGTATTCCTTTGATAACTTTGTTGATCACCAATTTACGTGTATATCAAATTGCAAAGGAGCAGATCATGAAATCATATCAAAATCAATGCAAAGCACGGGAGTATGTCATCAATACAGAATGCTTCGATGAGACAAAAGTAGGTGCCGTAAATACTTTCCAAAGGAGCAAAGGATACCGACTGACCTCTGGTAGTCGTTCCTTCAACCCGGAATCAAAGGATGAAGTGTTAGCAATCAAGGAAGAAAGAGCCAAGGAGACTGTAATAAGAATTGACGTTTGCACCTCAGAGAGTGTTGAGGATGAAAGTACATCAACAACAAATAACACGTCCTGCGATCAAAACAGCAGTGTGGGAAATGTATCTGGTCTGTCGGAACAAGGTGGACAAAGGACAGTTACGATGATAGAGAAAATGAACCATTCTGAGAACATTACCAGGTCGTACGTGCGAATGGATGTCGAGTTGCTACGTAAAAGTAAACTTCAGGTTAAAATTGTTTTCTCTACTTTCTTCCTCGTCATTGGCTTTCTATGTTGTTGGTGCCCCTACGTAATATATCGATTGGTGAATATACTAGCCGAAAGTAAATTTGATGTGAAAATTGCTCCCTACTTTCGAATTCCACCAGCACTAACCACAATCGTTGATCCCTTAGTTATTCTTCTGTCAAGAAGTGAGATCAGGACAGCTTTCGTTCAACACATAAAGCACTGTAGGGAGTGCTTATGTAGATTTCGTAGAAGAATTATAACTTAATCAAAGTAAAGAGCAAATCTTACCTCATGCAATAATCTTGTTACAAATGCACAGCGATTTTCAAAAATATTATCTACAACGATCAGGATTGAAACGATTCAAGTAAAGATTGGAATTGAACAGGAGAGCAGAGACTAAGAAGAAATGGCGATCCTATGCAATAGACGTCAAGGTTGTGCAAAGTTGCTACTATTCCGTAGGAAGGGTGGATATGATGCCAGTGGACCTATTAGGGGCTGCCAAGATACATTAGAAGCTGCTTCTAAACATTATAATTGAATCAAATAATACCGCTGTACTTGGTATTTTACTAGTGCCCCGTTCTCAATTCCATTTGCTTTAGCCATCTTAAGTTTACACAGAGAATTTTCCAACCCTTTCCTTTTCTATACTTTTAATGGACGGTTTTACTTAGGGTAGTGGTTTGTTTTTGACCTTTGTGTTACATAATGTAGCATTTTCCTTGAATTTTGACAGCATCCCCCTTTTTTGATATAATTTTCCTTTTAATTTTATTGCTTATTAGTCACTGTGTCAGCATTGGTGCTAGCTTAACGGCATAGAAAGGTAGGGGTGTACAATGGTTGAACTAAGCTAAAGGAAGGGGGGCTATGAAGTAACGTCCTTCCATTACATCGGATATGCTAATACAAATTTATCTATCTTCATATCTTTGCTAAAGGTACCGGTAGAAAGAATTTGCGGTAACTGTTGGTGGATAACTGACATAACACGTGGACGTCTAATAGCATCGATTATCTTGAAGTCCATGCAAAAGCACACTTTTTGTAAGGCAGAGGTTTAAATACTTCCAAACGTAACTATTTTTCATCTTCCAGTTTGCAATTGCTACAACAATTTCAAATTTGGCGATTTAATTTGTAAAAATTAATGTAGAAAATACCTTGAAAAACGATACGAAAATGATACGAATTTACTTCTACTATTGTTAATTAAACTTTTACTTAATTCCATTGGCATTCAAGAACACGTTCACCCATACCAAGTTCTTTGAAAGATTAAAATACTGTACTTAAAAACAGATGCAGCTGCGACAATGAAAAAAATTGTGCCTGAATCAAGATCGGAAACTGGATCTTAATGTGACTTCCCAACAGCGCCGTAGCAACGATGATACGTAAAATCGTGTCTTCCCATATTTTACAAGTTTCATCTCGCATGTTCACATTTGGTTTATTATAAATTTTTGCTTGGTCATAGAACAATTGCGCGGTATTAAGTTCAACAACGATACAAAGTTACGATATTAAGTTATACATTAATATGCCGCTACCAATGATCATTCTCTTCCATATACCAAATCCCCTTCCTCAACATCTTGATAATCATTGCTACGATTCTATCCTATGATAACAAATACAACTTGCTTTTTTAATACTCCAAATAATAAACTAGAGGTCCTGTTATTTTTGGTATCTTGGAACACTTCAAAGTTGGTTCTACGTTTCGCATTGCTTTAGGTTTGAAACATTTATTTACTTAGGCTTGTTTGCGCTTCAAAGTTATAAAATTCGTTGCAAAACTGTCCTTTTTTAAGGTAAATATGGTTCAAACCTCTTGCATTGATTAGGATTTGGGGCTCTGATACTATTGGTCTTTTTGGCTTGCTCTGTTAGCGTCTTTTAAATTGCTACCATTTATATACTTTAAATGAATAGCCCTATCTAGATTTCAAACTTTCAACGCTTTTTATGTCTACAATTTCTTGAGCTACATATCTTTCAACTTTTTTGCACTACCACTGCTTTACAAAGTAGCATCAGACCATAGAGCCTATTGGCCTAATTTCTCGATTCATCAGACATACTTTCAACCTTCAACCTTCTAGCAATGGGCATGCGTCAGACCTCTGGCATTCCTTGTATTTAATGAACATGTACGTCCTTTATTTTTGTCTTCAGGCCCTAGGTTTATTATCTATTAAGGGAAATACCGTAAAAACATTACATTCATCAACCGGGGTTTTGAAAGCTGCACTCTGCTATACTGATAAGAGTTTAATTGGTTAAAATTTTTGCCGTCAATTTGGTAATAAATCGGAAAGCTTAGAATACATTTCCAATGTTGTTGTATATTTTTCTGGGCTTAACTGTGGTTCTTTCATTGTGACGTTTCATTTTGACCCTCGTAAATATTTACTAAATTGATATTAAGTAATTTTCCTGCATGATCTGCTTCTTTTCAGATTTACTGGGTGTAGTAACTGGTACTAGTCTTTTTATCGGAACTATGACTAGGTCATTGTGACGTTCGGCTGCTGCATTTGCTACAAGCGGCATCTCTCGACGCATCCAAAGTCAATGCTACCAGTTAGTTGATAGGCAAGTGCATTTCTTCTTTCATTGCTATGACGTACGCCAAGTCATTATCAATCATTTGTAATCTTTGAAATGGGTTCCTAGAGCTGATTCCAAGGAGGGTCTTAATTAAGGGAAAAGCATCTCTAGCGAGTGGCGGAATGACATTGTTAATCGGCATAATATCTACCTTATACTTATATTAGATTACCTAACTCAGTCTAGGTTTTAGAATTACGTTAAATGAAAAACGTCTGAATAATGTTCTACTGGGTAACCGGAAGTTGCACTGATGCATCGACAATTAACTGATGGATGATTCTGATAGATACATGAAATGCCTGTGATCTTTTTCATTAAGTTCGGAGATAATGCTGAGGAATTCAAACTAAGGCAAACTTTTTCAATACAAACAAATCTGAACTAAGCAAACCCTTGCTCCTTCATTTAGCATAACCTCTGCCCGAAGTCACACTTCACACTTCTTTTATCAAGTATCACCAAGTATCATTGAGGGTCAGCGTGGGTCGTGACGGCGGTGACATATTTTCTATTTCTCTAGTGTTCTTGTCAAAACTAACTTCTTTCATCATTGAATTTCATGTTAGTTAGGTAACGATACTTTGTCAGAGTGACATTTACTTAGAGGAAATGCTCACAGCAGCAAGAATGCTAAACAAGATAAGCAGATGCTTAATATTTCTCGACTTATACCTCTTACCTTTATCAAAATCAATCTGAAAAGCATACAGACATGGTTGCCAGCTTTATAGTGGTATCATCGTTGCTATACTAAAAAGTTGGAATTTGTGGTAGACACACAATCTTCGCAGTAAGTTCACTTAGCTTTCGTATTGATTTAAACTACGCTATGAGCGACAGCATCAAAACACTTCTCAACAGCCTATTCTATACCTACACAGGTCTCAAATTAGGTAAAACGTTCCCGTTGCCAGTGTAAGGAGCAATTTTAGGTTCGATTGGTTTTCGCTAGGAAGAATTGGACAGTTTGGATTTCATATGACCTTTGATGACATCACCGGATGCCATATGAGCCATTGGGAAGAAAAATAGAAATTTTTTATGTATATATACGTAACATCATGTGAGGCGTTTCAACTGGATCCAAAAGACCCTGCTTTTTCATTCACTCATTCATTAATTATCCATTAACATTTATTATTTTACCATTTACAATCAAGATTGAATAACAGAAACTACAAATAAAAGTAAAAGAAAACTTAGCATCTGTCAAGTGTATTACATAGTTATTACTTCTATTTATCAATATGGATTGGCTAGAAGGTTTTTAGTAAAGCTAATTAACCTATTAATGGCAGAGCCTCACTGAAAACCACCATTGAGTGATGTTGGCACCCTGTTTAAAGATTGTTTATAATAATTATAATAATAACCTATTTTGGATTCCATTAACACGAAGTATAGCTGTGCCTATGGACGGTTATCTTCGAAATGTCTTCTTGCACTCACCAAATATAAACGTAGGGAGAGTTACTAGCCATATGTCTTTAAATCTTACCTCTAATAACATAAGTCTTTATATTGGATAAATTACTGATAGTTGAATGATACTGGCAACGAAAGTAATAAATCTTTGAAGTCTGAACTTCTGCGCTGTTTATAAATATTAAAAAGGTTTATGCTTTTGGAATAAAAGCTTCAAATTGAAGAAGACACGACGAATATTTTCACACGTTGACAAGTCTTTATTCCTTTACTTTCATTATTTGCACTACCTTTAAATTCTCCTGCCACAAAAACAGTTCGATTGTGCTCCTTTAAAAAAGTATGGCTGGATAATAGACTTGTTTTGTCATAGTTAACTTATAACGTGAAAATGTTTATAAGTCAGCACGTTTTAAGGAAGGTACTGCAAGACTTATATGTGGCCAACTTATTACAATTTGACGTTGGTATGAATATAATGGAAGTAGAAAGAAGAAGGAAACTTTTTCATTAACTCAACGACATGTCACTAATTTTGCTTATATATTTTGCATGTCGTAACTCCGTTAATTTTACAACAACGCCATTTTAATTAAGCTAAGAATTAGCAATATAAAGTTAGAATGCAGTCAATAAGAAACACTTAAGGTCAGATCTAGAAAAACAGCAATGGAAGAAACGTGGACGTGGGGAAGTTGTAAAGATGTAATAGTTATTTGACTATATCTGTTTATTAAAAGGCATCTATAGCCCGTATATACGGTAGGATGTGTACTAGCTTTCGTAGGGTCATTTGAGAAAGGTTCCAAGATAGTCCCAAGGAATTCAAAGACCGCTTCCCGTTCTAGTAGGGTTTTCGGGAGCTGAGGATGCATAGACGATAGTTAATGAACAGGAAAAAAATGTGCTCTACCTAAAGAATGGAGAGCTTTATAATTGTAGGGTAGTTACAGAAGAAGGCCAGATGCCTCTTAAAATGTCATCGATAATTATAATCTAGCCCTTTTCATTTTAGCAAGCAGTAAAGTATTTCTTTTTTTGTTTCCTAGAAAGAAAAAAAAAATGAAAACAATGCTAAAACGGAGATAGCGACTTTGACACATTTTTGTTCCGAAGCGTGTTGATGAGGCTCATTAGAAGCATTAGAATCGTCGGATGTCTGAAAGGGGTCACCAGGATTCCCCGAGGTAAGCAACAGTTTGCAAGTACCAGATGTGGTTAATGGATATCGTATTGCTATACTGGCATTATGTTCAGTGGGACTGTGTCAGAGAGTAACAGATACTATAATCGAATTAGCGTTGACTTTACGTTCTGGAAGCTCTTTTCTTCTCTTCAAAATTGTTTGAACTTTAAAATGCTGAGGTTTCGATTCAGGTCTTAAAAAATCACCATCACGGACTTCATGTCTGTCATTGGTATGCTTTCTAACGTGAACCTTTGGTCTGACGTCAACCACTGTGTTACCCACGTTGTTTCACGGTTATTGTATTAAGCCCCTTCTGAAACACAAAAAATACTAGGACAGAAATCTCTTTCCTTTGACCTTATTGTCTCTTCATGATATTGTGGGGTTTTTTGACTCCTTACTGTTGCTCTCGTTTTCGGTTCTAACGGATATTACCTTTACGAGTCTTCATCCACATATGATTTCTGTCTCCTCTATTGTAATCTTGCTCGTGATCACTTATTTGGCATCAAAATTTAACTTCTCACCCTTACATTTCCAAGTGTATTCTAGCCTTTTCTGCTCCCACATCAAGGTAGCGTTAGTCGTCCTGAGCTTCGGATTGTTTTCATAATAAAGTTACCCTTTCACATGGGCAATGTCGAATAAATTTATAGTATGAAGTGGCGACTAAGCTATGGTATTTTTTGTTTTTTATTCCAATGTATAATCAGAGAAGCTGGTGCATGGCTTGACATCATGGTTTGGCAAAGAACTCCCTTTTCCACCTTTCTGTCCATTTTTGTGTTTCCTTTTTTCGCCTATGTGGAAAAGAATATTACTTGGCAAAGAAGATGCGCAAGCGCTCGGGCGCCTCTCCCCCCAGTAACCCATCTAATTTTATAATGATTTATTTACTTAAGTATGACAGACGTATATAACTTTTTGTCATCGGTATGACGTCATCGTTACAAGGGTCTACCATTTACCTACTTATTTATCTATGCATTCATTCTTTTATAGTATTTTTTAAAATTTATCCATTCGTTTTATCATCATTGTCATCAACATTATCATAATCATCGTCATCGTTACATCATCATTATTCATTCATTTATTATCCCTTAATTTTTTGTACAACTTTTGCCCTTTCTTTTACCTTATTATTTTTCTTTCATGCACTTATGCTTTGATTTTAATATTAATCTATTTATCAATTTGTTTATTAGCCTTTTATTTTATTCAATCAATCAATCAATCAATCAATCAATCAATCAATCGATTACCTATCACTATCAAACAACAAACTAATTATTTTTAAACAATAAATTAGCAATTAAATCACCCTATCCAGCTTTTTATATATTTTTTCATTTACATATTTAGAATTAAGTTGAATACTCCAATCAATAATTTAGTTATCCATTTCCAGATGTGTAGAAATATTGTTACTTATCAATTGTTTTGTTTACTTACATGCACTTATTTATATTTTCATTATTGATTAATTAACTTATCTGTAAAACAAGCTTTAATATCTTTTATTGTTTACTATATTTTTGATGATACATTTATTTATTGTACATTTATCATATATCTATCATCTTGTCTAGCAATTTTCCTCATTTCGCATTACCATTTTCCCATTTATGGAATCACTCATACTATTAAATCCGTCTGATGATGATTTAATTGTTCATATCTTCCCTTGTTTCGATCATTTGTTTCTGATGGTCTTTCTTCTTGAATTCATGACCTTAAAGCAGTTGCAACCATCAGTCCCCTTGGTATTAACACTGGGAATCCCTCTAGTTCATTCTTTAATTAGTAAACTTTGGTATTATAGCATTCACATAATCGACAATCTCTAGTGTTTTCTATCCCCTGCCTATCAGCAGCTGCCATTCCATCTATAAATAACCATTAAAAGGAGCATAATGCGGCTTTTATGGCAGCGGCATTCATCAAAGGTATGCCACACACAGCGACTTATAACTTACAAGTTTAGAGGTCTTCTTTTTCTTCTTCAATTCTTCATGAATGCTAGGAGCATTAGTCTCTTTATTTGCCTCGTTGAAAGTCACAGAACATGTCCAACCACGTCGCTAAGAGATTATATAGGATACGACTCGTTTTTTTAGCGTTTTCATTAACCTCCATGATCTTATAGTTTTTGATAATAATAGAAGATTACTGGTGTCAAAAAAACCTGCTGATTATATGGACAGGGGTGCATCGATAACAGCATGCAATATTTAGCGACTTGAATTTTGATTTCATTGACATTTCGCCTTGCTTTCAGTTTGATGCCGACGAGAGCGATCGTCTTTAGTTCCACTTATATTTCCTTAGCTTTTAAGTTCATATCTCGGATACCTGAGCATATTACCATAAAACTCTCTGACTTTGGACTATCAAAGCACATTCGCAAAAACAGCCGACATCTTTAGATACAAATTTATTTGTGTTTTAACCTCTTATCCGATTATTATCGGATCATTGCACTTCAATATCCGGAATCCTTACCGCAAAATAACCATGGCGGTTAATGATAGAACAAGTAGGCATTGATAACGGAAAACATGTGCTTGTTTATTTGATGTTATAGTCTTCTTGGGAAATAAGCCCACAATAGTTTTAGAAATAGATTGCAAATTTGTACTTCAATGAATTTAGATGTTCCTTGTAGTTACTCTTGATAACTCACCAGTATGACTCACAGCGTTTTTACTGCTAAGGATTGGATATCTTCTATCGTTTTAATAGCCCTTGCAAATGTGATTTAACATATCATTTGTGATAGTGCCTTGGAATGGAGCCGATTTAATAATATAGCTAGCTTCCCTAGTAAGTGGATCTAGCTATAGATCATTCTATTTCACATTTAACCTACCATAGCTGACACCAGTATAGAATGGTCACATGCCCGTACCAGTCGTTAATAAACCACTCTGGCGAAAGAGCTGTCGCGGGATGAAACTTTCACGGGAATTTACTTTCGCGTGATTTACTCTTCTCGACAGTTTCTTCCCGCGAAAAGTTTCCTTCTGGTCCTTTTGGTCCAGCGGCAGTTAATTCCGTTACAGGAATTTTTCAATTTATTATCGGTGGAAATCTGGTTCGCGTGCAGGAATGACCCAGGTCAACATCTGGAGTAGTTAACTACCAGACCGAAATTGTGAATAACTGTTGCAATTACAACAACATATTGTTTTATATTCAACTGCCAATCTGTATCATGTTATTACTTGATAACATAAAACGTGTCCTAGGTGACATAGCTGTAAGACGGTGCATTGAAATCAATTCTCTGAAGCCAACAAGCATATCTTGGTATGGGTTACGTTAGCAAGATTAATAACGCGTCCTGAAATCCTAACAATCATCTCCACTGTTTTAACTGTAATAACATCAGCTTACCATAATAGTATAATGTTAACTCCACTTTTTAGATATTTTTAGATTGGGTCAATTGTATTTTCCTTTTATTTGTTTACATAAAATTCGCTCCCTTAATGACGCAACTAAAGCAAGCCAGTAATTAAAGACAGTACGTTAGGCCATAAAATCACCAATTAGTACAGCATGCTATTCTTCTGTTCCAAAGATTAAAATTGTGTTCTAATTATTAAAGCTGTATCGGATTCTCCTTCTTACAACCAAGGCTGAGTGCAAACGATAAGTAACTATAGCATTATTAAACAACCGATTAGAAACCATTTATCACTTCTGTTGCATTACCATTTGCTATGCATAAATGGTTTTCCAAGCATAACCTAACAGAAAAGAGACATTGCTTACTTCATAGCACTTTAAGAAAATTCTACTTTTATTATCCACGCGAAAAAATGTCTTAAGCTAAATATAATTGTTTAAAAAATAAACAAATTTGCAAATTTTATTAAGTGTCCCGTCCCTGAAAGTCTACCTTGTAATATACATTGTAATCTCGTAAGTGGAGCAGTTTCATGCCGATTTGTTTTCATTTACGAAGTTCATTTCTTGGTAGATTTTATAGTTAAATGTTTGAGTTCGAAATAATAAGAACATCATTTTCCTATTTGTTATTTGATTTCGTTGAAGTAGGTGCTGTTTGGAAGTGTGGTGAAAATAGTCGAAATTCACACCGATGAGCAAGAAATAAACCCATCACTAACCGATGAAATGTGCGAAAGGTAGCGGAACATTAACCGAATAAAACGAAATTGAACCGATCGTACAGCGATAGAAAATTAAAGCCGAGCTTATTGCCGATAAAAACGCGAAGCTTAAACGATACTTGATCGTTACAATAAGTAAATTTGAGTCGATAATGTACGACAATGATGGTAGTCATATCCAAACGTTGGCAATAGCGAAGCAACTTGAGTAATAACAATATGATAATTATGCTTGTCGACCTAACCGTCACCTAAGAAATTATTACCCACTCCTTGTCAGTGATTATGTCATGTTGTAAAATTAGTACTATCAAGTTCGTTGTCGAATTAACCTTTATTAATTTCCATGAAGCTATTTCTCACCACCTATTCCTATTCACCAGCTATTCCACCTATTATTGTCGACGATGGTATCTATGCTGACAAAATATGCACGTTGAAATGTTATTGCTTTTAAGCAAAAAAAGCTGTAAATTGGCAACCGTTTTATGTACAAAAGCCGATATTAACAACAGATTTTTTGTAAGAAATTATAATTTACATTATATTTTTTAGTGGATGGAACTTTGGAAATTGCTTCTGTTTTGTTTTGAGCAAACTTTGATCATGAAATAATTTCCCTACTGCAGAATATTTTCCGTTACTCACAATTAATACAGTAGTTTCTGCCTTTGCGATATGTAGTACAAGGACTAGGACTTTGAGAAGAGCAAACTGCTTGAAGAGATAGCTTCAGCAATTGACTTTGAATACACTGGGAGGACAGGTTTAACGCGTGAAGGGGAGTAGGAGTTGAGAATATTTGTTACAAAATGGTGCTACGTTTAGGCAAAGATCTTTAAATAAACAAATAG
The DNA here is from genome assembly GCA_010016025.2 of Alatinidae sp. Z8VKAUB7J3. Classification (NCBI taxonomy): domain Eukaryota; kingdom Metazoa; phylum Cnidaria; class Cubozoa; order Carybdeida; family Alatinidae; species Alatinidae sp. Z8VKAUB7J3. The sequence continues at coordinate 77,323,672 of JAAAKM020006971.1, read as the reverse complement.
CGTTAGATTTTGAGATCCCATTTAATTGCATTCTTGTTATGTTGGCGCAGACTCTCCTTTGATTTGTTTTGTTTGTGTCAATGAAATCAATACCTCACAACAGAAAATATGACGATGTGACAATGTAAGCGTAGCAATTTAAAACCGAAGACGTTTGTGGTGTTTTTAAGGCCAAATCTACGTCGGGTATATCTCGAGGCTATCATCTAGAGGTACAAACGAGTAGAGATTAATGTACCTTATCGACCCCTTTTACGCCGGACCTAATTTAGCGCCGGCCCTTTTAACGCCGCGTCACGAAAATTAACGCCATTAAGGGTCAGCGTAAAAGGGCCATAAAGGTAGTTTGAAGATTGTATGAGATGAGGTCGCTCGATTAAGTCTTAAAGCCCGACCTGTCCTTGCCAAACTGTAATTTCGAGAGACACGTATTCACAGTAGGTTGTTTTACACTATACAAGCCTGTCCACCATCAGCCAAAGACGAAGTTAAAATCCAATCCATTTGGCATGGTTTCCGCATAATAATTATAAAGAATGGATTCAAACGTAAGAACAGACCAACCGAAAATGAATCCATCATTATAGGACCTGAAGACTGGAGTTTCATCTATTCAAATGAAGAGTATCACAAACACATCCTAAATAGCTCACTTCTGCACATCGCAACACCTTAAGTACATTGCACATGTCACGAGACTAAAAATTCATCGATGCAAAAACAGCTGATGTTCAGGACTGACGGTAAAAAATCAGGTTGTTTGGTTTGGTTCATAACGTTATACTTTACTGTAGTATTTGAAGTATTAGAGACAAAATTTAGTTTACTCAAAGGTCAAATAGTTGTATTCAATATCTAATGTACTGCCTACTTACAGTTAAATGACAGGATTCTTGAAATGGCATTAAAGGATAACATTTCTACGCTACTTCTACGTAAAATGTTCACTACTAGGACTATGTTACAATTGATAGAAACGAAATACTAATGAATGTATGCGCAGTGTCTTACTGTAGGGTCGTCATCTGCGCTTATCGCTGTGCAATTTAATCACAGCACACATTTTTCTAAGTATTGATTCAACTCCAGGCACGTCCAATATTACAATTCTACTCTTTGGTACAAAGTTGTATCAAGAACTGATGCGAGAGCAAATAGATAACTTAAGGTATGCAAAACTTTAAAAGGGTGCAGAGAAAACTCGGTACTGTAAGAATGGAAAAGTTAATTTAAGTGAATAAAGCTCAACCAATCTACACAAAATTTTACTATTAAAATTAATCGCAGAGAAGATACAGAATCTTTATTGGAGGTCGATAGATCGAAATTTGTTTTCCTTGAAAATGTTTACAAATCAGGTGGTCTGTGTAAAAACGCTACCATATTGAACATAATCGGCATGGAGTTTTAATTTCGAAGAAATAATTGACAATATTCAAGCTGTGGAACAATAGATTTTGCTTTACAGAGTTTTTATATGGTTAAATGTGTAGAATGAATGATTTACTTGTTAAAAAGGGTGATTTAGCATGGTGAAGAGAAACTTGTTACTTTATTGCAGGAAATAAACGAAGCCCTAAGTTAACGATACTAAAATTAACGCGAATCAAAAAAAACGCGGTTTGCCAAAGACACATTGAAATAAGATTTAGATCAACGCAGTTCAGTCAAACTAGGATACATGATGCATCTAATGAATACAGAAATTAACAAGTTTAAACACATTCCGATTGTTCTTTCCTTGCAACGACAGCAACCTGGCCAGGAAAATTACGTCAGGAATTTAAAAAAAAATGCGTTAAAAAAGTGCCTCGTTAATTTCCTGGAATAAGGTACACTGTGGTCCTTGGAGGATATTGGAGCTTGTAGTTATTGTTAGCTCATTATACAGAAAGTAATGCTAGAATTCGTAGCTCTTGATGTTCTTTATTACCCCTTCCCTATGCGACAGGTACCAGCTGAATGTAGGAAAACTATATTTTGGGCAAGAAATATGTATTTTGATAAATAATTTTTAGCAAACCTCTAAAGTTTAACAGTTGCTTTTAAAATGATTGCAAACATATCCTGCCGTCAGTATACTTAAACCTATCGTCTTAGGAAAACAAGGATTTCTATTTCTATTATTGGAGCAAGAAATATGTATTTTGATATATATTTTTAGCAAACCTTTGAAAATTTAATAGTTTCTTTGAGAAAGATAACAGACATTTCCTGCCGTTAATATATTTAAATCTATTTTTTGAGCAAAATCTAGGATTTCTACGTTCATAACATTGGTCTTGGTTACACACTTTTAATGATTAAGACATACTGACATTATGTTAGATCGATACAATCCAACGCAATTCAATGCAATTCAATACAATCCGATGCAGTCCAATACAATCCAATGCAATCCAATGCAATTCAATGCAGTCCAATACAATCCAATGCCATCCAATGCCATCCAACGCAATCCAATGCAATCCAATGCAGTCCAATATAATCCAATGCAATCCAATGAAATCCAATGCAATCCGATGCAGTCCAATACAATCCAATGCAATCCAATTCAGTCCAATGCGGTCCAACGCAATTCAACCATATTCAACGCAATCCAATGCAATCCAATGCAATCTAATGCAATCCAAAGCAATCTAATGAATTGTGACCAAAGATAGACAGATTGGGTAGTTTGGTGGGTTTTAGAATCTTCAATAACAAGCGTTACATGGTTGATGTGCGCGACTGAGGGTAAGGTAGAAAAAGTTCTACTGTTCGTATCGTGGAATGTTAAAATTGTGGTCTTTGAAGTTTGCCCCTAACGGCTACGATTAAGTGCTAGATTTGCCACCGACAGATAAACAGATAAACAGACAGGCCGATTTTAAGACCATGGCATTTATGGCTAGATGGGTAGAAACATAAGTAGTCCAAATATTCCGGTAACAACAATTTCAGCATGAATACATATATAGAACCATCGCTTACGAAAAACCGAAACGGGTTCACTTCATCAGAAGTTCGGCTATCCAGTTCCGTAATAGACAACTCGAGTTGGACTGCGAATAATTAGTCGTCTTACAATTAAAAGCAATTAAATTCTTAACGTCTGGTAGTAACAGCTTTATAGTTGAGTGTTTTAAATACTAAAATAAACAAATTGCTTACAGAAACCGGATTTATCTTCTTCCAAGCTTAACTCTTTAGATTCGTGACAGAAAGATGGAGTAGGGTTCGAATTAATAATATGGAAAACATTAAAACATTTCACTTCTGAATATCCATAAGCGTTATCATAACAATGTGAATGTATATCAACGAATAATAATGATATAAGTTTACAAATACGTACCGTAAACACTTGAATAGTAAATCCCATATGTGATTGTATTTCACTTTTCTCTTGTAAGTGCATACTTTGCATTATCTCTCCCAACAACGAGCTTCACCTGTATTGATTGATATTGTTGGCTCATCCTGCCGTTCAAAATGCAAGGAAGAAGCTGGATGGGCACTGACTGTGTGAAACACTTCTTCATTGCAAACTTTACGTTTCTTGTTTAAGCCTCTACTGAATTCGGTATCCTTTTCAAAGAAAGGCTCCTACTTTCCAAACTAAAGCCCACCTTATATTCAGCGCCTTCGTTGATAAATCTTTCTCTCTTCTAACACTTCACATTTCCTCTTTCTCTCCCCTTAAAACGTATCTCCCCCCTTAGGGGTAATTAGTGTTTTTCTCACGTTTGGATCATTTTGTATTGTCTTACTTCGTTAATTTGATTGATCACGCTTGTAATCTACCTTTGAAAAGGCCAAAACACCGAGCGCTCAGGACAATTTTTTTTCAGGAGTTTTGCATCATGTTGCTTTTCCGGCCGCTTTACTTGGTATTAAAATTCATAGTAAGACATGAACAACGTAACTATTATTCTCTGGGGCCCATAACCTTGTTGCTCCGTAAATCGAGACTTCAGTTTTCATATAATAGCAGCAATTACTGTCATTATTAACATCATTGGCTTGCAATCAACCACTTGTGCACATCCTATCCAGATTTTTCCTTGCATTTTAAAGGTTTACCGGGTAGGAGCTATGTTGCTTTACAATAAAAATTTAAGTCAGTGACCGTTTTTCTTCTGGCTCATCTGTCTTTGTTGTCCATTTCTGTGACACGTTCCACGAACAAACCATACTAGTTTTTGGAAGAGGATTAACCTTTAACTTAGGACTTGATCTTAACTATAGACCTTAAACTTGAACATAGACCTGAAACTTGAACGTGAACTAGAACTTATCAACTCAAGTGCGGGAATAGATTTTAGTTTGAAGAGAGTAAAATGAGAAGCCATACATTAATTACTGCGTCGACTCCATCACACTCTGCGCTATAGTGTCAGAATGTTCTACCCACTAAGCTATGGAAATCCCAATCCTTTCCACGTTTGTTTACTGAATTAATGAGTAAATATCTAAGAATGTAACGCCGTTGTTCTATTGCAAACAGTCCCGACGCCTTAAAAGTGTCTGCCTGAAAACTTAGGCGTCCTCAATGCGTCCGAACATTGAATCATATCTTCCATGCTCTTCAGTGAAACAGTACTGATAAAATCCTTCAGCAAACTCCTCTCGGCTCAGGACACCATCTTTGTTGAGATCGAGGTCTGCGAACGACTGATCTGCGACAGCCTCACTTTCAGTGCCGTATATCTTATGAAACACTCTCCACTCTTTCTCTGAAATTTCACCGTTATGATTGGTATCAATCATGTCAAAAAGATGCCCAAAGCCGTGCATGATGTATTCTTTGCTGTTCTCAGAAAGCTCCGGTGTTGTCATGACAACGTAGTGAATCTTATAAAATTCCTCGAAGTTGGTTTTCCTGTCGTCATCTTTCATAATGGCCTTCCATAGCTCATGTAGTGTTTCCATGGCGACGGTCACCTCTCCACCTCCAAATTCCTGATATTTTTGCAGATAAACTGAACAAGAAATAATGAAATACTGTTTACTGCACAAAAAGTAACTACTGCATAAAATAGCAAAGCGATTCCGTACTGAAAAGTTTTCTTCATTTGACACCACTCAGAGCGCAAAAAGGCACCACCTGATGTAAACAGTTCATATTTTACAAAATCATGTAGAAAGCATATTTGTGCATAATTGTGAGCTGTGCACGGTCAATAAACAACCGGAAGATACCATTGATGCATTTCAAAGGCTTCTTCTAAGAAAGATCATAAACATCAGATGGCCTTGTAAAATCTCTAATGAACGATAATATGAAGTCACGACAACATCAAAACGGAAAGAAAAAGTGAAGAAGTGAAAAATAAAATGGTAAGATCATCTTTTAAGATTATCTGAGAGCAAGCCAACAAATCAAGCTCTCTGAGAAGCAAGAAGATGGGTAAAAGAAGCCCAGAGGGCGGCAAAAGATAATCTGGCTGAAGCTTGTATATAGAGACTTTGTAATGTGGTAGTAATGTGGTGCCTAGTGGTGCTGGTGGGGAAAGAAACGCTACATACGAAGAGTTAGTTAACAGTAGACTTTCTTGTAAGGTCTTGTTACACCGTGCCATGTCTTAGAGCAGTGACGTACACGTAACACAGCGAGATAGCACAGCCATCGGATATGTTAAGTCGCAGTCGCAGTCGCAGTCGCAGTCGCAGAAGCAGAAGCAGAAGCAGAAGCAGAAGCAGAAGCAGAAGCAGAAGCAGAAGCAGGAGCAGGAGCAGGAGCAGGAGCAGAAGCAGAAGCAGAAGCAGGAGCAGGAGCAGGAGCAGGAGCAGGAGCAGGAGAAACTGTACAAGAAATAGTAGAAATAGAAGTATAATTAACAGGAGCAGTAACAGTAGTAGTAGGTACTTCTATGAGTTACTCACTGGTTAGTCCATCTCTTGTAGCAATACCAGAGTTATTTGGATCCATAATACGAAAAACCCTCTTCATCTTCTCCAACCAAAACTTGTTGCATTGGACATCACCTAGCTTTTGCACGATTTCGTCAATGTTCCTGAAAGTGTAAGCAATGATAAAAATAGGAACATGAGTTTAAATATAGGTAGCGGCCAAGAATGACCTTGTTGAAGCGTCTTACTAGCTAATTGTAAGTGTGGCAGGTGAAATTGTTACGAAAGAGCATGAAAGAGGCACAGTAGCTGGAGACTGGTGGCAACGACATACCCAGTACAGTATTTTTTACAAGATGCTGATAATATTTCTGCTAGTTTTGAGTTACAACCCAGAAAAGGATTTCCTCTATCAAATATAGTCGTGACTTAGTTCAATCGATCGAAAATCTTTACGGTACCTTGCGAGATGCCTTCCATAATCTTGACGTTTCTGACGCGGCATTAAGAGAACACTGTATTAAGAATGTCGTTGCCTCCACGTAACCAAGTTCGTTATGATCTAAAGATCACTTCCGGTTTAGTAGCGTATATATCGCTCTGTTAGTGACGTCATATGATATAAGCAACGGTTAGACAACCTGTTGACAAGTAAATGTGAACCGGCAAAGTATGTTTAGCTTGTGATCAAAACTCGTGTAGCTTATTCAAAGTGTATAAATTTGACATTACCAGATATTAATGCCAGAACTCAGCATTTAATTACGTAAAAAAAATACATAACAAAACAGATTTGTTTTTAATTACTTACGAATGTGAAAGAGACTTGCTTCGTTTATAGTGTTTAAAGGACATCTTGCCATAATGTCCAGTAAAACGAATGTCCAGTAAAAGGAATTTCCAGTAAAACGAACGACCACCGAGTAATACAGGATCTATCGCTGCAACTCGACAAAACGTCGTCCGAAGTAGCAAAAGACAAACGTAAATGAATTGACTCTACTTTCATGTGAAGACTTAAAATGCAAATTCGATTCAAGGGCGTTATAGAATGCTAAACTCTTGGTCTTTCTCGGTTTATTGAGCTTAGCCTTTCTTAAGAAGACGCTGGCCATTTTAGATGCCTGTATAAATTAGGTCTGGGAAAAGGAATACATTGAACTTAATTGACGATATGTAAACTTTATTGTAGGAATGAGAGATATCAACAAACGAAGTCATCACCTTGTGTTTTACAGTTTGTCAGCACCTCTCGCTGCCTTTCGAATGAACAGATTGTAAAATGTATAATAGGGCATATCTTTAATGCCCACAAGAGGCTTTCTAAAATCTGAAAAGGTATTATATTTGGATGTTTGCTGTTCTGAAGCTAATATTGCAAAGCAATCTGAGTTCATATAAACAACAAATCCAGGCTGCTCTTGTCATGGAAATAGTTAATACCGTAAATGCTCGATTTAGCGCCCGGGGTGCTTATTTAAAGGAATCGACTTTTACGGGGGCGCGTAATCGAGAGGGGCCCTAAATCGAGAGGGGTACTAAATCCAGTGGTGCGCCTCTTTAAAAACCTGAATTTTAGCGCATAAAATAATATGATGATTATGCTTCTATGCCAACATCGACATCTTTTTCGTTATCCTTGTCCAAAATGAGTCCTACGTTGTTCATTAACTCTTCGATTTCCAAACCAGTTTTCATTTTCCGCTTAAGGTGCTTTGCCTGTTTTGAGTGAAGCCGTCTTTTTTCTGTAGTGACTTTGCATAAGCGCCCCCTTCACCTTTGCTTAAGAAAATTTGTTTAATTAGACGCCCCTGGGCGCTTATTCGAGAGGGACGGTTGTTAACAATCTTGGATAATGAGGGGGGCCCTTAATCGAGATGGGTCCTTATTTGAGAGGGGGTGCTTAATCGAGCCTTTACGGAAATCCTGTAAGATTAAGTTAAGATGAAAAGCTATTCATTTACACAGCCCCAATCGCCACAAAAATTTTTATGAATCCGGGGAATGGGAGGGGGAGGGGAATGCTTGATCTAATAGTGCTTACGGTATTGGTCAGGTTTACGTCTTCCAGGACACAATGGACTCTATGCATTGAATAAGGATTGTTAATGCAACATTCGAAGTTGCCTGCCACTGCTCATGATCGCTCTACAGAACACGAAAGTGATGACGTAACAAAAACGATTTATTAACAGATTCCAATTTTTACTTCATGATATTGTTAACTCTGAGTAGTGTATAGCAGGTCGATTCTACGCAATGGGACAAGTAAAGGGCAGAGATACATTAGAGTAATAATGTCATACAAGCATGATGGCAGTCGTTGTTTTCGGGGGAGGGGATGGTGTTTGGGGGAGGGTTGATATTTAGGAAGGTTATAGCTAGGAGAAAGAAAAGAGGATTCGCAAAAAATAGGGGCAACACCCTCCGAGATGTCATGGAGTAGAGGAAAGTAACCTATAAGTATGGCAGGCAGGTTTGAGCTTGGCTGTAACAACATCTCTTGTGCACAAACGAATGAACGATAGCTGGCCACTATCTTTTCATTATTCTATGGAGAAGTTCAGCACGATATTGTACAGATTAGACATAAATTAATAGATGCTTTATTTATGATAAAAGATCTAGGAACACGTACCCTATTGTTATTTGATGCAGTTTATTTACGTTAAAACGGTTCAAATATTTCTCACTTGTGTTAAGTTTAAATTTGAGTGAGCGATGGTTTACACAAAAAACAATAGTTTGTTTGTATAGGAGCAGGTGTATAGAAAAGGCAATCAAAATTCCGTTTTAGATTTAGTTGAATTGTCTTTCTCATTTTTAAACCGAGCCCGCATCGCAAGCTTTTCTTCTTTTAAAGAGCCATGTTTGGTACGTAGGCCAGACCCGGCCCCACCTTCTTATTCGTACCTCTGAACACCTAGGGATCTCCGCTCTTAGCAAAAATTAAGTTTTCAGTCAAGGTCAGTCAAGTATATTGGATCATTTGAGGTCAACAGGACATCAATTTTCACTTGACGATGTTTAATAGTGTCTTCTAGTAGTCTAAGCAGTGAATTGTTTATTCATGAGACATTTCCAAGTAAACCAATCTTTTCAGTCCCACATTTTACTGAGCTTCTTTAGATGCCACCCTTTGACTTACTTGAACTACTGAAAACAATTTAATTTAATTCAAATTGCCCTGGGCTCATAACCTGTTTCAAAAAGCGTAGTTTTGAGATCATAAATCCGAAGTAATAAACTTGCTTTTACTTAAACACCTTTGAACATTATCTTAAACTCACCAACTTTAACTGTACAACACGATCAATTGAAAAACTTATTTACACGATCCAACAATGATACTTGCTGGTTAATAGCATAAAAAACTTTTTTTCTTAGCATGAAACACTAAGTCAAGCTAAGAAGACTGTGTACTCTCAACAGGCCTAATACTTTCGTTTTGTCGCACAGTTTTCTTCTAACACTTTGTCTATGCTTTCGCTTACATTTCTTTAGTGTTAACTTTGAAAAACTTTTTCTCTTCATCTTGATAGATTATTCTTCCACTCAGTACATCCAGTTAATATTACTTATTACTGTGAAGATGTCATCAGTTTCGTTTGACGGAACGTTAGTTGAGTTTAAAAGAAGAAGAAAAAAAATATATATCAATATGTCTCTTTCCTTAAATATCTTTAGCCTGGCTGTTTGATAAACGATGATGACCATTTGCTTCTAAATATTTCAGTATATAAAGATGTCTTGATGCTCCGGAAACGTTGTGTGATACGCACTAGAGATCTAATGCCTGCTTTTGAGGTATAATAATAATAATAATAATAATAATAATTTTTTTTAAACACAATGCCTTTATTGCTAATCTTCATTATACAATAACATTTCCCGCTGTTTTCTCCTGGCATGGTACATGGTACAGCAGGATTGATATACAGGAGTGTTTAATTACGAATACAATAGTAGCAATAAAAAACCAAAGGAAAAAAGGGAAGAAGAGATAAAAGTTAATTACATGAAAAGTAATAGTTCCGGGGAAGTCCAGTCTTTGTTGCGCCTATTAAAGATATAGTTCGATCATTCGTTCAACTCCAAGAATAAGTGGTACAGAAAGCTAACCGCGACTTGTATCATTGTTGCTTCTTGTTGCGCCCGACCGCCGTCACCCTTACATATGTATATTGAACTCTTGATTTTTGAATGATCTAATCATAACAGGAATAGTGATAGACACTTAAATAAAGAGCATTTTTAGGCAGTTAAATGATTATTATTCATCAAAAAATGTTTCATGAAATACCTTATCTTACTTTACTATATAATACAAGTTCTTAAGCAAAGCATTTCAGAGTGGATCCAATACATCATCAAATTATTTCTAAGTAGATTCATCAAAATTATTCTGTCTGTGGCATCACTTGATGTCAAAATCCACTGCTTATGGTCTTCAATGTTTGTTTCTTTTAAAGTCTTCTTTTGGCCACCAGTACTTCATTTACCGTCCAATATATAGGTTGTCACCTAATTGATTGAGCCATTACTCCTTATCATATGACCATTCCAGGGTGGCCCACTGGAATCTTTCAAAGCCAGGGACATAATTCAAATTTTCATATGGACATTGCGTGTGTTAGTTACCAAATGTTGACTGGCATGCAATAAGCACTACAGAAGACACACAGTCTGTTTTAAAAGTGACCATGTGTATGAAGAGTTACAATACATGAAATACCCCATGCTTTGCTACTAGTTGAGAACAATATTTCTGTTCTTGTGTCAATCCCGGCAATTGACATTGATCATATTGTAAGATGTGTGGCTACATGACCACGACAGAACATACAAAATGAAATATAAAAGGAACGGACTCACCAAATGAATTGTACTGACGAAGATTACACAAAACCAAGACGAAGAATATTCAGCTATTTAAACCATATTGATTAATTTATCCAGTATATACAGTTTAAACTGATCCGAGGAAAAACACATCTAAACTATAACTCAAATAGTTGATAACTAACTAGGATAACAAAACTACGTGCCAATCATCAATTTTAAATGGAAATAGTATGTCTTTGAAATGATAGGATAGTATCCGCTATAAATGTGTATGACATTTTCAGTGAAGATGCTAAATCCGATTTAGTATTTAATGTTATTCAGTTCACGGGGCTGACATTGTCACCTTCTTCCATTGTGCTACAAAACATCTAGGGGGGGGGGGGATAATATTCTTCAATCTTGGTGTGTTTCATGAACTTACCTGCCTCCATAACCTACAGTCCCGTCACATTGGTCTCTTTCACATTTTGAGCATCCTGCCTCCACAGCATCTAGAGCTGAGCCATAAGTGACTAATGTATCCCAGGCTATTGAAGAAACACATTAAAAGCAAGTTTTGCAGTAGATGAACACAGCAGGACAAAAATACAAAACAAGGATAAAAAATCTAATTGCTTATCGGTCTAGAAATGTGCTTCAAAGTTTGGAGAAGGCTGTTTAACACTGAGCAATTGCATCCTACACCATCTAATATGTATCTATTGTCAATAAAAAATGGTTTTATCTAAGTTAATTGAATAAAAACAACAGACAAACTTATATATAATTGTGAATTACTTCCCTCTCATATTCTTGGGTCATTTATATTTAATAATGTATATTGCAAGAAGTCTAGTAATCATTTTCACTCTTTGACGATTCAAACATTCTGAATAACTTTCTCTAAATATATACTTAAAACTGATTTCTATTTAATGTCATTGTATAACGTTTTGTTATTTTATCTGATTTGGGTCTATGGTAAATAAATTAAATATTTGACTTTAAAATTTGTAAAGTACGTTTGGAGGAGTTAAAACACAAAGTTTCCTCATTCCACAAAGTGTTGTATTTTGGCTATATCTGGTATGCAAATAGAAATTGGAATTTGGGCATACTACTCTACATTTAATACCTTCACAACATAACTATACATGTTGAAATAATATTCCCTTGGAGGGACATTCATCAGAATGAGCATGAACCAGCTTAAAGATAGAGTCTGTAGATTGCTAAGTCACTTCCTAATGCAAATTGAGGATCTTGATGTATCATGCTGTTGCATCTATAAAGGAGACTTTTTACAGATTCTCATAGTTCTTTGTAAACAGTCATAGCACGTAAAGTGTCTCTTCGGATGAAACAGAACATCAAGAGCCAGTGAAGTCAAATTAACCAGCACTTTCTGTCCTGAAGCTCTGGAGTAGGAGCCCACAGACTTATCAAGCTATTATATTCTAAAACTTTGCACAAAATTATGACTAATCTATCATTGCAGCCTGCAAGGTTAATGGTAAACATGAAATATGTGATGAAAAGATTTTAGAAGATATTGATCGGTCCCCTAAAATATTTGAGTAAAAGTGGGACTCTTTTATTATTTGTTAGGTAAGAGTGATCCTACTTGACTCAGTCAATACCAAACAAATTAATGCCTAAAATTTCCTTTCAGGGCATTTAGCTACAAGAGCCTGCCTGAGATTTATAGTCAAATTTGACATTCCAGTTTCTTGAAGTTGTATGGGGTATCGGTGAAACATTATTCGAAACAGAAAACCAGACATTAATTGTTTGTACAACATTTTCCAGTTTGTTTGGAACTTTCTTCACAAGAGTGAACTGGCTGGTGATCAAATTATGGTGGCAGACTGGTTTTTATCAACATTATTCAACATTTAATTCTGTCCTATAGCATTAGAAATAGCCTATGTTCTTGAGAGTGACCAAACTTCCTTAGAATCAAATAGTTTGCAGAAAAAAATATCAAGGCGTATATATAGCGATTTATTAACCTGGAGACAATACCCAAAACTTAAAAATGGTTCCTTTATAATTTAAATCCATCAACATATAATGAGTTAAATGCTAAAGGAGACACGTAAACACGTCCATTTTGATTCCAGTACATGAAAATAAAATTAAGTACTATTGGCCTAAAACTGTATTAGTAATATGCCCCAGTGGTCTAGCAACATTGCCAGTGAAATACATTAAGTCCCTAAGTCAAATTTATTTTAATCGCAACAATAATCCATTTCGATGAGTTATCACGACGATAATAGTACACTTGGGATTACAACAATGACACAAGACACAGAATTGCTATGACGTGTTTCGACATGCTAAAAGATGATCTACAGTTCCAAAGTATAGGCCTAAATAAAAGGTTTTGAAAGGAAGTGAATGACGTCGAGCAGGGATAACAAACGTTAATTCTGCGACGCATAACAAAGAGTAATTCCTATTTGAGAATCCATATTGAAAACTTGTGCTTCTAGTGTCAACCTTGAATGTTATGTATATATCAAATTGTGTACAACAACGTCAATAAGACAACCCTGGGTCAAATTTATCACCTTGGCCTTCCAGAATTTGAGGGGCTATAACGAAATCCTTCTCAGAACGAAATCGAATAAAGTTTGACACATTTTGCGGCGCTATGTACCACAGACATTTAGCAATACGGTAACTTTGTGACTCTGAGTTTCTCGCAAGTTTAAACCAAAACAATTTTTTACGTTTTTGAAGAAGCAATACGTACCTACCGAGGTGGCGTTGGCAAATGGCCAAGTGTTGATCACCAAAGGCAGTGGAAATTTGCTTGGCTTACCCACCGATTCTAGTTTTACATCGACAAGAAAGAACAACGGCAGGAACCTAAGTAGTAAACTTGAAGTAAACTTCATCTGTGTGGCGCTCTATGACAGATATTAATCCGCGACAGACTTTCACAAGGTAAGACGGAAACTGTAAGCAAGACTGGAATGAACTTCGATCAATGTTTTCCCGCGATAATTTAAATCAACAACTCCTTTTCCCGATCGAGGCTCAATCAACAGGGTGGCCTAGCATCTTCCAAGCGGACTAAGGATGCAGCGTGGAACGACTACATCATGACTTAACAAAAATCTTCTCAGAATTCTCTCATCACTAGGAGATACAGAGGTGTGTGAAAGCGTATCTTTCTTCTTCTTTTGATAGAGAAATTAGGAAAGTTAAAATGGATCGCAAAGATACGATCCCTGTCGGTTGTATCGCTAAATTGCGTAGTAAGCTTGACCTGTACTAGCTCTCAACTTTTTTATGATTGACACCAGAAATAACTTTAGTATACCCTAGCACTCAGTAAGCTTAGGGTAATAATTAATTTTACGATAAATGTCTGTGAATAATTTTATGTGAAAATTTGTACACAAATAAAACAAATAGAAAAGAAAAAATACAACAACGTTCAATAAGGCTTATGTCAGTTATGATAACCTTTTGATAAACTAGTTTCGCTAAACTGTAAAAAGATTCATGAAAGTTATATATGACAGTACCTACTCTACAAAATGGGAAATTTCTTGAAGTAGAAATTTGAAAATGTAGAAATATGACTCTTGGAAGATGTACAGAAACTGCATCTATAGTGCTTCAACAAGTGGTTGCCAACTTACTGCCTGTGGCTAATTGCAGCCAACAATGTCTTTACTTATGGCATACTTAAAATTTTAAAATTCACTATTTTTTAGCTCAAATAAAAGACATTTGATAGCAACAATTTCATGGTCTTCAACAACACTTACTTGATTAGGCCTACTTACAGATAGGATTTTTATTCTAGTAAAAAGAGTGGTTGCAGCCCTTGACTCCAACAATCGAAATGTGGCCCATGGGCCGAAAAGCTCGGCCAGCCCTGGCTTAAACCATATATACTTCTTACAATCTTATATTTCTACATGATTTTGTTCACACAAAAATCTCCTATCATTCCATTATTCAGGATGCATAATTATATATCAAGTTGTTTAATTTCCTTTACATATAGTTGTTATCATATCATCTTTTCACTCCTCAAGTGATATAAGGAAACCTACATTCTAAGAATTGAATATATAAATAAGCCACTCCTCATTCTATGTGTGTGTTGTTAGTACTTTAACACCAGTGTGCTCCTGTTTTTTGACTTTCAGATGGGAACGGATCTGGATGCACCAGTTAAAGCCATTGAGGTATGAGGGAACTTCTATCATGTAGGCATCCTAAATTTTGGTAGTAATTATTTCTTTTGCAGTTCTTTCCATTCCCATCATTCCAAGGCTTATTTTGTGAAATCCAGGTTTAAGTAGTTAGAAGTCAAGTACTAAAATCTTAACCCAAAACAAGATTTCAAGCAGCACAAATTGATGATGATGATGATGATGATGATGATTATGATGATGATGATGATGATGATGATGTTGATGATGTTGATGATGATGAAAATGGTCATTATGGTGATAATAAGCATGATGATTATTAGAATGATGATTATAGTGATGATGATAATGACAATGATGATGATCATGATGAACATGATAATGATGAACACTGTATATTGGGTGTTTGATGCTTTGGGAATGTTAGGTGCAGAGACTAGTTGCAATAGACAAATAACCTTTATTTTTGTAGTAATTGTTGAAAGAAAGGGATGGCCTCTATGGTGTAAAGTTAAGGGCCAGGTAAGACAGGATATGTATCACAGAGAAGAGGCAATGGGACAGAGAATGGGCCATGTTGAGATTGTCCAGTTTTCTCCAGAGTCTTATCAGAAGAAGACACTAAAAAGGATATACCAACTGTATGTAGATATGCCTGTTCCACAATCTTTTTTTGGCGCACAGACTCCTTGAATGCAGAGGAAATTACTTGCAAATCCCTGATTAGTTAACATGCTTGATTACTTTTATGTGTTTAATCTTAAGTCAGCAATTTCACAGAGAAGGTTTCTATCTGTTCCTTTGTTCCTGCTCAGGTGGGAATTCTACTATATTTAGAAGAATTCCAACAGTCACGAGAAAAGAAAATAGCCATGTTACTACTTCAATCATGAGCTACTGTGTAAAAAATTTATTGCATTTTTATGTTCCTGATTTGTAATTTGGGAAGAGTTTGGTCAGCTGCAAAATGCCCAATATCTGTTTCTACACTGTTTCATTTCAGAGTAACATAAAGTTTCTCAGATCCATGAGCTTTTAATGATCAGCACTATAGAATTGTAACATAAATCATGGTGGGCCTATATAGATTGATATTTTTTACCGTAGGATAAGTGGAAGATTGTTCCAGCTTTCCTCAAGGTAAGTTTGTGTTATGTAATAGGATAATTGCATAATTAAAGACTGACATTCTTGTTCTAACAAGATTTAAAGTGAATGGGTGTTTACCACAAAAATGTTGTAAACATCCTTGTTTATATTTAACCTATATCTCCAAGAGTAACGGCTGCCGAGTATAAAATTTTTTTGTGAATGTGGGAATTCCATTTTACTGAGATCTTAGAGCAAAGGGAAGTGTTTGTTCTTAATATTAACTGTTCACTGGTCAAAATGATGCCAGTTTAATGTTCTGATTTTCAGAAAGTGCTTTTTTGGCAGAGGTAACTCTTTGTAACAGTCTTTTAATGGTGATGCCACCTCCAGATCCATATAGGAAGACCTTGGTCCTTATTTCCTAACAATGCTTACAAATTCCTAACACACAGAACCACACCATGCACAAATTTAAATGGGTACCATTAAGGAGTTACTCCCAAGGGGCTCCACCATGGTCAAGGCAAGCCCTATAATAGATACAAAAGCAAGACTGCTGAGTAAGGTTTAATACAACCTTATCAAACAGTGAATAATCTTGTCAAGACCCAAAATAAGTGGGAAAGTTATTGAAGGCCCCCCCTGACCAACTCCCTACTTGATACTGCACTCTAACTGACAATAACTATTCTGGTTCGGTCAAAATATGATCTGGACACCCCCCTGTTTGTCACAGTCAACCTTTACAAATCACTTGTTGATGGATGTAAGATTATTGGAGAAAATAAAAAAATGTGCAATGTGAGTCTTGCTTCAGATTTTATGCCCACTGCTATGCAGCAATGATCAATTTCCGACCCCACAGCCCACCTCTCTCTGGTTCTTCAATCCATTATTTGATACAATGTAAAGTTTAAGTTAAATGATAAATTGAAATAGATGATGCCAAACAATCTTTATGATGATTGCTGCCTCGGGCCTATGCCTTTCCTTTTTGGAAAGAATGGACCCTTGGGAATGCCCCCTGTTTATCAGGGTGCTAAACTGAGAGACTGGAAATTATAAAATTATTTACAGAGAGGGTGATTTTGTTCAGAATGGGTAATTGAATGGTATTAAGAAGATAGAGACAGACTTCTGTTTGGAATACCGTGCTATGCGTATATTTTTGCAATAATCTCAAGGTGACATTTCCTCTTATAGGTTAAAGGATTGGTTAAGCAACACATTGATTCTTTTAATTATTTTATTAATACTGAGGTGAGTATTTTATTGTTTACACTTACTTTTTAGTTAATGTGACTATTTCATCTTGCCATAAGTAATGCTTCTGTAAGTTGATGATGATAATGATGATGATGATGATGATGATGATGATAATGATGATATTGGTAGTGATGATGATGATGGTGATATCGATAGTAATGATAATGATAATGATGTTGATGATGATGATGATGATGATGATGATGATAATGATCATGGTAGCAGTGGTGTTGAAGATGATGATAAAGATGATGATGATGATGATGATGATGATGATTATAATGATGTTTTTTCTTTTCAAAACGAACACTTCAAGTCCGCTCTTCCCGATGGTACTTTCTAACTTCAATGGGCTTTGGACAGATAGACAGGCCGGAGGGCAGTTCTTCCTTGGTCAAGTCACATGGCGGAGACAGGCTGGTCTCCAACTGTGTTGAGCTGGATGTCGGTGTCACCGGTGGATGATAGGGAGTTAATGTGGCGACTAGAGAAATAGCATATATTTACATCGGAGGTCACCTAACTCAGTTAGTAGAGCGAAAGCCGCGAAAGCGTGGGTCACGGGGTCGATCCCGCGGTGGTGACATAAATTCTCTATCCCCAGTGTCTTTTTCACAACTAAACCGCAACTAAACCTGCAACAGCAAATATTTCTACATTGTTTCGTCATGCATAAGCAGTGAACGGAGCAATTTGTTTCTTGGTGATCGTGCATTCCACAGGCATAGCTTTATGTCCGTGGGATTGACCTCAGTAGTTTGAGACTTGATGACAGGCAAATTGCTAAGGTTCATTGTCATTGAACTAAGAACTATTTCTTTCTTAATGAAGCCTTTGTTGTTTGCAATGACAATTTTCTATAATTTTCTTGGCATGTTTTCGTGGTGCGTCTTTCCGCCTCGACATCCACGACTCCGAGGTGTGATCGATGAAGGAAACTTGTTCTGATGAGCAAAGGTTTTCATGTAAAATCCATCTCTAATGTTTTAAAAGGCTCTGGTAAAAGTAAATATTAATCCCATTCTTGATTTTAGTAACACCCTAGAGCAGCCAATAAGGCGCGTACAATTACTTATTATCTAAAAATCAAGGTCGAAGTACAAGAAAGGTTAGGTTTTTGTTTACAAACTTTCGTGTTTCACCTTGTTACAACTGAACCCATAGCGGTCGGGTACATCTTAACGATTTCATATCTCCATCACCAAGAGAACAAGTATTAAACATTAAAGAATTTCTATTACAGTTATTTTAAGAAGTTAATTTTGTTAAAGCGATGATGAAAATGATGAAAACTAGATCATCTTAATCGACTATGAAGCTGTAGTGTTTTATTCTGTTACTCTTAAATTTGAGAGGTTTATTCTATTGTTGCTCCTTCTCATAGAGTTAATTCATAAGTGATAATCGGACGTCCAGGGGGAGAGACGTGCGTTGTCGAGCTCGAAAAACACAGAACTAAGGGAGGCGGGGTACTTAAAATCCAAATTTTCCCCGGATATCCTTTTTGAATGGACAATAATGGCATTTTTCATCTTGCAACGGATTCGTCTTTCCTACAGCATTCAACGGCAAGGTCACAAGAAACATTGTGACACCCTATCCGTCCCGACCTCCGATAAATGAGTAAGATAGCTTTCGTCAACCTCACTTACCAACCCACAGTTCAACAATTTAGTGTACAGTATCCCTTTTCGCAACCACGCATATGAAGTGACATTAACGAGATACAAAACGAAAGTGATACCTGCTCATCTTACCATACCAGGGTCATAGTTGAAAAGAATACGCACAGATTCTGTTTTTCAGTATATAGGCGATCATATCTTACACAATACCGTAACTGGCGACGAAATTTTTACACGTTCTACTGCTATAAAATGTCAACATGAGCGCATGATAAGAAGAAAAACTGCAATAAAGAGTGACATCTAATGTAATGTCAGACAACGAACCAGTACTACTTATCGACGTCAGATTCAAAAGGTTCTTTGTAACTTCATGTTTTCAACTTCTTCATAAACACTAACATTCCTGCTAACCAAATGTTACTTTTGAGGTTACAAAACCTACTAGGACTTTCAGAGTGAGACGAAACGCAGTACGTGAGGGGCTATTCCCGGGTCACCCTGCCAATGGTCTACTACTGACGAGCAGTGGGAAGGCAGACTTAAAATTCCAACATTATATAGAACCACCCTAATTTGCCTTCCCAATACCATACGTTTTGATAATCCGAAGGTATGAAGAGAATCAACCCACTCCGTTAAAAATCATAATACTGGAATGGTAAAAAGTTTCTGTCAGCTTTCGATCTTGACCACAGACCACCTTTTTAAACTGTGGCCATATGCATTAACTTAAAAGCATTATCCAAGAGACCATCAGACTTGGACAGTAGTGTTGCAAAGATTCATTGGCCACGCTTGAATATATTACATGTAGGAATCATACATAAATAATGTCACCACAAAAAAGAAAAGGGAATGGGTAAGTCCTCTATTATTCTTCAACATTAGACTTAACTACACCTTTTGCCGACAGCTGTTAGTTTTGCCCGGTTAACAGAGGCATTAACTTCCTTTTATCAAAAGTTTGCTATTGTTTCCTTTCGTTGCTAGTCAAAATTTGTCCCATCTAAAGCTTTGTTCGAAGATGTCGCTGGATATGTGGATGCTCCAGCCATTTCAAAGAAGATATACGTTTTCTCAGCATACAAATGCTACTTAGCGTGTGATAGGGTTTAGCACTTTAATAACGCTTTCCGGAAAATTAAGTTCTGTCGAGCACCAGTAAGTTACATGATACGATGTACTTTAACTGCTGTTGTAGTTATTCAGGTGAAAAAATTAAAACACAAATGTTTTTGCAACACCAGTGGTTCCCGAACACGTCGGCCATATTCCCCTTGGATTCTGCATAAAACACAAATACCCTTAAAACTGAAACCAAATCTTACAAATAAATTTAGACATAAAAATTTATACACACACGGACTAAACCTGTCCATGTACAATTTATATACAATTTATAGCGTTTACAAAATGAAATTATCAATTTTGCATCAGCTAAAAATTTTATCAAGCTTGACCACAACCTGTCAATTCCCCACAAGGGAAAAAATTCATCAACGTCGGAGAAATCCCCCTGTTTGGGAACCACCGTGTTACACGTATTGTAGCAGTTCTGCGTCCTACTTTTCCTGACAAAGCTCGGAAAGGGAAAGTACAACATGGACACGGTACCGTACAAAGCAATCTTAACAACCGGTTGAAAACATATTTCAACATTATAGAATTGAAGCTAACCTACGAACCTAACCACATGCAACACCACCGAGGGAGTTGGAGTGCCTCCAGATAACCGCGTGAAGGGGGCTGAAAGGGATCTCTAACAAAGTACATGCTGAGCATATTAATTTATTATCAGAACATAAGTGTGTTTCTGTTACACTGTTACAATTTCGATACTAAAGCTACTCCACGGCATACAAGTTATTCACACTGTGTGAACCTTGTGATGTCAATGCCAGTGCTTAATTTTAAAGCGATCGGGAAATAGACAAATTGGACGACTCGCTGCTTCAAGTGCTAGACCAATCTTGAGCAACATTTCTCGAGAAGAAATTGAGAATCAATACAATTCGTTGTATCTATGTATTATGAACATCGAAAATATGTTAAGGTCAATATTCTTGATGGACTTACATCCACATTCAGCAAAGGCATGTAACAGATGTCAATGGTGTATATCAATATTCGCTATGTTAGTAGTTAACTATTATATCTTCTGTTTATTTGCCGCAAAACGATAAAATCAAATAAACCTTTAAAATTGTCTCACGTTGACACCTTTCTTGCTAATACGTCAATTAGCGTGTGTGTGCGAAAAAGCTGACGCCACCAGGCTTGATCTTAGCACAGAAAGATACGCGACGTACAAGGGATGAATGAGATGATGAATAAAAGAGCATATGTTTCTTTACGAGGCGATGGGGTGTCTTAAAATAGCGTGTTTCGCGTGTATATACTTCCTACTTACTCCCAATACAACTTGATCCGTCCCAATGAATGAACAGGCAATTCCCTTGATGACACAAGTATATCCCATTCCTTATATTCCGCTAATAAATTTGCAGGCAATTACATGGACCATATTCCCGTATCTTAACGACCCCAAAAGTGCTTTGGGTTTCTGCAAACCTAAACTGAACGACTACTCATGAATAGTATATAATCCGCATTGTCGCATAGTCCCGTTGCTCTTATTCTCTGTGAATAACTAAGTACAAAATATTACGGCCGTGCCGATCGAATTTTCAATTACGTCTTTTCATTCAGGCACCAGGAATCAAACTTAATCCACATCATTGTGGCAGCTATCATTCAAAAAGCTTGCTTTGATCGATGCTAGATGAACTAAAGCCTATATCCTATTTCTGGATGGTTTATATAACAGTTGTGAAAGTTTCTTTTAAAGAACCTCTCACTGTTTTCTAAACAATAGGGTAGGTATACTATTAAATTAGCTTAATATGTCCATCTAGTCTCTGTTGTTTGCCTCCATGCTACACTGGGATAGCAAATATCGCAGGTTCTCGGCTCATCCACATTCCTAACTTTGCAGTCAAATCATCTAACAGAACTAAAATGGATGAAAGATAATATGTAAAAGAGTAAAATCTCATGAACTACATAACGAAACCCTTTCTTTATAAAGAGGGAGACCATGCATTCACAACTTTCAATAGTGGTTGTTGGCATTCACAACTTTTAATAGTGGTACAGTAAGAAATCGAACCATACTGGACCAAGAATTACAACTGGGCATACCATGAATTAAAGCCAGAAAACTGAGGCCAATAATCGGGCAGCCTTCACCATTCGGATTCTACATCTTCCAAAAAAACACACTAGAAACAGATTTATCTCCGGTATTATCAATGGGTGTACTAAAATGTGAAACCTCACTAACTTTACGAGTTATTTTTAAAAGGAATTGCTTTGTAAGGAATGAAGTGGTGAGATAAATACAATTAGGAGAATATTCCGTTACTGGATGGTATAGTGGTAAGGAATGTGAAAACATTGAAAAAAAGATTAAAACACATTCACATTTTTCCTTGTGTAAAAAACGAACTTCATGACTTCAGTCTGAATGTTTCTACTTTTGAAACGAACTTCTCAAGGACCGCACTTCCTACTAAGGAAATACTGAGGTTTTTAAGTACTCAGTTTTGTCCGGGACTCAAAGCTTTTCACTACCAGGCATTGCTTGAATATCCCATAAAAAGAATGCGTATAAACGTCCAATAAAATACTCTCTATCTTTCTCTATGGAGAACAAAAAAATCGTGGCAATATTCCTGTTTGGCTGTTATGTACACCTGTCATGCTATTAAAAAAATTCAACGAGCTCCATTTACAAATATTATGTTTGCATTTATAAGTTCACCTGATTATAATATATAACTCCTTGTTGGCGCACCCTCCTAACTGATATCACCTCATGAAATGCTTCTTCATCTGCATCAACTGCCAAGTTTCTCGTAAATTTTAATTGGAGACAACACTGTCTCTCTCTCCAAGATATACCATAAAATACCTATTAGCTGTCAACCAAAGGTCTCTTTTCGAGCTCCTAATAATGCAAAGCCAAAACACACTGGCAAATCCACACTAACGATCACAGTTTGCCTTATTAAAATTCTAGTTTTAGCTCCTTGTCACATCGTTAAAGGGAATAACTGGAGGAATGTTCTAAACAATATAATAGCAATCTATAGGGAGGAACAGCTAAGCCGCTTACGTGACTCTTGCATAACTGTGACCCTTGCTAATCTAATAGCGGTTAACATCAATTACCAGCTTCCACTAAACCTGCCACTAATAAAAACACGAAAAATCGTTATATACGTTAGTTATGCGTTAAATGATCACATTCGTTTGCAGATTCACTTCTACTTCTTGCTTGCAATTAAACTGGTCTCACTTTTAAAACCAAGTGCATTACGTAATGTCTAAAACTTTCATGTCAGTAAGTACTTTGTTCAAGCCTTCTATGTATTGGAGTAAAGTACCCTACAAACGTACGATGTCAGTGGTCCCACTCCACATTTTTTCGCTCGTTATCTAATAGTAGCTATACCTCAACCTGAAACGTCATGAACCTCAAAGGATTTTTACTCGTCTAAACTGTATGCGATGTGTTGTATACAAATGTTTGGTAGATAGTATATCAAATTTAACGAGTATCTGATTCCTTCATGCATGTCTGGTTCTCCATAGGCACCGGAAACTGAAAATTACCAACATTAATCGTACATCTTCAATAGGTCTGATGAAAATGGGTTCGATGTGTTTCGAAGTATCAAGCCTATTATTTATAATCGTGTCTTTAATCATGTTTAACTCTATATTATGTACAAGCTAAAAAGGTTAGAATTCTCAAATAACCGCTTAATTTCGACTGCTTACCTTCCATCTGTTCCCGCACTCATTACAAAGAACAAAGGTAGTCATTGGCTCGTCAGCACTTCTCGTTTGAACCTATAACGGTAAAAGAGAGTGGAAATTCACAAAAGTGAACTCGTACCAAACCTTATTTAGGAGTTGCCGATGGTATAGACTCAATATATAATGCTCTGCGAACACTCTCCCATCCATCACTTTACTTCACTTTGTTTGTTTGGTTTCGCTAGGCGTTCCAAGGAATGTTTATGCTTGTTTGCATTGTATTACAGACCAGCTAAACCAACATGTTCTTATAAGACCAAAGCTTAAAAAAGTGTCATCGAGAAGCAGTGCATGTGATATGTGACAACAGACCAAGGGGTCAGTTAAAGGGAATAGAAAGGATACCAGGCATAAATGATCCAATGATAATGCTAATAGGGTAATGGACGTCCACCAATATTATGAAGCCATGACATATTTAGCATCCACGAGGAGAAAAGCAAAGAATTTCGCGACCATGAAACATGGCACCAATGACCAACATTTGCTATTAAATTAATGGGGGCACTTCTGCAAATTGCCATGGTACCACTTTTCACATCTGATATAGCAGCTACTGAGTGAAATAGAATCTCTTCGATTTCCTTCGAAAACAACCAATAAACTTAAACGCTCCATGATTTTCGCTGATTATGAACGTCGATTGCTCAACAATAATGAATATGGGAGACGGCATACGTCGCTGTTTCTCCATTGATCAAACCCCCGTCAACGCAAAAGGCACCAAATGAATGACGAATCATTTTTTAAAGGTAACCCTTGATCCCAAAACCGTGGAAAGATACTTTGCTTCAATAATGACACAAACAAAACTAGTAAGCAACAAGCGACTACAAATACATTTCCATGTGTGCTTGGTCGGCCAGGACATCGTCTTTCTTTATCTTTAAATAGTCGTAAGGTGCCGACTTGTGTTCAAGCATCAAAGATGAGTCTTGTTACACTCCAGTAGTAGTTCAGCTCATTCACAGAACCATCTCTCGGGCAGCATCAATCTTTCCAGACGAATCAATAAAAAAATCGATGAATAAACTGTTGTGTACCGTCTAATGTAATATGCCTTCTTTATATTAAAAATGTGGTCATTTACAGCTAGTAAGCTAAGTATCAGAGAGAAAAAACAATTTGCTACAGTTAAACAATCATTTTACTGTATTTTACTCGAGATACGACTGCCATGTACTAGGAAGCTTAGCACTCGCTTCAGTTTTGAAACTCGCAGAATTTTCCGGGTTTCCAAGGGGCAATATCATCTTTTCCTCACATCATCCCGTTTCCAATACGTCAAAATAAGAAATTAAAGCCGTCATAATATAAAGTTCTATTTTTAATTAATGGCGTCTTTTCTACACGTGAAACTAAATGAAGTATAGCACATATTCGATAAGAGAAAAATTATGACCCTTTAAAGGAGCCTTTCACGCTATATCGCATGACTGTTCAGGTATTTTATGCAGACGGCCATGCATTGGCTGCTCTCTTGCAGTTAACAAACAGCTATTTTTGCTTGCGTATAAATATGGAAGTTAAATATAAGAATAAGTTCTCCTTATGCAGTCTTAAGGTCGTTGTGCCCTCTATCAAGTAACAAAAGTTAGGAAAATATTTTAAATTTCGAAAAGTGAATACTATCTAGCATAGAATTCTTGTATCTACTTACAGGTACAATTGAAATAAAGACAGTTCATGAAAAGTAACGTAAAAATAATTATTTAAACCTATAAAACCATAAATTGTGGTGGCATATGAGACGTTGCATGCGACGTGGCATGTCACTTGGGGATAAACCTATACAAAAGTATTAAATCTTTCACACCGAAGTGGCATACCATGTGCCAAATGCGAGGTGACAATTCTGTGCCACTCGAGAAACGGACCAGGCCATATTTCAATTTTAATTTTTCTAAACAAATATTTTGTATCACTAAAAACTTTCAAAAGTTTTGCCTTTTTGTAGTTTTTTCTAGTTATCAACACCAACAAAGCAAAAACCTGTTGGAGAATACCCCATTATCACACACGTGTTACGGCACGACATAAGGGTTGTCCTTAATTTCACATGTCATGGTAGTTCCATCAATCGGATGAATAAAAAAGAGAAGCTATTTTTAGGATAGGGGAAGCAGGATGAGAGTTTATTAATCAAACTTTTTGAAGTCGCTTTAAGCGCTAGCACTAAAATTCTCTTTCTGAATTCACCTTCCCCCCAAAACCAATCAATGAGGAAGGTTTTAGGCTCCATTGTCGTCTCACCTACCCTTTCATATTGATAAAGAAAGGATGTAGAGTATGGAAATTGGCAACTCGCTACGTCATTAATAATGGTTCCCCTTGCCTTGACTTCTACCTTGTTAGGATGTAATGCTAAAAGTCGGAGAAGGAAGTGAGAGGATCTGGTGTTTTTAAGAAAACATAAGTAACTTTGTTAAGGCCATATGATGTGTAGAGATCACTACAATTTTTAGTGTTATTAACTCCCAAAATAGGCTTTTCATGTGCTTCATCAACCACAAAGGTGCCACGTCCGTACACTTTTTACATTTCCGTCGATATGCGCAATCAAACTGGAAATGTTTATTTGACGATAACGAACTGGTGATGTAGCGGCAACAAGGTCTTTTCGTTTGTCTATTTCTAATTAATTTTGAAGGAAAACTCTCGATGAAATAACTGATCATTTAGTTCATCTTCCGTATCCAAACACCGCAAGTGATAACTTCGATTGTAAAAATTGTTTCAGTGGTTTTTAAAATACTTTACTCACAACGTTGTTGCTACCATGTAACCCTGAGCTGTCCCATAATGCCATGCGTTTTCTGTTTAGTTGTTTGTCAATAACACATTTCTTAACTTTGCAATTATATTATATTAGCCTTAAGTAAGAATTGACTGTAACACGCTGTAAAGAAATGCAATGAATTTACCAGGGAGTCAGTTGAGATAATGATGCTTATTTCTTAAGAGTTATTAATATTTTTGATATTGGTAGAACGGTTTTGCGCAGAGGAATTCTGACTTCCAAATATATTAATTTATCTTAATAACATGGTTTTGGTCGGTACTATGAATGATTTACGGAAAGAACCTTTACCTTCACTAGGGCATGATGTTACTGCAAATGATGTCTGACTTTATTACTGAAAACATAATCTGCTGTTTCAATTAAGGAAACAAGGATGAGTCTTGATGGATACTGCTTTCGCAGTAAGGATGAACTTGTTTCCTCGCAGCTATTTTGGACCTCTGCAATACACTACACAAGTGTTGGTCGTCCGTATAATTTGTTTATAGATGTGCTAAGCGAGGACACTGGTTTGAACCCAGCGGAACTCAAGATAGCAATGCAAGACAGGGATGACTGGAGACGAAGAGCCAATTTGATCCTGGCAAACTGGCCGATCTGATGATGATGATTCTAAGTAGCTAACTATTGACTTGTCCTGGAGCAGGTTATCATATGAATAACTGCTCGAGGGCTGCAACATTAATACGTAGAGTGCTAGGATTAATTGATTTTTGTAATGTTGGACAATAGCCATCAGCGCACCCTGAACATGTGACTACGAACCTATTTCACATATCAAGTCCACTTATTCGTATGTTTTCCGCGGTGAAATCCTGTAAAGCTAATAAGAATACATTCTCTTGTATTTGTGACCTCAGCAAGATGATCCAGAACTATCTTGAACAAGTTTAACAATCCCTTTTACGTCCTATTGACCTTCGGCGTATAAGGAAAGGATATTTAATATCCTTTAGCACATCACCGTCCTCTACAACTCATGTCATATCGATACTGTGACATTCATTGCATGCTAAAACTTCAAATTATTTCCGCCATGAAATGTCGGCATGCATAAATCCCTTTACACTTGTTCTTACGAAGGAGCATTTCATTCCTGAGCTTCTTAAAACTCTTCGATAGAAACAAAGTTGGCGAAGATTAGTTATACTGCCCGTTTGCAGAAAATCGCGTTTCCCTAATCATCATGCAATATTTTCATTCCATTCAATCTATATTCCTCCAACATTGCAGCACCGACCAAACAAGACGGGCCTTATTTAAAAGCAATGCTATCAAGATAAGAAAATATATTTGGGAGTCGGAATTTCTTCCTCTGCACACAACCGTTCTACCAATATCAAAATATTAATGATTCTTTAGAAATAAAGACCATTATATCAACTGGCTTTCTGGTAGCTTTTATTGCATTGCTTCATACCGCGTCAAGTCTTACATTAGGCTCATAATACATTCACAAAGTTCAGAAAATTCTATTGAGTTCGGCATGTAACACTAACACGAATCACTTTCGCGCGGATTTGCCTGACCGACCAATGGTATCAGTCGCTTCGGCTTGTTGATGAAAGGATTTACAAATAACGGGGGGTAGCTGACTTTAGATAACAAAATGGTTTTACTTAAAGAAACTTGAGGCTTGCTAATTCCGCTTCAGAAGTCGGACTCTTGTAACACATAAATATATCTTTTCTAGGCAGGATAATTGTGAGATACTAGCAGAATTAAGTCTCAAAGAAAGCAGTTTGAGAGCACTAAATAGTTAAGGTTGTCTTATATTCAAAAACTAATACTGCCGTTTGAGTAGTACTTGCAGCATACGTTTAACTCGTAGATTTAAGTATAATCTCATTTGCTAGCGTAGTATTGGAAGGTTTGTTAGAAATGTTGAAGGTCAGAGCTACGTAATATTAGGTTTCTAGAGTTTTAAACTCGTAAGATCCTCTATCTAGTAAACACACGCACCCTATCTGTGTTTGTCAATAGCAACAAAAAGCTGCTCTTCTAGCCGATTTGGAGCTGGTCAAAGCTATCATCTAATCAAGAGAATAGAATTTATTGACGAACAATATCTCACATGTGTTCAGAGAAATCACTGACGTGCGTGAATTGTCTTGATAGGACAAAACAAGATTTGACGCGATCTATTGTCGAATATACCAAACAAGTCTCATGCAAATAATGTCTCTGGCACCAGCAAAATGGAATTCGATTGGTAGCTAAGGCAACACTTTATTTTAGACGTTCGGAGTGATTTCTGTACTACATTGTTTGTTAGGAATCACAATGACTACATGGAAAGTAGATTGGAAGCTGATGCTTGACTTGACAAAGGTTATAAAACTGCAGTTGCGTACGTGAAATCTTCGATTGACGTGACTGTTGTAGCGCATTACAATTAATTTAAATGCGGCAGTTATCACACGATCTGTGATGCCATTGGCAGTAAGGGTTAAATTGAAATGGGAGCCATTTACTAATCAATAAATAATCCTTCAAAGTGTTGAAATATAGTTTTCTCTTAATAAGACTTCTTAAAGGTGCAGCTGAAGTCATTTGGTGGAATATTTCAGTAAAACATAAATTTTGGCATCAGTGGTTCTCTTTTCTTTCCAAATGTGCCGTGAATTTCATGAGAAACTTGTTCAAGGACACTGTTAAGATCCTACTTCCTATCAAAATATATGAGCTTTGACTATGTATGTATCAAAGGAACGTTTGAATACGAATATATAATAGATAATAATGATGTTGGACTATCGCAAGAGAAAATGATCAATTAGCATTGTAAAAAAGTTATCACAGGGTAGGACAAGAGGATAGTTATTAATTATCAACAGGACCGACTTAATTTTCTTCCATAGAAGGAGAGCCTTCATGAGGCCGAGCCCTGTTTCCTTTGAACAGTCTCAAGGTTCTAATAATACGTCATTACTATCATTACTGATAAAAAGCTTTTTCAACAAAGCATTTCATATTACAAGAATGTCTACAGAAAATATTTAAAATATGACTTTAAACATTTTGCTATTAAGGAATACATTAATTACAAAGATGGTTTCGTATCAATAAATTTGCTTTTACAAATAAAATTGTGTGGGATTTAGAGATTTTCCTTCTTTCGATCTTTTGACGTGTTTGACTGGTGATATAGAATGAAAAGCTGAATGGTGAAAACATAGGACCACGAGGAATCGAACCCCGTCCTTTAGCATTGCAACGTGATGTGCTAGATATTACACCATGGTCCCATACCATTGAGGCAGAGAAATTTGGGATGTCATTTGTTTCGTTCGGCGTCACTAAAATTCTAAGTTAGCCCTTGACTGCTTGAATATTAAAAAGACCGACAGCAACCGTCAAGCTTTGCAGAAATTTCAAATTTCAGAATTACTTAATTTAATAAAGATTTCCAAATATTATTAGAATTGAGACAAATGAAGTTCACTATGTTTGAATTACAAACTGTTGACTTACAAAGACGTAACTATAGATTTCTATCTTTAAGGACAAATGAAACGGCACAATTTTATCACAATTTTAGATTATAATCGAAGCTCTTAGAGTGATTAGAATTGTCATAGCAAAGTTGAAAATCCACCTAATATTGAATACATGTTCTCAAAACTAGATGTATGTCCATCAGGGCAATTCTATTTAATGTTTGTTGCCATACAGTGTAAATAGTGACAGTCAATGGCAAACATGACCGTTTATAGTGATTCAGGAACGACCTTTATATTGGCGGCCATGCTAGTATTTTGTAGTTGGTGGTGGTGATGATGATAATGATAGTTTGTATCATCATGTCAGTAATGATTTAGGGATATATATTATTTTATGCTTAAACTGTCATAGGTTGTGCGAACTATAATAGTTTAATAATTAAAATATATCCAAGAGCATCGCCCCTGATGCCTATGAACACTCTGTATTGATTATGTTTAAAAATTGTATCACATAAGAAATATCTATAGAAATGAAACATGACAGAGGATAGATCAACATATGAACCTTAAACCACCCCAATATATTTGTAAAAAGGTCTCCCTTTGACCAAACTCCTCAAATTGAGACAGGTGGGACATTTAAAAAGGATTTTAAGAAAGCGCTACCGTAAATTTTACTTTTAGGGGGCAGACCTCAAATTCAAAGTTGTTGTGGTGATTAAATGTCTTAGTAGCAACAATAGCTTTTACGGATTTCTGCAGTGGATTGATAAATTAAACAATGTAGGATACTGTGTCCCTCAAAGCAGTTGATTCTTGACGTCATCACTTCATTATGGTATTATTTTTAGCTGAATATCTTTGTCCAGAAGGTGTAGAGGTGGTCCGGGTTTGAGGATACTTCTTCAAAAGCTGTTAACTGCTGGTTATGGACAATTGAGATCATTATCAACGAATGTCGTGTACTTTGTGCCTTCTTCAAAAGACACACAGCGGTAAAACAGATCGCTTCTGTCCTTAATTGGGGCCAAGGTGGTGGATTCTAAACAAAACTTCATCTTGCTAAAGGATAATTGCGTGGATGCATCATCATAAATGACGCCGTATTGACGCAAAAGTCAGATCATAGGTCGGATTAGGTTAATACGATTTCTAAGCATTGTTCAGGTCATTCTCCATTTTGTTTTCGCCTGGTTTGGGGTTTACAGGCTAAGTTAAACCGAAATAAAACCTGTTTGTTGATTTATTGCCACAAGACCTTCTCTATAGTGGCCTGATGAACAAAGATATCACAAACAATGGACGGTTCCTGCTGTAGGCATTATTGTGGTCTAATGACAGATAAAATCACTCACGCAAGTTCTCTGAGTTTGGTGAATATCAACTAAGAGTGTAGAAAACAACACCAAACAAAATATCTGAAATGACTATTAGATAGACAGTTGATTCTCAACAGGGGTCTGGAGACCCCGTTAGGGATAGGGGGATTTTAAAGGGGGTCAAATTGAGACAGAGGAGAATAGGGGCTCCAGCAGCTACTTTCATGTTTTATTGCTTTCCTTATGTCAGAATGAAAAAACAACAACAAAAGAAGCGGGTAAATATTGCTCTTGTTTACACCCTTTTCGCACATATTTTACTTTAAAATTTAATAAGTAAGTTGCAACACTTTTATTGACGTTTATTTAGTGGTGTACTTGTTTGATATCGATGGTGTAAGACAATGCCAAATTCCCTCGGACCCAGGGGGAGGGGCACTTGAAAATTTTGATAGCTCAAGGGGGTAATTTGCTATGTAACAACAAATCTACAGCAAAATATCAAAATAGATGAGACTTTCACGATCTCAAAACCAAATGAAAAACATAGAAGCGAAATAATTCAGGCTTAAAAAAACATACAGTTAGGATCCAAAGCACCACTTTAGATACTCTGATTATAACCCACCGTATTTATCAACTGACTGCTTTCCTACAACCTTTAATCAAGCTTTTATTTATA
This sequence comes from Alatinidae sp. Z8VKAUB7J3, assembly GCA_010016025.2. Classification (NCBI taxonomy): domain Eukaryota; kingdom Metazoa; phylum Cnidaria; class Cubozoa; order Carybdeida; family Alatinidae; species Alatinidae sp. Z8VKAUB7J3. The sequence goes on along the minus strand of JAAAKM020006971.1, from coordinate 77,291,709 downwards.
AAAGAACCACATCTCCGTTTTGCGATACAAGACCAGATTTTCATCCTAAAAATCGTGGAACAAAAGTGGAACTAAAGTGCTACAACATCGCGTCGTATACTTTAAGGAAACATGTGTCGTCTATTGCTTGATAAACAGTTGCCGCTCGTAGGTACTTTACAAGTGTGCCTGATACGTCTTTACATCAACCTTCTTGTTGACAATGTTTAATGTCGTCGTCCTCGCTTTCTGCCTTTATAGTCTTTTATCTTTATAAGCGGGGCCTTCTTCCCCTTCTGCTCCTCGGCCACGTTTTCCGTCTTTTTTTCAGATTATATTTATATCGGCACCCGGATGAATTAAACAGATCCCTCTTGTCCCCTGTGAACCTAATAAGGGAAAACCCATAGCAAGGTTCACCCATAGAGCACGCCATATTCTCTCCTGTTGAGATCCTATTTCAAGGAAAGCGAAAATTTTGGCCAAGAGTTATTGCACTCCCCTTTTCTGTAGCGTGTGGACGAGTTATGTGGAAGTTAACTTTTCAACATACTACCATTTATAACTACCACTGTTCCTGCTATTGCAACTGTTACCACTTTGATGTTCCTTCTTGCAACATTGAAGTTGTATTCGGGTTGAAGTGGGTAAATCGATGGAAAAACGTAAATAAATAGTTCTATCACTTGCCCATGTGTTGCCTCGACGATTCAAATTTAAGAAGCTTGCATCAGTGCAAGATTTTTTTTCACTTATTTAAGTATGGTAACTCTATACTGTTCCTTCATAACTGTAAGGCAGACCAAGCAGTACTATTACATGTTGATCAGCAAACAAAACTGAAGAGTTTTAAACTGACTGCCTTGCTAAGTTGACAGCAAGCGTTTTTGAATAACAGGTATTTGATTGAGAGGGGCAGAGCTGTAACTGACGGATTGCAACCAAAGTTTCTGAGGTGGCCCATTCCAAAACCCAGTAAGAGGGGGGGCATGTCTGTGACCACTGTTATGGGTTTGTACCACTACCTTTGGTGTGCTTTTATATCCTTACTCCCTTCTGGGAGCACTTGGACACTGCCCACATAAAAGACTTCTTATTGGATTTCTATGTCTATATTGCTGAGAGAGTTTCTTGACTTAAGCAAGTAGACTCAGATGAAATAGGTGATACCCAGGAAGTGACGTATGAATTAAGCACTTCAATAGGAAGAAGCAGATTAAATCACTAGAAAACTAGAAGAAAATTGTGGTTAGTTAATTTAGTGATTCATACGTGACAATGGTTTTCGGAAATGGGCTTGTCGTATTGAAGATTAAATAATATATAACTAAAAAATTATACTAATTGGTGAATCATAGTTCTAAAAAAGATCCAACTTCACCTATTGGCATCAAAAGTGTTCTCTGTTAACATCAATCACTTTAAACATATCTTAAGGGGTGATAGTAACTGCGAATATTTCACATTTATAGGGCTTTCAAAGACTTCATGCATTAGAAAATCTTTTTTTAAATTAGTTTACATACAAGTGATGGATTTCATGGCTACATGGCAGATGAAGGGATGATTTCTAAATATGTTGACACAGGGAGGCTTTAAGCGGCTTACAAGGTATTGGCAGTTCTATATAACTTAAGCTAGAATATGGCACGAAATAGCGTAAATATATTTTACTGAAACGCTTATTTCATCTGAACCTCCTCAGAGTACTAACGTCAGAATGTCTGAAATGGAATGTGTGAAAGAGTATACCCAAATGTATTTTGAAGGAGCCAATCAGAAATTGGACTGCCTGAATGGCTCGTGTTGAAAAAGAGGGCACTAAATTCTGTACCAGCATGTATAGAAAACCTACACTTTTCAGCCAATATATCTCCTGGAATTCATTCTGCCCCAAAACACAGAAGATTAACCTCATCAAAACTTTAGTTCACCGTGCTCTCATGATTTGCTCAGATGTAAAGTTAGAACAGAACTCAATTTTCTAACACAAACTTTTCCTTCTAATGGCTATCCTGAAGACATTGTTGACAGTACTATTAGATCTAAATTTTCACAGTTCTCCAAAGAAAAATGCTTCGGACCTAAAAAATGTCCTGTATACTTAAGACTACCATGGCATGGAACGTTTTAAAAACCAGATCAAACAGGCCATAGGGAAGTGTTCTGGCACTGTGCTTTGGCACTCCAATCGAAAGGCCAGGTCTGCATCTCATTTGGCCGTTCTAGAGTCAATCCACATAAAAGCAAGAAAACCTTTGCTATGCAGACAAAAAGAATTTGTTTTCTCACTAGGCCTATTCAATTAATCATGTTGTAATGGACCAAGATTGGTCCAAAAACACAAGCCATTCAGGCAGTCCAATTTCTGATTGGCTCCTTCAAATACAGTTGAGTATACTCTTTCAAACATTCAATTTGGTCATTCTGGCATTAGTACTCTGAGAAGTGTCAGACAAAATAAGCTTTTCAGTATATACAATATGTTTACACTATTTCATGCAATATTCTTGTTTTGTATCACTAACAAACTATTTGAACAACTAAAGCTGCTTATAAAGATGTGTGTGACAGCCAAAAATTCTATCCTACCACTTTGTAAAGGCTTTTATCAAAATTATGTTCTGTTGATTTGTATAATATTCATGAATTCATCAAAACCATTACAATAAAGTTTGGCTATTCTTTCTAGCTTATGACAATATATACATAAATAAAATTATCCGGTCAACATCCTCAAATTGTAAGCTATCGTGGTAATGCTCCACTCTTTCAAAATTATATATAATTGCAATGTCTCTGCTGAGAATATGTATATGTCTGGCACTGATGAAGGCTCAAAGCCAAAACACAATAAATTTTAATCAATGAATTTACCCATACCCACTGAATGGAGGAGAATTTGCAAAAAAGTCACATAACAATCTCTGCCTTAGCATTTGGGCCTGATAGTCCAATGGTTGAGGTGTGAGAATGTGTTTGAAAACAGTGCTCTTAATATAATTCACTGCTGTATCATTCCAAGTTTCTGGGATTGTAATGTCACACTGCTATAATTGTCCTAGCCTGCCTTTCTGACCCAAGCAAAAATCCTTTGATGCATTTTCTCACGAAATTTTGGATAGCTCAATATAAAAATATATAAAATTGTTTAGGCTTTTCTTTACTGAAATAAATGTATAGGATCAAAATATAACTCTGTGGCACTGATGTTTGTAACCTCTATCAGGATAGTGTGTCAAAATGCACTTCTTCGAGTATCAAAGTTAACAGCTTTCAACTATCCTGTTTGTGTTTCATACGGAAACAATTTGCCCTTTGTACAAAAAAGTACAGATTAATTGCATGAAGTTGGACACACTTTTGTTTCTCTGACAGTAAGGTTTGTCACTCGTCAATTAACTCATATATATACTGGGCTAATCAGTCAATCTCTCTTGCTAAAAAAAGGCAACATCTTTTCTACACTTGGCACAGGAGTCCAGTTGGAAAAATGGGCCACCAAAGCAGTTCTTCGAAAAAGAACAGACCTAACAACCAATAACTTAAACATAATTTCTTGAGCTCTTCTGAAGATGTCATATTTTAGGACATCAAGAAGTTCATTAGCATTCCAGATATTCTAAACCTAGGAGATTGTGCTTCTGGCACAAAAGTGCTTGACATATAACTTAACTATATATATCTATATATAAAACTTTTGAAGCACAAGCCCATCTATTTAATTAATTTAATACATCCCCCTTTTACACAATCCAATAATGACAACTATTGCTACAATCTCTCACAACCATTTTAAAACTGAAATCACATTCATGTGGTTTCAGTTATGTAAACATAATGAGTGTGCTGCTGTATGTACCTTTGTAAGCCATTTACGGTTCAATGCTTATACAGAAATTGTTATTTTATGTTTTGGTATTGATATAAAGCTTCTATTTCAATCAATTTTTTCTTTTGGCCTTTTGAAATTATATGTACAGAAATAGAAAATTTTTCTGAGCAATCACAGTTGCAAAGAGTGGTGTCTGTGCATAGCAGCATTTAAACTACACAAGAGAGCTTGGTAAGAATAGTGAAATGTGTACTTCTAGGCAAGTTCTTAAAATTGCCTTTACCATAGAAAGTGAGGTCAAAAATTTACAACCTCTCAGTCACTGGTGAGAAGCAGTGGATTTGAAACAACATAGTACTAAAAGGTCTGACGTTCAAAAGCTGTAGTTTGTGCCTACATGCATGATTACATAATTAATACATTTAGGCATAAAAAATTGTCTTTCTTACTATATGAATTGTTTCATACACAAGTGTGCAGCAAACTCAAATAGCTTTACACTCACTAAAAATGCAACAAAATCTTCCAACCACATTATTAAAATAATATTTTACATATATGCACTATTTCTGGTACCCTTGGTAACAAATTTACTTTAAAAATCTTTTGATATATAAATATGACAGCACCTCAATTTTAAAATAAATGTTCATAACCATGGCCCTGCATTGGTCCAGAAGCTAGTGCACCTACCTTCCATGCTAGAGGATATGGGTTCCATTCCCCGGAGGGCCATTGGTGAGGTAGGAATTCTGGTCTAGGATATCTGGTCTTAATGTGCTCTAAGCTACAAAGTCTCATAAAAGTGGAGATCACTCTAGACCCAGTCAAGGGGTGTAAGGCATAAAATCACATCATCATTGTCAATCACTCCCCTCCAATGGCAAGAAATATAATGTTGTCACAAGAAAATGGTGACAACCATCTCACTGACCTTACCTGTAAGATCTTGAAAATCTATTACAGGTATATCTTTACATTTATTATAATTCCATGGCCGGTCAAATTCTGGAAAATATAATAATACTCACTTTGCCTTCCAAAGCAATTATTACATATATGTACATTGACCTACAGATGTATTACTCACATAACACATGCTGCTATGTCTACTTATTCCTATTTGAAGAAAGACAACTGAATTTTTGTTATGAAGTTTTCACTTTGTTATTCAAACCATAATATATATACCACTGTTTTGAGAGTACTAAATTTTGTATGTTATTGTTATATATTGTCCATGCACATGTTTATATTTATATGTACACATCCCAGTATATAGCATTGTTATATTATTAAATTGTTTATACTTTGAGTGCATATGTATATGTGTATATATACATACTCCAGTATATACATCTATATTGCATAAAATTACATGTTTTCTTTAACCTTTTAATTGTATTTTCAAATAACAATAAATACAACAAAATAACTTATATGTAGGTATTACCGGTATCTTATTACTTATATTACTATTATCTTGCATTCAAACAAATTTTAATGACAGGTCAGATTTAACTCCCTTTTACCATTATATATTGCAGAGGACCAGTAGCCCCTTTCTTCTGAGCAATGCTATTTAATCTGCTCCCCTTCCTCTGATGCATATGTACTAAGTGTGTCCCCCCTATATCTTGAAGTGTAACCCTAATACAATATATATACATTTTCCATGACACGTAAATAGCCTATTCAAAACTGATCATGCTTGTGAGTTGCACAAGAGCGTGTACATATATCAAATATATCGGACTTAATTAAATATATACTTTGCGATGGCCACTCTTTGAAAATTTTACCTCAGCACAAACAAGCTAAGGCACACCCTGGATATAAACTTTGCGAAATGTTGATTTGTATGCAGCTGCGGTGGTGATCGTTTTACAACTTACAAATAGTTACGGCAAATTTGTTTCAACTTCACACCTTACTATATCATTTATATTACTTAAAAATATTAAATCACAAAGGCTCACCTGTAATAAAAGGCATCGATTGTCTAACAATGACAATACTTGCATACAAGTATATTAATAATCGTAAGTTGTGTACGGCTTGGGACCTCATTAGCAAGCACGTTGTCACTCTCAAAAAATAAACGACGTGCAGCATCTGTAGACTTTCACGGCCTATATTCAATGACATCAGTAAATTACTAATGTTATTAAAATATCTACCAGACATTAAACAGGCAGAATGTGATGGAACTTAGAAAATCAAAGATCGTACAAATTATCCTTGTTCTGGCCCACCATGGCACAGCCAGTCAAAATAAACACTACGCATAGAAAATCTGCTACCATAACTTATATCCACTTGTTAATTGAACTTAAAACAATTTTAAAAGACGTTGTAAATTGGATGTATGATTTTAAGCAATGAATACCATAAAAAACTTACTGTTTCTGCAAGTTTTCGAAGTTGCTTCTCACGTTCGTATTGAGTAATAAGTTGCTCGTTGTCCTCGGAAATTAACTCCAGTTCGAGAGTTCGTTCATTCTCATCCGTATAAGCTGAGTCTAGCTGTTCCAAAACATTGACCACCATTGGCATTAAATTTTCTAGCACTTCTTGTCCATAACTAGCAATCATACGTTCAAACTCTGCGTAGATACTTGTGGCAAGTGAAGATACTCGTTCAGACATCATAGAGCTACCACTCTCATCATTGCTGCTGTAAACCGCTTCTTGTTGGCGGCTGAGCGCCAGGTCTAGGTGCTCCATGTTGTCCTTGATGAAGCACTGAACACTTCCAACGTACGATTAAGTTAGGCCCTGGCAAATTATAAATACGCGTTGCTACATATTTCCCATGTCATTTCCCTGAACTTGCAGTCATTTTGTCAAACTGCTGGATTGTCATTTCTTGGCTAGCCCAAAAACAGACAAATTACGCAAAAGACATAATACAGCCCAAGCAAGCCCTCGAAAACCAAAACAACTCCTCAAATCGCCCAATATCTGTATGGGAAACCCTCGCTTTCTGGGGACGGTTGCACCTAGACATGGACCTTTAGAAATTGTTTAGTCCCTTAATTAAGTTCCAATTAACGTTATTTGCCTTTGTTGAAGTTTGACCCGTTTTCGTCATTCTTTAGTGGCAACTTTTTTAGATACTGCTCCTGGGGACGTGTGTATCACCATTCAAACCAAATTCAAAGGTCATAGGCTGCAAGAAAACAAATCAATCCTGAGGATTATCACAACGAGAAGGTAAGGCATTTATGTTTACCTATGTCGTTCTTTTTTGTCAGAAATTCAATATCATTCTGTTTCTACCTGTAAATGCTTGGCGTTATTTAACCATTCAGACTTAAATTTGCTCTCTGGGTGACCCTCCATTTCTTGAGTGTTGAAAACCTCATTGCAAACAGATGTTCAATCCCACAATAGCCAAAACAAGCCGAATTCAGTTGCTAAATAAGCCCAATCGGTCGAAAGATCGCATTTCCTCGCAACACCGCTGATAAGAGCTGCGACTTGCCTCCTTTTCAATTTCACGCTGAAGCACTGTTTTCATTTCGCTCGTTCATCTGCGTCATCCGATAAGGAACGGGCCTATGTCGCAGCCTAAAACACAAACAATCGTACTTGAGAGAACCACATAATACAGAAACAAAAGGGGATTTCGTAGGCGATTTAGAGACGTATATCTAAACCCTTGCTGAACAGCTGAAAAGGTGGGGCTATTCAAAGCCAGGTAACTCCTTTTTGCGACGACATTTGGTAATATCAGGCTGGTGTAACAATTGTCTTTCCTAACTTAGCGGTAAGAATAGCTAAGGTAGAAATTTGCTTCACGCTGTCAGGCATACTTCAAAAGAGTCGTGTGCCTTCAACTTTGCACAGACATCGCTGCGCATGCCCGACACAAACAACGTTTTTTACTGGTATGACATTTGAAAACTGCTAGAAATGCAGACCTTGTAATAACAACTACATAAACAAAGTTGTAGAGGGTTTTAAGTGAAGAACAAAGACTTCCAAGCCCTTATAAAACTTTCGAATGTCACCTGCATAAATTTATGACCATTCCGCCAATTTCCAGCAAAGACATTGATTAAAAGCGAAGAAGTCTTTGATTGGACCCTATATCACAAATTAAAGTATAATCTCTAAGTGAAATGAACTTGATGTATTTTCAATCAACAGAGAAAGGGAAAACGTGCTTTGACGTCAACGGCGGAATATTTGATTCTTTGCAAAACGAATTAATAAAATCCAGTGAATTTAGATTCTGTGAGAGTTCATTTGATTTAAAGTGGACGTGCCTTTCTTTGAATACTCAACAGTTTCTATATCCAATCATGGCATGGATCTTTTGTCCAAACTTTTTTTCTTTAGTGTCATAATTGGTCATGGTAACATAGAGATGTGTGTGTATGTATGTATGTATGTATGTATGTATGTATGTATGTATGTATGTATGTATGTATGTATGTATGTATGGTTTTAGTTTTAGTTTTAGTTTTAGTTTTAGTTTTAGTTTTAGTTTTAGTTTTAGTTTTAGTTTTAGTTTTAGTTTTGAACTAAGTTTAGCGATCCACCTTTTAATGTATCTGGTAATCAATTACGCGCTACGTGAATACGGAATGATGATAGCAATGTAAGTAAGGGAACATGTTTGAGGGTGGCATCTTAATATTCTTAGCCCGTGACTTTGTGTGCTTCATCTATCTGATCAAAATGTTACTCTAGGAGCTGTACGATGAACGTGTAACGTCGTGTTCTGTGAGGAAGCTTTCAGACCGAAGTCAAGTGGTATAGAAGTGGCACGTGGCACATGCAGTATGACACTTGACAATCGCGTAAAAGATTTGATACGCTTGTATAGATTCCTTCCCAAGTGGCATGCTACCTACAACGTGTCACTTCAGTGTTAAAGCCCGCTAAAACGACGCAGAAAACGTCAAGGACACGTAGAAAAGCGACTCAGTATTAATTTATAGTACTTTTCCACTTACGGATTATCAGTCGCCATTCTCTACCTCGAGTTATCTGTACGATAGTTGTAAGTACTGTACACACTACTCGCTACCCAGAAGTGAACTTTACAGAATGCGTGGTAGGAAATCCTTGCTGATTGGTTGGTATTTGTGTACTTCCCACAAGTCTAAAATGTTTTTAATATAGTTATCTCTCGGACAGGCGTACAAGAAACGAGAATGTTTTTCCTTTCACGTCTTACAATAAGGACGGGAAATTTCATTTGTGGAAACAAATCGTATTGTTGCTAGGTTACAATTGTTTTTGTTTTCAAAATATCGTACATCTGGAATATACGACAAAGCAAGAGCCAATTATATCTGAGTGGATTTACACCGATTTCGGCGCCATTTGCTGTCATTGTTTTGTGCGGTAGCCTTCCTGTCCTTTCTTTCTAATCCGCATCCACATTGGGACACCAAATTACATTTTGGAAGATAAAACTTTGTCCCTAAAATTATCAGTGCCCACAGAGTCACTCCACAACCCTGTAGTCTGGTTTTTCGAAGTTTGGAAAGTCTCAGGGGGTAGTGCTCTGCTTCTTACGTGCCATTAATGAACTTGTGGTTCGAGATAATCAAGTGGTATTGATAGTCGGGTTTCTATCCTTTGATGAATTTTTAAATGAGGTCTCTTGGGTGTTCCGTGCCCTTGTTTATGACATTGGAGTAGGATGTTGTAAACAAATGTAATCCGCCATCTCCTGAGTTTTAGTGCATTAAGAAACGATAGCTCTAACGCTTTAGATTACATTCGAAAACTGGTCCTACACAATTTTGAAGATACATTAAAATGTAGATTCCCACCTACACGTTTTTGGTAATTTTGCTCTTGCAATTTGGCTCCACTTAAACGTCGAGTGACTGTTTGTAGACTGTAATCGCTGTTAGTCTTATTTTTTGTATAGAGAGGGTCAATAAGAAAGGCTAGCTTTCATCCAACTGCAAATTGTGTACGTAAAACCACCTTCAAAAACTCGGCTTCCTAAAGTATCGATGAACTTTAAGAATGTCAAGAATAGAACAACGTGTAGGTATGAATACTTTTGCAATTTTATTTTCTCTGTCGTTGGATGAGTTTCCTGAATTCGTTGAGCTTTAGAACATGCAAATAATTTAGGATGCTGTGGATGGAACGGGAGAATATTGTTGCCTGATCGAGGTTCTGCTGGCCCTAAGGTATACTTTAATGGGTGGCCTTAAAACACAGATGTATCTACAGTCAATAAGATTCCAGACAACACAAGAACAATCAAGTAGCTGAAGGTCTATAGCATTAATAATATAAAAATATAGCAAATCATTTTTGTCATCGCCCGATGGTTATGGTATTTTCCTTATTTTTTGTAGCCCGGATTTTTGACCGGCCTTAAGGCTCGTACTTTATTTGTCTAAGGGTTATTCTAGTACTTGTGTTATCAAATGAGACAATGCTTGTTATACATAGCAAATTATACAGTATTGACAAATTGAAACGAAGGTACCGTTTGTAAAATCGTGCTTTTGCAGTCCTGAAGCTGGGGATGATGTGTGGGAATGGTAACCTGTGACCAGGAGTGGGGCCAACCCTATCAGTTTCTGTCCATAATCCGCGAGAGGCGGTCCTACTGGGGGGTTTAGCGTGTCTCATGCCTTGCTTCTCTGCCCGGTAGCCAAAATTGAGGGGCGTTGCCCTTGGACGCTCCAGCTGCCCTTTATTTTCTAGTTAGCCTGTTTAGTGGTTTTTCTGTTTATTTAGGGTAGTTTCAATTTCGGGCCCTCTGCTCACCAGGGGTCTTTAATTGAGAGACTGTTAACCCTATGATAATAGTGGCCCCACTTCTATCACTTGCAATAGTAGCTAACAACAGAACACATGATGTCATACTCACAGCACCTTTGTGTTGCACTGGTCCATTTTACCTCTCTATAATATTTTACATTTAGTTTGCTCAGTTTTCTATCTTGATAGTTCACTTTTGTAACCTTCCTGGTATATACCATCTTTGAGCTTAACCTTCCTCAAGCTCGCAGCCATACTACCATCAGATCCTCTGATTCAGACATTAGATTGGAGTAGTTTTAGGGTAATATCAGGGTTTGATCAGGAGAGTTTTAGGTTTACCCAAGTAAAAAAAGCCCATATTAAGTAATATGTGATATTCAAACTAAACTTCTTATATCGTTTTTGAATCAAGGAGTAGTACTAAAATTCTGACAAACCATTGCCTAGGATTTTCGGGTTATGAAGTTGCATGAAAAGGGCTCCAAAAATGCTACAGGTGCAAGCAGAGTAGCGCTAAGAGCAGAATACAGTCAAGATCTAAAATTTTAAAATGCACTGAGTTTGAGCGGTGCCTTACGAAAGTTTGACCAATCGTTGAGTAGAAATAAATATGCATCGGAAACCTCGACATTCTGCATAGAGTTAGTAACTTTACGTGAATAACAAGGGTAGTTATGGTAGGTAGGGTTAGGTAGGTTGATGGTATGTTTCAAAGTAAATGACAAGTTAATAAATATGTAATAAAATCAATAAACAAATAAATAAACAAAAGGAAGGAGAGGCAGAGTGACGATCAATACAGTAGTAACACCTGAAATCTCAAATTGTACCATTTTTGGCAATAACTACCGCAGTTTAAATGGTACCTTTGGCTTGTAGGCTGTGAGTTTTTTTTCGCGCTACAGATCTTGTGCACTAAAGAACTGGTTTGTCTCTTGGTCAATTGAACATTTAGCACTTAGGTAGAACTGGCTGAGCTGCTTGGACTCCCTTATGATAGAAGACAAACATCTTTGGCAAATACTATGATGAACTTCCCAGACTGCCTGGTAGTAGTCTGTTAGCTATAATTGCTCTGCGGTGCAGTTTGAACCACAGGAAGAACGCTACAGAGTCTCTGCAGGTTTTTCTTGGTGTAACTTCAAAAGAAGCAGAGGAATTTTATTGTAATAAGTTATCCCGCGTCGTGCTCTGTTGTGGAATTCTTTTTACCCGGCTGTTTCTCCTGCCTTAGGATTTTGGTAGGTTTTTATTGTTTGTTTTTCCTTGGATATGTACCTGTGAGATAAGAGATACGAGTTCACCTTTGACACGTAAGCATTGAAGTCATGAGCTGCAAGGAAAAAGTACCCTTATAAAAAGATCTATTACAGTGGGGAACAACAAAGGCGCGCATTAACCTGGCATTGGAAGATTCCCATCGTACGTTACTTCCAACACTGGTCTTTTTTCGCTCTTTAAAGTAAGCTATCGCCAAAAGATAGTAATGTCTTGTTTTTGTAGAAGCACTTCTATAGAGTCCCCATGTCATAGATTTTATTGGGTTCGTGGGAATTTGGTCTTCACACCTGAACACACACCGTTCAACGTAGCTTCAAATCGAATAGTTATTCACAATACTAATGATTACCGGTGGCGTGCTGGAGATGGTCAGTTTGATAAGCGTTTCAAGTGCCTAGAGTCTGGACACCATTGAATATGCGTTGTTCTTAAGCATTAACAAGATTTCCTGATTGAGTGATGGTTATTATTATCATTGCAAGATCTCTCCCTTGACAGAATCTCATGTTAGGCCATGCTGTACTGGGAACACTGTTGATTGATTGCTTGTGTTTTCAAAAGTATTCGATCCCCTTTTAATTTCTGTATTCTTTGTAGTATTTCCTGTCTCCGATATTGATTCCTTTAGGATGTGGAAAATTTATTAGCTTCTGTCCTCCTAATTAGTGATTTTATTAGGAAATACAACACCCTCTAGAAGAGTGTGGCCCATGCAAACCACCTATTTAGCCTCCAAGCATATCGCAAATTAACTATCTTCCATGGCTAGAAAATTGCCATGTAACCCACTGAAAGTAACTCGTAAAAGGTTTCATACTTGCAATGGCGTCCCGTTGAATCCCTAATGATTATCTCTTTTGCAACGTCGCATTTGCTATATGTTAGCTTTGCAGCTTATCCTACCTAATTTGCAGAATATATCAATTAATTTTGGGAAGGAAGCTACTCTCGTGTTCCTAATTGTGTGCCTGGTTGAGTTTTTTTTGAGGATGGGATGGTATTTATATTTTTTAGACAACCTATTCACTTTCTTATGATTCCCCCGATAAAATTTTACCAGACCTGCAGCTCGCCTTTCGTTAAGACCAGTCCCTATTTTTAGGTATTCAGAATAAGAAAGGAGCAAATGTGAAACTTCGTTCAAACTGCGAGGGTAGTAACAGGGGTCGAAATAAGGAAATTTAATCGAACCGGCTGTTTTGATGCACGCGAAGTGAACAATACGAGAGGAGGCCGCAGAGTGCCCGGAGCGAGTACAGTCATCTGGGGTCTTTCCATTTTGGTGGATTATGGTGGATTGTTTAGCCCAAAATGCCTATTTCGCGGACCATTTTCAGCAATTTCATTGCCTCTTAACCAATGCATTATGGAGAGAAATGTGATTAACTTTCATCCATGATGAACGGAAATGCCCAGCTCATGAAAATTTCTATCCATAAATACACAAAATTGATTAATTTTCATACCCAATGTAATATCAAGCCGGCTTTTTTCTGAAATTTAATACCTTGTCGAACCGGCTAAACAACAATTTGAGCCGGCTTTAGCCGGAGCCGGACAGTTATTTCGATCCCTGAGTAAACATGCAGGCGAAAGCGTACTCAAAGGAGGCAACGTATTGAACGACTTGCATCTCGATAGGATTTTAAGACGTCAGTTTTATTTTGATGGCATTGTGGGCTAATAATCGACTACGTTGAACTGTGCAAGGTGTCGGCGCTCGTGACGGTGGGACTATGATTGTAATGACAGTTTTAAACGCCTGGTTTGTGAAAGAGAGATTCCTAGACAGAGAGTGGAGGAGATAGCCTTCAGTGAGCAGTTACACGGTACTAAAAGTGTATCGCGTATGTTTAGGTTCCACTTTGTCTAACGCAGCTGCTTTTGCTGCAAGTAGGTCATGGATGTGGAATGTTGGTACCTGTAATTAGCAAGGATATCTTTTATCACAAGCTATTTGGCACCATTTAACGGATACCTAAAGAGGGTCTGCGGTACATGAATATGATAATTTTTGTATTAAATGCTAGAAGTCAAGTTTTTAATGTTAATTTTTGTTGTTAATGAGGTTGTTAGATGAAAATAGTAACTTTCACGTTTTCAACTGATGAGGTTCTTCAATTTTTACTAAGATCTATAAATCTATAATCCACGATAGCTGTGCCAGTTTTAATGTCGGCCCACTTCTCATCAGGGGTCTTTTATTGAGAGACTGCCAGTTTGACATGGAAATTTTCATTATGGGTAACACCTGCAGGCACCCAATTCGATGGTACTAGAAGTAATTGGCCACTTTTTTCGTCTTACCCGATGCAAGTCCGAAGTATTTGATAATTTGTAGTACGTATTACGAAAAGATGTGGAATAAATGTTGCGCTATGCAATGGTTTGTAGCAAGAGGGAAAGAGCAAGAGGAAAAGTGTATGAATAAACTGCTGCGGATTGGGAAAGACAGAGATAGTTTCATAGAGAAGGGAGGATTTGAAATGTTAGTTTTGAAAAGAACACTAGAGAAATAAAAAATATGTCACCACCGGGGATCGAACCCGTGACCTACGCTTTCGCGGCGTGCGCTCTACCAACTAATGTGGCGATTTGAGAAATAGAGTATGTTAACATCGGAGGCCACCTAGCTCAGTTGGTAGAGTGCGCATCACGGGTTCGATTCCCGGTGGTGACATATTTTCTATTTCTCTAGTTATAGGTTAGATAGTTATAGGTTCATTGTAGTCATAGTTTTGGAAGATGCGGCATTGCGGTAAGGGTAAGCATTGAGCGGTATTGTGCTTGATCATTTGGCATTGTATTGTATTAATATTCAGGACATGACTTGGGGGACTATTTGATCGCCTCCTTTTTATGTACTTTCTTATAGAGGTTGGAACAGATGAGTGCTATTGACACCCCACTTGGAACGGTCAAGATGATGGCAGAACGTCAGAAACAAGCGTCAACGCCGTATGTTGTTCTCAGTGGAGGAGGAAAGAATTTACTCTCGTCGTGAGTATTATTTGATACAAACTTTTTACAGCCATTTAGACACTACTAGCATGTCAAGAGCGAGAAGGGAGAATACAGTTGAAAATGTGTATTATCACCAGCTTTCAATATTTTGGAATCAACACACCGAAGTGGTTGCTTTACCAGGGTTCATACCCCCATGCGAACTCTGCGTAACCTATACTGGATCATCTGTTGAAGGTTTAAAGATTGCGGAGTAATTTTTTGAGCGGCACGTCCGCCTAATATTCTTAGGCCTTTAAAATTCAAAAGTCTGACGGAGGGTATCAAACCCTCTGCCTTGATATACTGTTACTCGCTTCCTGGTGGGTTATTAACTGACTTTATATCTATTCCTCTTCATTAGATGAGTTACGTTTCCGTAGTTTTGTGGTCGCTACTTCTTTGCACAACTCCTGTTGCAAACGGTACATTGAAGATCGTGATATCTTAAACGTTCGAGGTACTTTTGAGGCCTTTGCAATTTATTCCAATTCCTCTCCCATCCACCCTTAAGTACAATTACAGAGAGCAGAACATACGTGACAAAGAGTAAAATTTGAAGAGCATTTCCAAGAATGAGGAAGGTTGAAAGAGTTTACGACTGTCACCTCTTCTTTCGAGGGCATGCTCTGGGGCAGCGGTGGCACCAGCCAGACAAAGGGGTAAGGGCGGGTATGGTCCCGTCTGGAACCCCATAGTTTGAGCTCATTTCAGGATCAAAGACCTCGTCCTTGTGTTACCGTATGGCAGTTAGTGGAGGAACATGCTGTAGAAGCCTGGGTACTGGACTTTTACCCTATCGCTAATCTTCATTTGGCTGTCAGTTTTCGAAATAAAGACATCAAGCCGTCAGTGTGAAAAAAGCTGTAAAATACTTGTTGCACATTTGTAGCAATGTTAAATTTGTTCGAAAGGTTATTTTACTAAGAGATTATTAAGGGCTGAGCCCTCTCTAAAGGACAGCTACACAGCGGAGAATGAACCAGTTTCTTTCGGAGAATTAAATGGTAAGAATAGCAAAAAGAGACTTGAAAATGTAAATAGAGAACTTGGTTCTACAAAATGAATAAAAGCATATTGTCCTGAGCATTCTTTCAAAGAAGAAAACAATCAGAATTTTCATGACGAAATTGTCAGGCAGGCTATTTCAGCACAAAATTTGCAAACAAGTATTACAACATTTATGTGATGTATTGTTAGCCAATCAACGTTGAAGGAATGGTCAGATTCTTCTATTTTTGTGTGAAGGTGTTGATTGATTTTGATTGGATGATGAACAATGGAACTAGTTCGTTGATAAAGTAAAAACGAGATCATGAAAGTGTAGTCCCCCATTCTTACAATGATTGTCCTTGTCTGTTACATAAGGCAGGTGGTTTTAATTAGGCCTGAGAAGACAGCATAAAACAAAGGCTACTGCTGCCTCCACCAGCCAATCATATGGCTAAATCAGTTCACATCTGTGACGTTTGTCTGGCCGCATGTGGGAGAGCCTGACCCTTCTCCAAAAGCCAGCAAAAAATCAAACTACTTGGTAGAGAGCCATGGTGATGATCTTTGACGTTCCAAGAAATGTGTACATGTGTTTGTATTGGGGTTGGGTGGCTTAAACTTTATCATTGTGACACGGAAAAGTTTAATTGGAAGGAGGGGCACTGGGAAGACTCTTTTTACTAAATTTTGGTTGAAATTTTTAGGTCAGGCTGGGGCTGACTAGCCTGCCCTCTGACTTTGCCACTGGAACCTTGTGCTTCCAAAGAAAGAAATCTGCAAATTTTTCACCACAAATTTGTATCTAGGTTAGCAAAAAGTGGTCAAGAAAAGGAGTTCATGAGCACGTCTGTATGACAATAAAAATATTAAGGCCTATATGCAACTGTGACTCTAGTATACATTGAAGATAAGAAGTACACTACTCTTGTGGATGGTTTGCACTCTGATTTATCACCCTTGTTCTTGAAAGGGAAGCTTTGTTCTCTTATAGCTCCTACCTATGCCATTGTTGACATACCAGTAAAACCATGGCATTCACCTTTGCTACAGTACAAATCCACTTTCTTATTAGAAATCCCACGGTAATATATTGCATACGTATACAGCCACAATCTTTTGGCGAAGTAGTATATTAGTCAACTGAAATGAACCATTATAAAAATAACTCACTGAAGCAAATTCACAGGCAGTCCTTGGCCATTGCTGTACAAACATCAAATGATCCCATTTATTAGAAAGGACACTAGAACAAAAGAATATAATGGTTATATTACCCATCTTTACATCAATCAGATAGTTGCAAAATACAAACTTATTGGTGTTGCTTCACAAGCATTAACTACTGAGGTCTTTTCTCTTAACAAAGATATCTGATGAAGAGGCACAAAGAGAGATAACGTGAAAGTGTTCATCTTGTAGTACAAATTTTTCAGTCTTGACTTTGGCTCCTAATTATCAACCTCTCGAAGGAAAACATGGTATGCATTATGTTACATCTACTGAAACCAATCTTTTCTCCCTTGGGTCTAAATGACAAAAAATCCATAGAATTATAAGATATAAGAGACAATAACGATTAGCGTATTTCATTTTCAAATGGTAAGGTGATCTTCAAAATTTGCTTTTGATACAACGAAAATCATCTCTGGCAGTTATGATCATGATGGCATCATCATAATCACCATCATCACTAGGGATGATCCGACACCATAATTTTGGCTGATACTGGCCTATTAATTTTTACGTAATCTCCCACCCACGACAAATTTTTGTGGAGGTACTTTGGCGGCCAGGTAGAAAATGTCTTTATTAAAATATGAAAAATCACACATTAAAAGATGACAGTGGCCTTTTACGAGGCTGGAAGAAGTGTGAAGACGAACATTACACATGTATGTTACCAATAATACTGTCACTGAGCAGGAGGACGAGGGGAACATTTTAAAAAGTCTTGGAAGGCATGTAGGAGTCTGTCATGACTTCGAATAATTGGCTATTGTTTGTGTTGTATTTCCCTACGTTTAGGGAGTTGCAGTTGATTCTAAGCATTGATTCTTGACTTTCTTTTTGCTCATTTTCAAAAATTCTGCAAATGCTATCTTTCAGTTTTGACTCAACTTTGCAAGTTCAGTTAAGGTTTTTTTACACATTCTCACACAAGTAAACAAAGAAATATATGAACACAAACCATGCTACTTACCTTGATGAGCTAACCTTCCCAACAAACAGGTAAACTTGCAACAAGATGAATAGGACTTGCATCTTGAAACACACCTAAAACAATGGACATTCTGTTCTTGTAACTATCATTATTTATTGTTGTTGTTGTCCTCAAGGTAATGTGTAACTTACAGTCATGAGGGATACACACAATGTCACTATTTGAATAGCTTTAATTAAGAACTATCAATTTGTTCTGAAAAGACACCAAAGAAACAGAAAATATGTCACCATGAGAAATTGAATCAATGACCAATGCTTTCCTGGTGTGTGTTCTACTAACTGAGCTAGGTAAACTCAATGTTCACATACTCCAGTTGTCACATCTGCACCCAATCATAGACATCAACATCCAGCTCAATGCAATTAAAGACCTGCCTCTCTACGACATGTTACAAGGAAGGACTGATATTTCAAATCCTCTCTTCCTGGTAATACTTCATAACGATAAATGTCCTTAGTACATATTACAAATGTTATGTTTATTGGTATCGGTTTGGGGGAGGAGCATATGTATATGTTCATTACTGCTTGTCTTACAAAATGTAGAAACTAAACTGCAGCTTTCAGTATCAAAATGTACTTCAGCAAGTTAAAACAAACTGCAAACTGTTGAATGTACATCAGCTAGATTCCTCCACAATACAACTGCCAAACACAACACAAGAGTATATTTTGCTAGTAATGTTTTCAAACTATTCCCGAAATTTCATTCTTTTCTGCCCTGCTGATAGCACTACAGCTAATTGAACAAGAAAATTCATCAGACGGGAAGAAGAATTGAGAAACTTGCAAACAATGACACAAAGCATGTGGACTTATGTTCTATAGTTTCTCCTTGGACCTTATTCCTCTATGGGCTATATTTGACAAGGAAAACATACACAAAATTAAACAGCATGAGAATGTACAAGAAAGGAAAGTCTTGCACTTTAGTGATAATACAAGATATAGCACTTGGTCAAAACCCAGATTACATCATTTTTAACTGGTCACATTATTCTTCTGATGGCTATAAATATTCTCTCTGATAGACTATCATTTTCTGTTCTGCCTCAGCAACTGGATTATTGTAATGTTCTCCTTCCCTCTGTATAATGACTACAATTTCAATTGGCAATGGTACAGTTCAGTTATCACCCCAAACAACATATTTCAATCACCTCCTTTGAAAAAGTTAATCCATTTCCAAATGTGTTGCTTAACTAAGTTCTTGTCCCCTGTTATTGTTGATTTCATGCCCAAGTGGAGCACAAAATAGATCAATTTTTTATGTAGTTTACCTGTCTGTCTCTTTCAAATGATTTCACTCGTTACTTAAACTAGTCCAGGCACTACGTCTGGTATAAAAATTAAGTCTGTAGTCGAAACATGAAATGCCTAGTGATTTAAGTCATCTCATGAAAGGACTGATTAAATCACTCATGTGTATATATATAATGTCTGATTTTGCAATTTTCCTTTAATACATATCTAGAATATATTTTTGCTCAAAGAAGCTGCTTAGTTTAGGTCATGGTCACAGATACATCTTCTCAAATATATATCTTGGAGGCAAATAACATTTAACTATTTTATTTTACTCCTGAACTAGTAATTTAATTAATGAATGTTTAATTTTAAGTGCATAGCAAAAACCATATTAATGAAGTCACATGAGTAAAAGTCATTGTATTTCAAGATAACTATAGACAAAAATTATTGTGGTTTTTCTTCACCAGAAAAGTGACCTTTAACATTAGTGGAGAAAATGCAATGTCCATCATTAAATGTCAATTATGCAGGTTCTAGAAACAATCCATGTGTGCTACATTAGGAGGCTTTTCCTTGTAATTACTGTATGAAGTGTATATATGTACACCTATTCCCACTACAATCCTGTGACAACTGTTGGCTTATACCACACTAAAAGATGCAGAATATTAAAATGAATTTCACCTGACTCAATACCATTTCTTTTTCGTGTGCTGTCACACCTTAAATTTAATCTGGTGAATGTTCAGATGTCATTTTATTTCATTCCTCTCCCTATCATGAAGGTGGAGATCTAAACT
>JAAAKM020006971.1:77251078-77267033 GCA_010016025.2 Alatinidae sp. Z8VKAUB7J3 | reverse complement strand
AAACCGAAATTTCCACTGGGTTGCTAATGGACCTCCGTGGCCGCGGCCCCCCCCCCCCCCCCCGCTAATTAATTTTTTGAAAATTTTCCACCCAAGACATTCTTATTCCAGCCCCCCGCCTATTAACTTTCTGACTATCGTTTGTGTTGTATTACTCTACGTTTAGGAAGTCGCATTTGATTCTAAACATTGATTCCTGACTTCATTTGTACACTTTTTGTCCCCCGCCTATTACATTTGGGTCATTTTCCAACCCCGCTTATATTCCAACCCCCCCGTTTATTAAGTGTTTTGGATTTTTCACCCCCCCCGTTTATTCCACCACCACCCCCACCACCCCGCCTATTAGGCACCCAAGAGTAGTTAAGTGGTACTGATTCTATCCCGCATAAAGGTGAGTAAAACCAAAATCCTCGTTTTACATCGAGCATCCCGAAGACAATATAATGTCAATCCACAATGAACGCTCTGCTTTTTCTTTAGTGGAATTTCTTTATGTTGTTCACGTACTACACTATTATTACACGAGACTGATTTTTACAATGGATATGAGGAAACAAATTATCTATGAAAATTGAACCATTCGAGGGCCGATTCAAACGTACTAGTCACCAGACTTCAGTTTGTACACCGATAATCTAATTTATAAGGTGTGCAAATGGGCAATTTTTTGTCTCGTATGAAAAGAGGCTTTTCGTGATTTTATATTTCTTTGAAAGGAGTTCTTTTAAGAGTTTTACATTTGTCCAGGATTTACATTTTACAAAATGATTATCCTGGACAGATACATTTTACCTGTAATTCGCTTATATTGTTGCTCTTTGTCCACAAAATTCTGTTTGATTGGTATTTTATAGTCTTAGAACGCTTTATAGAGGATTCGTTGAACGTTGATGGAGATGGGTACTGCGAAGAGCGGCACTCTTTTCCCCAACGTTGGATGTTACATTAACATTTCGCCTCATGTTTGACTCTAGGATAATCGTAGCCCAAAAGGTAGCGATGACGAACCAGGGAATTCGGACAATGAAGATCTTAACCCAGAAATTGAGCAGAAACAGCACGAGGTAGATGAACTATCGTCCAAGCTGGAACGTGCCCAGCGTGATCAAAAGCAACTCTTCCTTATCCTGTTTCAGGTAATGTAGTCATTGATAAATTGCCTCATTTTATTGCTTTGTTCGTTTGCAGGTGTTTTATTTATAAAATATCGGAGTGGTTCTTTAAAAAAAGAAGGGGTGTTAGCCTGTGAAACTCGTCAATTCTCTCTCTAACCCTCCTTTTTCTAGTATTCGCTCTCATTGCACTGACTGTAACACACACCTTTCCATTTCAAACTTTACCTTTCGTACCTCAGCCACTACTGAATTCGGTCTCCTTCTTAAAGAAAGCCTTCTTTTGTCCAAACCTAACCCAAGCCTCAGCCTAACGTCTTCTGCTATGAACCTTTCTCACTTCTAACACTTCATTCCCCCCTTGCTTCTCCCCTTATCACTTGTTTTCCTCCTTAAGGGAAATTAGTACTTCACTTTTGTTTGTTACATGTGGTATTGTTCTAGTTTAACTTTATTAACTCGTCAATTTGGGTTGTGCACCGACCGCCCTTTCGTAGGCACTAATCTATGTAACTTGAAGACAAGGTAACACGAAGAAGTTAGAGGCATAAACAGTGCCTTTTAATCTAAATGACGATGTAAACATTATTTAAGCAAGTAGAAACCTTCAAGGTGGGAAATTCCCACACATCTCTAGTAACCTTAAATCACGTCGCACGCAAAACTATCAATCAGCGTTGATTTTTATTGTAACTCTATTAAAAATTTCTTTTCTTTATTCCTTTCACTTTTCCATTTAGAGATTCATCATAGCTTTAACGGAGCACGCAGTACAATGTGAACAACAGCAAACTAGCAAAGTAAATCCGTGGTTTAGATATACCTTGCAACGGCTTCAGGAGATTTTCCTGACGGTGAGTACAGCTTTGTTTACATTCTGTCTATTTGTGCTCGGTTATCCATTGCCACCGCCATTCTTACAATACTTTCTTGCGATAAAGTAATAAAAAGACCGAGCTCCTTCCTTGTTGTTTGACTTCCGTTTTTCTTTCTTTCTCCCTCTTCTTCTTCCTCTTCTTCCTCCGCTTATTTTTCCTCTTCTTCTTCCTCATCTACTTCGTCCTACTCGTTCCTTCCATTTCCCCCTTCCTGTTCCTCTGCCTCTTTTTTCCCGCTTCTTCTTCCTCTTCTTCTACCTCTTCTTCTTTCTCTGCTTTTCTTGTTCTTCCTCTTTCCTCCGCTGTTTCGTTCTCTACTTCCTTCGCTTTTACCTACTCTTCTCCCTCGTCTGCCTCCTCGTTTCTCCTTTCCTTTCTCTTCGGCGCATTGTTCTATTATTTTGAAAAGATCGCAGTATTACTATCTTTAATTAAATGTAAGAGAACTAGCGTCTGCATCTAGTTATAGTAATAGTGATAGAGCTCCTGTCATACCTTTCTTTCGGTGCAGAGTTTTTCTGAGAAAATTGAAGTACAGTACTCACAAGTCTACCTTTCAACGTTTTACCGTAGAGTGTGGGGAACTCGTTCTTTCTCTTTGTAAATCTCGCGTTCTAAGTTACACCTTGAACCCATTCAAGTTTTTCTATTCTCAAAATATTGGTATAGCTCAGCTTGTGTCATTCTACTACTTCATGTTAAACTGTAATCGCCAAGACAGGATCAGTAATATGGAACGGTGTCAAAGATTAAAGCCGAGCCGTTGGTGTGCACAGTGATCTGTAGGTAACACTCCTTCTATGGCCACATGCTACAACTGAACAAAGAGGAACCAGGCTACCAGTATGCCCTGTAAAAACAAAAGGCAGACCCAGTTAACGAACTGCTTTGGACAAGTTATGTATGATACTCGCACGGAGGATCAAGAAAATAGCACGGAAAGAACAGCTCGGAAATAATTTGCGGTCGCCTGCACCTGTTTCCGAAATATCTCGATGATGACGACTTTAGCCTTTATGTTAGGTTGCAGGTAGCAGTGATTTTGTTTTTAAAAGCCTTAGTTGATCAACATTTCCACCTTTTTTCACCTCCACAGTACCACGAGGAGATCCAACGCTACGAGGAGACACTGCAATCCCTTCTTTTCACCGATGACATCGAACCAAACATAATACAAGTGTTTAAACGATTCAAGTCATTGAGATCGTGACACGACGAATGATCTATGGTGTAGATCGCGTATGTTTGTCACCTACCGAGATGTGTTGCATCAAACGGAGAGCACCAGGATTGATGCTGGATATAGATGAAAAGAATACCGTCGAGAACGATGAATAACTTGCATTGCCTGTAGACGTTGCCGGAAGTCTTTCATACAAACGGATGAAACCTGCATTTCTATAACTGGCAAAGAAATGTCTTTCCCGTAATAAAAGTATGTTCTCCAGTTAACGAAAAGGTGCCTTTTCAAATGATCCTTATTCCAAAGCGGGAAAAGTTAACTGCTCAGGGATAGAGCAGTAAAAAGAAATTTTAGACAGAAGTGCGTTTAGAAGATTTTTATTTAACTTTTACAATACGATGTGTTCAGATGCGGACAATATCTTTTGAAACCTTTTGGTTTAAGCAAATTTTTTTGAAACTGAAGTTTACCATGTACGAACGCTATCGTTTTACTTACCGGTCTATCATCGAGTCGGTTTCGTTAACACGTTGTTTAACTTACAAATAGAGGAGGCTAAAACCATTATTCCTCGCAGTAAAATAGACTTCAGCCAGCATGAAAATTGTAGTTACTGTCGTTTGAGAGGCGGTGATGTCGCCCTGCGCTCAGAATTCACACCTACAGTATGCCAATGCACACCTATGCCAATACACACCTGTGCCTATGCACACCTATGCCAATGCACACCTATGCCAATGCACACCAAGATGTATTTCTAAGGAGGATAAAACCATTCTTCCTCGCAGTAAAATATACTTCACCCAGCATAAACATTGTAGTTACTGTCGTTTGAGAGGCGGTGATGTCGCCCTGCGCTCAGAATCAACACCTACAGTATGCCAATGCACACCTATGCTTATGCACCCCTATGCCAGTGCACACCTACGTCAATGCACACCAATGCCAAGATGTATTACTTACTATCCATGTGCTCATGCAGCAACAATGGTAGTTTTATTTGTTACTACTTTGGTTCCTACCAAACTGCTGGCAGTTTTCGTATTTTCACAAGGAGATGTGGTAAAGAGAGGCTTCAGATCACATCACAATAAAATAGTGGGTGCGCAAGACATACACAAGCCAACAAAGAAAACGTAGGAGAGAACCCTGAGAATAGTTCAAATCAAATAGGCCACGGGCAGGACAGAGCCAAAAAGGAGTGAACATCGCCAATTGTTAATACTTTAATACATGATCAAAAAAATTATCCTTACCACTCTAATTCTAATAATTTTGTTGTGCACAACATGCCTAATTGCACAGAAGAAACGCAAGAATTTTTCTTATGGCCTACTTGATACAAACACCCTCACATAATTATGCAACGTGATTTACCATACATTTATGATGTGGACACAAACAGTTAATTTTCGAAGTCTTTTATTTTACTTTCAAGAAGAATAACATATGCTATCATTAGAGACTGAAGTCACATTGGTCGTCGTCACCGTCCACTCCTTCCCTCCCCCCTCCAACACACATACACACACTCACCTTTAGTGTCAAAGCCAAATTCAAATTATTTGCTCCCCAGTTCCTACTACTCATAAATTCGTATAATTTTGATTTCCAAAAGTGATCCAAAAATGTAAAGTAAAATCGTATCCTGCTCCTGTTACGTGCCGAGAATCAAAGATTTGAGTGGCGGTCCTGTTTTAATTTTAGATTTAAACAGATTGAAATATGTTAGCCTATAGTATTCTTCAAAGGACCTTTGTGTTGATATGAAGCTCAAATGAGAAAGATTGCTCTTAAAAGGCGACCCTTTGTTATTCAGGTTTTAAATCTTTCTTCATATGACTCTCATTAGAAGCTTGCGTCATAAATTATAACGTAGGTAAACAAAGACGGGATCCGAATTTTACAGAATTTTAGCGGCAAAGATCAGGGATAAAGTATTTGACGCAAAGAGCCGCTAAATCTAAAATTTCGATCTCGCATGGTTAATGACAGAAGAAAAATCAGCAGCAAACTCTTTACTGCATTTCGAATTTGACAGCAATCTCTGACTCATGGCAGAGTCGACTTTATAGTCTGTTAACTTTGGTTACGATAAGAGGCATCTTTTGTATGTCGGAGCCAATATACACACATACACAATGTATACATAGGATATAACAATATGTTCATAATATATTCATCAATCGATCGCTTTCGATTAGCAGTATCAATATATGGAACGATATTGGGGATATGAGCATTTCCCAGGGAATAATTACCCGCGGGTTAAAGAGAAGAACTAGGAACCCAACCTGAACATATTCACGAAGAACTAGGAGTTTTAGAATATTGGGGGGGGGGAGAACGGCCTTTTGGCAAGGAATGGATGTCGTATTTGTTCTCATTGATGACAGATGCTTTCCATAATCCGCGAGAGGCGGTCCTACTGGGCAGTTCAGCCTGCTTCATGGCTTGCTCCTCTGCCCGGTAGCCTAAATTGAGGGGCGTTGCCCTTGCCCCAGCTGCCCTTTATTTATTAGTTAGCCTGTTTGGTGGTTTTTCTGTCTATTTAGGGTAGTTTAAATGTCGGACCCACTGCTCATCATCGGTCTTTGGTTGAGAGACTGAGGGAGGGAGAACATTATATTCCACTTAAAGAGCTTATAAAGTGATAAATTGTTTTCTTTTGGTTACTACGAGCTCGGCTGTAAGTAGATTTTCTGTATGAGCTGAATCCTAAATCCTAAGATGTCTTTCTCCCTGTATTACAAGAGCATCCGCTCTAATCCAGCACCGACCAATGTTATGAGCAACTTTTATGCGCATGAGGAAGTAGTGATCGTCGCCACCGTAAGTGACAAGGGAATCACTGATCGAGTTTGTAAAGAAGAAGAAGGACGTGGAGAAGAGAAATAAGTCGATGCGAGAATACTGATGCCAATATCTGCTCAAGGGGATCTTGCAGCGGTGAACTCACTGTCTTAATTCTTTGAGTGCTCCCAGTCTATCTTAAAGGAAGACACGACTGGCAGTTAGGCAGCTACCCAATTTGCGAGAACATTTCGAGGCAGGGAAGAAATTTGTGATCCGTTTATTTTTTCACATTAAATTTTGATGTTTCGCAAGCTGTAAATGGTACAAAAACTTGGGTTCGTGGCATATAGTAGAAACTTGGGGACGCCCCTCAATTTGTGCTACCGGGCAGAGAAGCAAGCCATGAAGCAGGCTCAACTGCCCAGTAGGACCGCCCCCCGCGGATTATGGAAAGCATCTGTCATCAATGAGAACAGATACTACATCCATTCCTTGCCAAAAGGACGAGAAGCATCTCCTCCGGCAGCATGTCTTGGGGCAGCATGTCCTGGGGCAGCATGTCCTCGGCCAGTATGTCCTGGGTAGCATTTTTAGGCGTCTGCGCAAAGACTAGACGTTTATTGCTACCAGAATATATAGGCTATACCGTTATTTAAAACATATATACGACCTTGGCGTTTTAAAAAGGTTTCAGGTAGCACTTTGCTTTCAAGATCCATTTAAGATCGTAGAATAAGTTACACTGGCAGAAGCACCAGTTTTATTGTTGGTCCGGCTTCAGTCCTTACATAACTAAGCACTAGCTCAAAACAAAACACCTTCCAACAGCTCTTGGTTTTAACCGCTTTTTGAAGTGGGAGGCACTGGAACGCAAAAATTCAAACGGGGTGTCATTTTCTCAGAGAAAACGTGGAGCAAATTGATGAAGAGAAATAATCTAGTGGGCTGAAAAATTCTTGATCATCAAAATTTTTTTTGGTTTTTGCTAATTGTTAAGATAATTTTCCCTGCTCTTTTTATAACGTAAGGTATTACCTCGTGATGCGTCTTGAAAAATACCACGCGTTCCTCACTTGCAAGAGTCTGGGATATAGGAATTTAGAGGGGCTATGTGGAACTTTTGGGGCTATTCATAATTCTAAGGGGTGTATGTGAAATTGCGACAGCTAAGAAAGCCTTGTCGAAGTTGCATTTTGACGCAAGAATTTGGGGTACTGATGGTAAATTTAGGGAGATAAGCCCTTTCATAACCGCCGTGGCTGGGGCCTTTCCAGCTGGAAAATACTAAGTTATTAATAAAATGACCCACTTCCTGAAATAAAGGGTTAAAATTTTCCCCTACTATTTATAAAGTAGGGTATTACCTGGAGATGCGTCTGAAATAGAACCCCCTCCCCTACCCACTTTGAAAGAAACCAGGGATACCGCCCCTAAAACAAGTTTGAAAGCCCCAGTCTCCATTTTTAAAATCTTCAGCAAGATTCTTGTTATAACGAATACTAATACAAACGTTAATACCTTCTTTTCTTTCTTATTTATAAAATAAAACCACAGCTGACCTTTGGAATACAATATCCGACTGATTTCTGTTCAGGATATCTGATGCGTGTCAGATTCAAATAGTGGCGGGTAAAATATATCACTCTGCTGCATCTTGCAGAAATTTTAACGGATACTTGGGTTGGTTGAATCGGGAAGGAAGCACAGCTCCAGAAATTATGCCACTTACCAAACGGAGTTACTCGTTTCATGGGAAGATATCAAAGCGACAAGTTGAGCCACAGAATAATGATGGAACTGATGAGCCCACATGTGTTATTAATACTCGGAGCGCGACTTTGAAAAGGAAAATCAAAACTCGCGGTCAAAGTTTCATTGGACGAAAAGCGAAGAATAGCGACGACGAAAACAGAGAGATAACAAGTGGAGACGGACCCTGGTTTAGAAGCAGTGTGCGATTGAGAAGCTTCCGTAAGAGAAAAATGGCAGATAGGGACCAAGCTCAGGATGTTTTCAATCCCGAACGAGCCAAGGTAATGAAAATATGCTTCTATTTTCGCTAGTGAGATATTTTTCATCGGTGTTCCTGAGTGAAGCTCTAACCACTTCGATAGCTTTTGATAGCGCCTGTTCAACTCAAGTAACCGTATCCCTTTACCAAGTTTCCGAGGCTCAGATTTCTGTATTTTAGTAGTAGAGAACCGGTAAAGGATTACGGTTTCAACACTAATTCAAATCTAACCGTTTTATCCAGGACGTAGCTGTAGAAGCTGGTCTGTTGTACCTTATGACACAGAATTTGACTTTCAACCTCAGGTTTCCTGGAGATATGTGTACTTATGAAACCTAATTTGCTTCTCTGTGTTTCGTTAAGTGAGCAGAAAGGTTTTTATTCAGTTGATTTCATGTTTCCCTAACGTGATTAGAAGATAACTTACTTGGAAGGGAAACTGTGGCGTAGTTCATGTCGAGTTTGAGTAAATCTGTTGAAATTTTGTGAGGTGTTGGTTTCATCATCTGAAACGAAGTTGACCAGAAAATCCAAACAAAATTAGTTGGACGATGTCAAGATTGTAAAGAGATAAAATAAGGAATCAGCTTTCAGTTGACCTATCACAATTGTAATCAGGATCAATGCTTGTCTAAGATGATGGCTGTAAATTCTGATCGTAAAGCGAGTTTATAGTTATGAATTTTGGAGTATCCGCGTTTGGGATGATTTCTCTCTCGCCGGAGTTTAGCACCCAATTTACTCGAGGCACTAAATCGGTAGTCAATACAGTTTACTGCGTTTGATACTTCATTAGAATACCCCCAAACATGGCATACTTGCACCCAAGAACCCAAAACAGGACAGTATTTGAGAAGAAAACGTAGAGTGGTCTGTTTTTATTGTCATGGACAGCAGAATTGTTTTCGTAGCGAGAGAGAAGGTCGTGCATTTCAGGGAACTTCCATCACGATCAACGTATCACACGATATTTTGTGAATGTTAATGGAGAACACCAATTCCCTTAATTTTATGATCCTGCCTTATTGTGGTGCGAACTATATATAGTAGATTAGGTAAAGAATTGTTAGAAAAATCAGGCGCAAGTTTGGTTTTTCCTGAATAAGCTCCTAATGAAGATACAGCTCTCTTTCACGTTCGCACCCCCGAATAAAATCCTGTATTTTCATGGCATTTGAGGAGCAAATGTTACCGTTACAGTCCTTAATATCGTACAAGTTCATGAGAAAGTATTTATTTTGAAAAAACCCGAAGGTTTGACTTGAGGTTATTGAGGCTAGGCACATAGTTTGTGAGCAGCACATTGAGAAGGCATCGGCACATCGCTAACGTTTCTACATTTACCAATTGTACGCTGATTATTTCGTCTAAAAGTTATATTTATTTGTCCGTGATACTTTATTCTAACTCTCTAAATAATTATGGAATGGAATCATAGGCCATCCATAAGAAAGACAGTATTTTACAAGGGGTTTAAAAAGTGAAATGGCACGATGAGCCACTACCAATATCGACACGAAGGGTAAAGCTAGGCTCATTTTAGTAATTAAAGTTTATAATTTATTGTGTATGCAGCTGAGGTTTCTCAGTAAATGGCAGTTCCAACTCATGTTTAAATACTGTGGTCGAAAGAATCTTACAGAGCGACAGTTCCCCCGTTTCAAACCGTTAAAATACTATCGTGACATTCAAAGCTGATTAAGTGACAACACGTGTACTTATTGTGGTTGTTATTTCATCGCAGTTTCTTCCTCTTAAAATCACCCTAGGAATTTTATTAATAAATTTGAAGAACCAAAGAAAGACGTCAGTACAGATACTTTAAAGAGAATGTAATCGTCCTTGTGCCACACTGGTGTAAACTGCTGTGTTCATTAGTTGGGATTAAAAACCAGGTGCATCATTACTCATTATCATCATTAATGTGAAACTTAATTAAGTGATCAGTTGATGATTGATGACGTCACACTTGCACTTATTAAACTGAATCAGTTCCCAGATTTCCAAATATTCTCAAGAGAGCAATCTTAAACCATATAGGTAAGCCCTCACCATTTTTTGTTTCAATCCCACAAGGTTGAGTCACCATAAACCTCCAGAGATATTCACAATAAATATGTCACCACTGATGATTCATTGCACCATTGATTGTTTGTGGAGCATAAATAATTAGGTATGCACAGTTGCTCAAGCCCGATGCATGTTTGTTACGAACGACAAAAAATCCCATTCCAGTGTGCAGAAATTTGGGTCAGGTCTCAAAATTGTTTTATTGATAAACCTGAGTGAAAAGTAGTTCAAGGAACATCCAAATGGTTGCAACAAGAAAGGTGAGATATTTGTTTCCAAACTGAACCATAATTCTGTGAATTTGTAAAGAACGACTATTAAATTAATCGTACTTTGTTTAACTTTTAAAGTAAATCGGCACCTGCTATCCAGTGTAGACAGAATATGAACTGTAGAATTTTTATGATATGGATTTGTAGTCATTTGACCACAATAAGCTACGTATTTACTTTATTTCTCAACCGTACCATGGTAAGTCATATCTGAATTAATCCACTTTGATAAGAATTATGTTTCTATAGGGTTAAACATAATATTCTTTGTCGTGAGGGAGTATTGCTAAATATCATGAGAAATTTCCATCTGCTCAAGTCGGAAAAATATAAGCATTATCAACAAGAGAATCAGATGGTCAATAACTTAGACAGAAAAATGCCTAAAACGCAGTAGCCAGTTAAGTGATTTCTAAGGTTAGATTTTTTGTTTCATGTGAAAAGCATCGTACACCTCACCAATCTTTAGGTTCTTAATTTTTGGTTCCAAATCTCTTACCTAATTTTTTAAACTTGCAAGTCATACCCCAATTTATTCACCATAGAGCGGTAGTTGTTTGTCTCTATCTACTTTAAGCAAGAGTTCTCCTTTCCCAAATCATGCCTTTGTTAATTAATTTTGGAATGCTGTGTTTACCTTTGTATCCATGTTAAAGGACAATAACAAAATCACTCGTCTGATTACTGCGAAGTTGATTGAAGAAAGAGTTTGTCTGCATGATAAGAGACCTTCTATTTCAGTGTTTTGTTTCTGCGAATTTGTTTACCAATCTAAAGTACATTGTTGTGAAATGTTATAAATTAAGGGTACATAGGAGAAACACTATATGCAGTCATGGAGAAAAACATGTATATATACAGATCATGGAGGGAAAACTTGTACAGCTACTGGTACAATGTATCAGTTAGAAATGTTGTCAGTGTGTTGTCAAGTATTGAAATTCAGGATGCCCATGATGACAATTATATGCAATATATATATCTTTCAGTTGATTGTACATTAATTAAATGTAAAGGATGTAAATTTCTTTTTCTTGAGCTATAAGCCTACAAGACTTTTTACAAGTGATGCCTGTAAACATACATAGTAGCTACAATGTATTGTGTTTATACCTGAGCAGCAGTAGCCAACCTACAATGCACAGTGTCTTTTTGTGAGGCCCACCAAATAATCTCAAATTGATTCTACTTTGGTCCGAACCTAAATATCAGCTAGCTGTTGCAGTGTATTCATACTTTTAACACTTAATTCAGAAGGCCTTGTGACAAACAGGATTTTTCTTTTACCAGAAATATTGGCTGCAGCCCTTGGCTCCAGCAGTCAAAATAAGGGCCCAAGGGAGAAAAGGGTTGGCCACCCCTTTTCTTGAGTACATATAATGTACCCTTGACCATACTAGAGAAACTAACTTAGACTTGACAAGACTAGGGCATTTAAGCTGCAACTGCCTCATTGATTGCTGTATATATAAATATATATCTTTGGTCATCATCATCATCTTTGTTTTACGTCCTTTTTCCTCAGATGGGTTGGACGGGCGATGACGCTCTATAAATACAGCTAGGGTTTGTGTAATTTAAGAGCAATCTATTATTGCAACATAATTTATGAATCTTATGCTAGCCTGCAACTTTTCTATCTTGATCACTATGCATTCCATGTTTCGTATCATACAAAACTTAACATTGATTTATGAAAGCCATTGTGTAAATAGGTATTTGGTATATTCTGTCTCCCAAAAACACAACATTTTAGCACTTCTGATTTCCATTGTCAAGATGAGTAAAATAGCTTGATTATGATTTTAGTGTTGTATTAGAAAGCTGAATGTAAAACCTATCTGAGTAAGCAATGTGCTAAGAGCAATAGAATCTTATGTTTAAAATCAATGGGTTTATAATTACATGGTAATTAATAGGGCAAAATTGTGAAATTCCATGTTAACTTTCTGGGAATTTTTAATGGTAGTTCTTAGGATTTTGCAGGTTAACCAGCCCTTCAGAAACATGGAATGCAAAGAGATCAAGGTAGTAAAATTGCCTAGACATTAAATTTAACAAATTCTATTGCAACATCTAGGTAGGCCCTATTTTGGTGGTTTTCCTCTACTTGTGCTGTTAGGCAACAATCCTGAAGACACTGTGCAAAAGGCCCATGTAGTATGGACCTTCAGGCTTGTAGATGCATTGGATGGGGTCAAGAATCTGATCCATAGGCTGTAAAACCCAAAATTCTTGGAGAATTTGATTACATGTCTGTTAAAATTGGAATTTGCTTCCAAGCCAGAAAAGTCTCCACAAACTCTTTGATCACAGAGAGAAAGTTGTGGACATTCCTTGGCATGAGAAATTTGGCAAAGCACTACCGGTATCTGACAATGTGAAGTTGTGATGTTGTCACAGTTCTTTTATAATTTTAACACAACCTATCAATATAGCAATTGGCCTCAATTTGTACTAAAAAATCTTAGGAATTTAACAGAAATAGCTTGGAAAACCTTGCCTTGGAATATGATAGATATTCGTGGATTTTGCTCAGAACCCTCAGCTAGATATTTTTCAACAGTCTTACACCACTTGCAACTTTGAGGTTATCCACTGGCTTCCATTGTGATTCCTGAAATTGTTTCTTTAAAGCATTAAAGCTATAAGCAAAGCTCTACTAATTGAGATTATAATGTTGAAATATCTACAAGGCCAAACTAGTCATCTGTTATTGTATGTCTAAATGTGGACAGTTTGGGAAACACTCACT
The DNA here is from genome assembly GCA_010016025.2 of Alatinidae sp. Z8VKAUB7J3. Lineage (NCBI taxonomy): Eukaryota > Metazoa > Cnidaria > Cubozoa > Carybdeida > Alatinidae > Alatinidae sp. Z8VKAUB7J3. The sequence goes on along the minus strand of JAAAKM020006971.1, from coordinate 77,253,953 downwards.
GAAACAAGGTGTGCAACATTTTCCTTTGGCACTCAGCTAAGAAGGCATCAGCTTGTGTTTGAGAAGAATTTCTCTTAGTAATTTTTTATTAATTGTATACAGGCTAAAGTAGCAAAGACATAGGTGTGTTAAAATTCCAAATTTCATTATTTAAGTTCAATAATCCATAGTTGCTGTTTATCCAAGTGAAAAGGATGGTGATTATGTATGGTTGATAAATTTTACTAAGAACAACAGTAGTCTCTATTCAATTAACCTAGCTGTAGTGGACACTGATTGGTCCAAAAACACATGTCATTCAGGCAGTCCAATTTTTGATTGGCTCTTTCAAAAATACGGTTGGGTATACTCTTTTTGCATGTTTCATTTCAGTCATTCTGACATCAGAATGTCAGACGAAAGAGCTTTAAAGTATATATATAATGTTTTTGCTATTTCCTGCAATAATCATGGCAAAATGATAGTGCGAAGTAGATCCATCCATCCGTATCCTAGTTTAACGCCTCAGCTTTCTCCAGGTAGAGCAGGACAAGTTTTGATGACATACACTTTTTCTCTCCAACTGTCACGATCAAGTGGATTGTTATTCAGTGTTCCCAACATTCTAAGATTCCCTCAAATGGTTTCTTCCCATGTTTCCCTTGGGTGTCCCATGCCGGTGATCTTCCAGACTTTTAGCTTAGTGCATTGCTTTACCCAGCCACGGTTACCCATGACATGCACCTAACATCAGAGCCTGGGGTTTTTTCAGCCATGGTTTGCATCTCAGCTGCTTCTAAATGTTGGTTATCCCAGACTGAATCAACCCTTTGGATTTTCAAGCCATGCAAGTCATCCCTAATACGTAAAAATAGAAAAATGTATAAAATATTCCTTCATCGCTAATTCTTAAATATAGACCAATGTATAAGATATTCCTTCACCCCTAATATGTAGAAATAGACCAATGTATAAAATATTCCGTCATCCCTAATTCGTAAATATAGACCAATGTACAAAATATTCCTTCATCCCTAATACCAAAATATGGCCCAATGTATAAATATTCCTGCAAACCTAATACTTAAATATAGGCCAATGTATGCAATATATCAAGAGGACAGTACCCTTTAAACACTTACTCATCTAGGGACGGACGGTGCTACACTCTTACGATACCTGGCTCTCTTTGTATACCAACAAGACACTGGCGATTACTGCACCCGCACAGATACACATACAGAGGAAGGCGCATAGGTTTTGATTTTGGAAACGGGAAGCGAACTACAAAAATATACTCACAACTAATGCATTAGCAAGAGGAAACGAGTTCATTTTCACCGGTAAATTAGTATCCTGTAAATGTTGCCTTCTTATACTTCTGATATGGTCATCATGATGATGAAAAGTCGCAATAAATGCTTAAATGTATAACGTTTTCGTACAAAATCTTTATTTTCCTACATCCATTTAATATATTTTAATACTTCAATATTCAATAAAAGGAAACAACCACCTCGGGCTTCAAAGACCAAAAACACCACTAAGCTATGTGACTCCGCCATAGGGCAGCACTTGCTTGAGGACCCAGACTGCGTAAAAGAGTACACGGACGATTGCTCCCGTATCATAGGAAAGGCCAGGTCTGCATTTCATTTGGCCGTACTGGAGTCAGTTCACACAAAAGAAAGAAAACCTTTGCTATGCAGACAGAAAAAATTTGTTTTCTCACTAGGCCTATTCAATTAATCTTGTTTTAGTGGATGAGCAACACAGGCCATTCAGTCTGTCCAAATTCTGATTGGCTCTTTCAATAATACAGTTGGGTATACTCTTTCACACACTTTTTAGTCATTCTGACGTTAGTACTCTTAGAAGTGTCAGACGAAAAAAGCATTTAAGTACACAATGTTTTCGCTACTTCGTACAATATTCTTGTTTCGTACCACAAACTAACTACTTCAATATTCTTAAATCTTGTGTGATCTTTAAAAATTCAAACTTTATGTTTTACTGATTATTCATTAAAGTTCATCTTCGGTAATATCTATCATGTCCATCGATGACAATTACGATGACCACCTTGCCAACCACAACACTTGCCCGTTTCAATGTTATTAATCTTTGTGTACGCATGTTCTGATAAAAAGTTATCCTCTTCGATACACCGGCAGTTTTATGCTATTGGTGAAAATATATGTTGATTACCCTTCAGAACAAAATTTTTGTTGCATTAATATTGGCATTTGTTTTTACCTAATTTGAACCCGTTGAATTCAAATCTGGGTTTAGTTTTTGCTGTTAAGCTTTTTTTTGCGATACATATTTTTTTCAAATGCAGCCTTTTTCACACTAAAATGTGACATTTTTTGTTATAGAGAAAAAAATAATTAAAACACAAAAATGTGAGGAAATAATTTGCGCTTGTAACTCTCGCGCTTGTTAACTCCTTAGGGCAATGTTCGTTTAATACTCCAGCTGTAATCTAGCGCCATATGATTGTCCCATCGTCCATAATAGCGTTCTTCGGTAGTCAAGAGATGTTGATGGAAGCGCTCTCCGTGTTCGTCGCTAACAGAAAATGGTCAAGGTGACCGTTCAGAAAATGTAGGATGACTCTCATGTTGCACCCGAGGTCGCGGAAAGCCATTTATATTTTGTTGACCAGAAACTCCTAGCTATCTGCCTTTCTGTCGCCGAAAGGAAGTTTTCTATTACTGAAACAGATCCTAGCCATATTGCCTTCTCCTTTTTACTCATTTTACTATCAAATTCCATACTGCGTACAAGGGCGCGAATTTGAGATCCGTCGAACATACCTGCTTTGATCTTCTCAAAGGATAAAGTAGGAAAATTAGAAACTTTATGTTGAAAACATTTGCTATCAGTACTTAGT
>JAAAKM020006971.1:77213653-77232096 GCA_010016025.2 Alatinidae sp. Z8VKAUB7J3 | reverse complement strand
AGAGTTTTCAAGGACCTTGTGGAGTTACTTGTAGGTCAGGTCGATCGTATCGTATATAAGAGGTCCACTCGTTAACTCTTCAGAAATCTCCCTGAAAGCCGTTTTTAGACACACAAACACACTTTCACACACACACGTCACTGAGTATCGGCTACGATTCATTGACGCTTCCAATGATGTTCCGTTGTTTCAACGGTATCCTGAAAAGTAGGAAGCGTTCAGAGCATTTCAAATAAGAAAATACTCCCTATGGCACTCACGAATTCAAGCTTCTATTATTTAGGTTTGTTATTTTTCATTAAGTATGTGGTGAGTTAAGGAGCCACATCTCACGTGCTTACACGCATTCTTATCCTTTGGTTAACAAAAGATCCGTTTGCTGAGATAGCCCTCTGTCATGGTCTGCGGAAATATGAGCTTTGAGGACATTGATATCATAGCTTCATTATTGTTATAATAACGGTTCTCTTTTTTTCATCGCTAGATCGACTTTCTGTTGAGGTTTAAAGCAGACGCAATGATACGAAACAGTTCACTCGAAACTCCGCTAGATTTAGCTTGCCAGTATGGCCACACAGCGGTAAGTTTATTTAATCGTCTAGAATCTAGATGACACTAGGCTTCTTCCGGTGCAAGACAGTTTTTGTAAGCATTTAGCAAACACTACTTTTAAAGTGTTTTTGAATTATCAAAATTCTTCAAATTTCAAACCATTTTGTTGAGAATTAGTTAATGGACGGATAACACCATAAGTTGAATTAAACAAGTAGAGTACTAAAGATTCATTCTACGACTGACATGGCAATTTGTACAGTGACACACGCAGATTTTACAACGGATATTGGCTGAATTAGAATACTTGTCGCTACAGTACCTCGGGCGCCCGCACATTTGGTTTTCTTGTTGGATTGGGTTGGATTTTCGTATTACTCGAAGAACTCACGGCCCTTGTAGGTACTTTTCATTGTATCAGGGACTCGTGTCACCGAAAGCCGTCATTTAATAACCGTTATTACACAAAGAAGCATCATCACCTACCTCTTCTTCTAGCCACGGTACTTCCGGCTAAATACCCTGGTAGAGGCGCTTGAATAAAGGAAGGGCCAGGAATATAACGAGCAATGAGACCGGTTCTTTGAATTGGTTTAGACGCCTGCCCTCGTGTAAGCGCCGTAAGCGCCGTACTGTTTCGGGACAAATCGACACACACTGCAAAATTTGTGATTTGGGGTTTGTGATATTGTACGCAATATTGTCTTGGTTATTGCTAAACTAAGGCATTCTCCGCACATTAAAAGGCAATGATGTATTCGTCAGTCTAAGATTCATTTATCTCTCTTATTCTTGCACACCATTTTTAGACATTCATAATGAAAACTGAATTTAATTATCGCTTTTGGGCCCTAACTAATGTAATCGCAGATCTCTGTATCATTTTCTATTATAGGTGGTAAGACAGTTGCTTACGAATGAGAAAGTTCTGACAGTTCTGAGGGGGCGCCATGATGACCCACGTTACAAGTCACCACTTCATTTGGCCTCAAAGAGCGGGCATGAAGATATTGTCAGGTAAGAGCAACTATTCCGATGGCATAATCGCGTTCGTTCTATTATTAGGTATGTCTGTGTATGTTTCCGTGTCTGTCTATGTATGTATGTATGTATGTATGTATGTATGTATGTATGTATGTATGTATGTATGTATGTATGTATGTATGTACAACATTAATAGAGGAGTGGCAACAATGGCTTTAACAATTACAATAACATCTAAAACAATTATAAAAATAGTGGAAGCAATAGCTTTCAAAATGACAACAATAGCCATCTCAACCATAGAAATAGTGGCAACATTAGCTTGAACAAGTACAATAATTGCTGCAACAAGGATAGAAGTAGTGGCAACAGTAGCTTGTACAATAATAGCTACAACAATAACAATAGAGAACACAGAAGCTTTAACAGTGACAATAATAGCTACATTAACAATAAAAATAGTGGCAAAAATAGTTGCAAAAGTAGCTCTAATAATGGTAATAATAGCTACAACAATAGAAGAAGTAGTGGCAACAGTAGCTTTAAAAATGACAATGATAGCTACAACAATAACAATAGTGACAACGGCAGTTTAAAAACAATAACAACAATAATGACAGTAGCAGTGACAAGGTACTACTAACTAAACGTCCACATAAAAAAACAAAAACATTTAGGTACCTTGACGGGCTTCCGACAATCACCTTATTTGTCTGAATAAGTAAATTATTAATTTAGGAACTGAGAGCGCAGTTAGTAAATTTTTCCACCAATATTTTTAAACTAAAACCGCACGTTTTTTAATGTGCTAAAAACGGGCATTTGATAATCTCAAGGACTAGACAAATTGATCCAGATGGTTTCCAAAAAGGTTGCAGGAAACTACCAATTAGTCTAAACATAGCATCTAGTGTGTACTCAACTAAGAAATAATGCTATAAAGGTTTATTATAGGTAAAAAAGGAACGTAGGATCTTAGAAGAAGAAGGTCGCAATATTATTTAAGAGTGAGAAAGGTACAGTGAAATATCTAGCTATAATAACAATATCTCTACCAGCCAGCAGATATAAATATGATTGCATATTTGAAGTCTAATTGGAATGAAAAATATACAATAAAATTGGCTAAGTTTCAATGCTCCTAAAATTATTTATAACTGTTGATGTGTTTACTTCAAAAACAAGAGAAAACTCGCCCTTTCTTATTATCTCTTGGCTAAGTTTTGCAAGAGAAATAAAAATTTTGAGTCCCGATATAGAGACTGCTGAGGGCTGTATTGTGTGACCCAGACATTAAAGAGGTTAAAGAGTTCATATAGCTGAAATTACAGGACTGAGTTGTCCCATTTAGACAACACGTGACCTCGATATGGCTCGAAATTATAAGCAGGAGTTAAAATAGCTTTACTAAATTTCAATTACTTCAGCGGAAAATACTCAACAAAGCAGACGCAATGATTCCTGATGATCCAAGATTGATATTGGACTTCTTTGTAAATTCTTGCTTAAGCACTTACAGATATGAACAATATATGATATAAATAAATTAGCGGCTCAGGTCATACGAAATTAAGTTTTGTAATGATGGTCGATGATTCACTATCATGTATAATTTAGTACTAGGCTGATTGCCTAACCTGTACAGGAAGATGTTATGCGTAATTTCGTCTTTGTTTTAAAGTTTTAAAATGCTAGTGCTTTAAAATTTGTATGAATGAAAATGTGGATTTAGGTAGTAAGAGGCACTTTGACTTTAACTTGAAATAAACGGAAAGTTGTGAGCGTAGTAAGAAATGTTTAAGTGCTAACACCTGATGGTTCTCAATGAAACATCAGAGAATGGAAGTCCATTGAAGTAACTCATAACCCTAGTTTATATATAATTTATAGTTATTACTTCAAAAGATCACTTAACAATGTGTTTTGATCTATAAAACATTGGCACAAGGTCTTTATGAGGCGTAGAGTGAGAAAACATGTTTTGTATGTCGGGTTTTGTTTGTTCCTAAGGGATTTTTAGTCGAAGGCTGCTTTGCTTGTTAACATTGTACTGAGCTTTGAAAACACTGTCCATGTTTGAGATAATTCTCCCACATGAGGTTATAAATACTACAAATTTCATTTGTGGAAGAGAATTTGATGTATAAACGATAAAACTTCCCACATTTAGTCTGAGCCAGCGTTTGTTAAGTAAAAATATGCTTACAATAGGATTACTAAACTGTTCAAACTTATGAGAAAATTTAACGTAGAGTGTGGGAATGTCATATCTTAGTTTCTTTGATGAGTACATGATAAAGTGTTGTAATAAACGAAGAAAATATTTTTACATTTCCGCTGAGAAGAAATATCAAGTTTATATGTTTGGTTCACGAGGATACTCGAGATAATATCACAGTTGAATTACCTCTTTGCTGTCTCCGCAGCGTATTCGATGAAGATGAATTAAACACCTGCCGCAAGATTGATAGCAATCACAACAGCTAAAAGCTGATTGGTCAACGGGTCATCATCTGGATTTTGATTGGTTTAGGCCAATTTGAGCAAATTCTTCCTTAGCTTTACCTCGTGTCTGTTTTTGATAATGTCTGATAACACGATTTTAACCTTGAGAAAAAGACGCCAAACAAACGTTTCTAATGTTTTTTCAGCACATTACCTAAAGATAATTACAGGAGTAAACGCAAATGTGGAGTAACAGGTCATACGGAGCATGAGAAGGATAACTAGAGCTGAAAATTAATTGCACAAATTGTTTTAAATTAGAAAGGGATATACAGCGTCGGCTTTGTTTTTCCAGTGAAAAGACCTAGGCAGAATAAGCTGTCCATAAACTGATGATTTTTGCTTAATGCGACTATGGAAATGTCATGTGGAGGATGTGAAAGAGCTCAGAATATTTTAAGCTATGCAGTTTAGTGAAAAGTTAGAGGAAGGACTTCGAAGCTTTTGGAATGGAACGATCGATCGTTGGAGCCGTGAGGTGCAGAAATGGGTTGTTCCCTACTCTAAAGATTGGCAGGGAGAAGCTTCTTCGTCTAAAGGTGCAATGGAGTCAGGAGACGTTCCACCTGAACAGGAAGAAAATATCGAACTATGGAAGGTAGGTCAACGTTTATTTAAACAACCCGAGAAAAGCAAGGACCAACCTGGGGATGAAAATATACCTTCCCAAGCTACCGAACTGTCTACTAACACATTTGTAGAATTGGAAGTTGACACAGTCCTCGATAGTTTAGACTTTGAAACTGACGAAGAGAAGGAATCTCTTCGTTCTAAGATGGTCATGATTAATCGAGTATTTCACGAAGAGCTAGAAGACCTCCGTAAACAGCATCGGCGTCTAAAGGCTGAGCAGATGTTGAGAGTTTATTTAAATTCGGCAGGCAAAGAAGAAGAACCAGTTGACAATATTTTTGAATATCTGTTCAAAACAATTACAAACAGACCGACCAAATTTCACATTGATTCGAAAGTTTGTAGAAAAATTGTAGAAGAATTGCTTTTAATGGACGAATTAGAACGCGTGTTAGTATCTTTGGAGAAACAGTCTATAGAACTGGATCATTTAATTTGTGACTTAGAATTAGAGGTTCATGATCGAATTTTGTCTGCGTGTAAACCGAAAGTAAAGGGACTTTCTAGTTCCGTCGATTCATTTACGAAACGAATGCACGAGCAAGGTGGCCTTAAGTACATCAACAAAGAGGAACAAGAAACACTTTTGGCCTACTCATCGCTGCCACCGCCTCTAAGCAAGGAAAATATTCACATTCTGCGCCGATTTCGAAAGGGAGTACACGATCCTTCTAGCCTTACACCCATGGAGAATTTTATTGCAACTTCTTCGCCTGGCTTTGAAGTTGCAAACAGTTGCCAGACAAGCTGTGAAATTGTGGATACCGGTAATAACAATGAGTCAGCTGATATGAATGCATTCTGTTCGTCTTGCCCAAAACAAAACATAACGGAGCAGAAAGAAACATCATATTTCAAGAAAAAAAGCAGTGAAGTCTCATTTAACGATGTTGATTCGAGATATTACTCTAATAAAATTACTGCATCTGTTCTCCATAGACAGGAAACTTGCAACGACGACGCGTCTTCAATTCTACCAGAAGATAAGAATATTGAAATGTCGTCAGACGTCAAAGAAGTTTCTCACGACGGTAATTACACAGGAGATGAAAAGGTGGGGAAAGACGATGAAAATCGTAGGGATGTATTAAATAAAGCTAGGCTTATTTTCATGTTGGGGAGAGACAGCGGAATTTCACTTACGGTTGACGAGTCGGGTTCAGATGCTAGTGTTGTAATGGAGGCTATTGATACAAGCCGTGTACCACAGAACACATCAAGTGATCTAGTCTCAGGAGATAAAGATATCAGGTCAAATTTCACTGATACTTCATGTTTGTTGAAGGCAGCAGAAAATGAATGTCAGCTGCTGGGAAAAGAAACCAAGAAATTGGAAGCAGGTGAAATTCCACGTGACCCGTACGATGACGAGGCATTCGGGGACTACAAGAAAAAATGCGACCACATGCCGATGCAGAACGGAAATTGTCATTCCCTTAAACAGAAACCTTTCCTTGAGAAGTCTAATTTAAGTCAAGGAGGCGCTCACAAGGCAGATGAAGATGTTAGAGAAATAGAAAACGTGTTAGGATTGCGTCATGCCTCAGCTGAAGAAATCGAGGCTGATCGTCTACCCATCATATAATGAATCTGATTTTTGTTGTTCTTAATCTTAGTATGAAATACAAAAAATATGTAAATAGATATACTAGTGATATATATAGTAAAGGTTGTTACTTATGGGTTCAGAAAATGTTGTATCATAGTTTGTATATAAGTAAGAATGTAAATACAAGAATTATCTAGCAGATGTTATCCGACAGTAGCATGATAGCTGTCGTTTGAATTAAATTTTGTTTCCGTGGAATATCGATAGAATATCCATCTTTTCGTATTGAGTATGTAAAAGGAATACTTCAAGTGAAATCATATACCAAAATGAAAATTTGTGAGGATTTTTTCGCACATTTCAGTGTTATAAAGAAAAATATGTTCAGTGGTGTCGCGTAGCTAGGCAGTACTATAACAAAGTTGTAAAGCGTGCTTTAAAGAAAATAAGATGCATAAAACACATGCTAGAGAAATAAAAAATATGTCCCCACCGGGGATCGAACCCGTGACTCGCGCTAAAGAGAAGTACTGTAAACTTTAACGATCGGGGTGATTTCAACCTCCGGTATGGTGTTGAACGGATAATTTAATTTTTTTCAAATTTTACGGCAGTAGGAATATTTTATAAGATCTGTTTTAAAAGCAGCGAAACTTAAGGTGGGAAAACGTAAAATAACTTCAAAATCAGGAGGGACAATTTTTAAAACGCGTGTAAAACAAATCAAGAAACGTTTTTAAGTAATAATTGATCACAAGCATATCACACTGCCAGGGCCCGCATTTTGTCAACTGACAGCACAACGAAATTCGACGATAACCTGTAGTGATAACTAAGCAATTACTTACAGTAAGCAACTCCAGGCCTGATTTTTGGAAATTACCACGCAACTCCAGGCCTGACCCCGAAAATGGAGTTGCTTACAAAAAAACAACGTGTAATTTGAGTACCGCTTCCTGTCTGAAAAGTAAGCAACTCGAGACCAACTCAAAATTTGAGTTTGTTATAAAATAGTCGTGAAGTTAAATTAGCTGCTGTTATGCCCTAATTTACGGCACAAATTCTAAATTTCGTTTCGTTCATTCTCTCGAACGAAAGCAAAAGTTATCTGCGAGAAAACCTAATGTAAAAACAAAGCCACTTAAAATCTGTATTCATAAATAATCAATAGATAAGAGGTTTCTTCGGTTTTCTTGTTTATTTTGAACTCGTGTGGAAGTTTGATTGACAAGTCAGTTTTGCTGACTATTTCATAAAGTCATACAAAAGCGCGGTAGATGTATTTATTTACAGAGGAGGAAAGGGAATTGAAGTGCACTCGTTTGTCTTCTATAACTTCTGTAGTCGCGTAGAAATCTCTAGTTGCTTCCTAAAATTGCAAAATTTATCTGCTTCATGTGGTGGACACTAAACCAGGGACGGGAGAAGGTAAAGACGATTGGGGGGAGGGGCAAGTACTCTGGGTTCAAATTTATTTTTTTCACAGTACACTAAGGTGCCTTTGTTCATTGTGTGGAAAAGGATGTTTCGTGTCGATATGCATATCTTGCTGTAAATGTGACACAATCTTTGTCGCAATCAATTGCAATTTTGATAAAGCTGAAAAGTGGCCACGGAAAAAACTGAGATTTGACAAATCTTTAGGGGCCATTCCCCCCGTTCCCCCGCCCATGTAAATAATGCGGTAGACTGTAAATGTAAATACCATATTATGCGCCAACGATTCAGCGCTGCCATGTTTAGATGTTGCCAAGAGAGAAAGAGCTCTTTGAACTTGGGGAAGATTTCCCGTATCAAATATACCTCCTCAGTCATAGGAAATTAAGAAATTTCTAAAAATGCCCAATCAAAAAAGAAGGAGTAGTAGAAATCATAAGAGAAAGGAAAACAATTTTAAAACCGCTCTTCTTCATCACTCTCCTTCACGCTCTTTCAAGATCGAGTTCTGTTGCCTACCGGTATTTCATATTTGCCTCTATCTGCGAGTCTCCGAATAGTTACTAGGGGTAAAACTATCGTTTTAATTTCCTCCGTCTGTTCACTGCTCATCTTAAAGGGAAAGCGAGAATGGGGTCGCCAGTCCTGAATCAAAGACAGTTTACCGAGGGTAACCCTTTCTTAAAACTGCTCCTCTATGCACCACCAAACTAAACCTAGAAGGTATTTATAGAGCCCAGGAGCCTATGTGAAGGAAGGTCCTTACTCTATTAACTTTGTAGTCATTTTGAATCGTAACAGAATTCACAACTTTAAGGCACCATAGCTCTAGCGACGTCATTAGGATCGGAACCCGCGGCGGGGTCAAGAGTCCAAAATCTAAGCCACTTTTCAAGTGTAGCCCTTCTTAAAACGTCTACTTTATGGAGTCTCATAAGTCAAGTTGTTTATACACAAGGAGTCTAAAAGCAGGGTACTCGGTATGATTCTATATTCATATATGAAATGTAAGCAACAAGTGATTCTTTTGGCAAGGCTGTTAGAAAGTTTAAAGTCAAGGGCTTGCATCTGTCTGACACAGAAAGTCAATCATGCGCTTTCACGTTCCGTTTTGTTACTCGCGCTTCTACCATACCGGCTGTCCGAAGTCCCTAAAACGACCAGTCAAATTCATTCTCCTTTCCTGACTAAGCAGGCTACCATCAATTGGACTCCGGACTACAGGTTGTATAATATTTAAAAGTCATGGTTACACAGCAATTCCAACATTTCTCAACTCACATGAGAATCACATCTTGTCACACGCCGCCACATGTCAGAAATGCATATTATCGTTATTATTATTATTTTAGCTTTTGCTGTACATTAAATTTATACATTTTGTTAATGCTTTTCTTTATTGTTTCAATTTTCTTAATTTTACCTAAAACATATATCTATACCTATACCTTAGGCTTATTGTTGTTGTTCCTGTTTCTTATATATATTTACTTTCATTGTTATTATTCGCTTTTACTTGGCTATCAATTTAAATATCAATATTAGAGTTTTGTCATCAGGTTCGTACTTCCCCAAAAACTTACTGTCCCCATTTTAGTTTATTTCTTTGTGAAAGCAGTAAGACTGCATTATAAGATGGTGCATCATCATCATCATCATCATCATCATCATCATCATCATCATCATCATCATCATCATCATCATCATCATTATCATCACTATCATTATTATCATCATCATCACCATCATCATCATCATCATTATCATCATCATTATCATCATAATCGTTATTATTATCATCATCATCATCGTCATCATGACCATCATCATCACCATCATTATCATAATAATAATCATCGTCATCATCATCATGACTATCGTCGCTGTAGTCGTCGTCGCCGTCGTCGTCATCATCATATAAGTTTTTATTTTATTTTTCTTATCAAAATTAAGACACTGTTTTTATGGAGCCATCGCTTATAATATAGCGTACATGAAACGATTGCAAAACTGTGACTGAAATATGCCATAGAGTGCCATAGAGTAAAATATGTTGCCAATTTTAGATTTACGCCAACGTTATGGATAGGGAAAGTCAAAAAAACTGCAGACAGAGTGATGTCATATTAAACGGGCTGTGGTTAGAATTTAGTATTCATCTGCTTATTCTGTAACACTCAAGAGTGCCATGAACTGCTACAGAAGCGGTTAGAATGTTTGATCACAAACGCTGCTACCTCTGCGAGTGGTTTTAGCTGAAAAGTAAGCACTGCACACTTCCATCTAGCTTTACATAATCTAGATGCTTCGATGTGTGCGATATTTGTAACCGCGATGGCTTAGGGTCGCTTCAAAATGAAAGTTGTTAAAACTGTGCCCTCCTCCCCCCGCCTATTTGTTAAAACAATAAATACCTTTCATCATAAGTTTCACAAAATACACATTAACCGTTGAGTGGCATTTGATGCCATTATTTTCCATGACCCTGTATACATTTGTAAGATTATTGTCGTATTTACTCCCTTCCCATTTTCCCAATATGAACTCAATATAGCTTGGAAGAACAATACATAGGTCACCGCAATGATTTCTCATCAACCTACGCCATTTTTATGGCTGCTTGCATGGAAGATTTATTCCATTTTCAAAGTTTGCACAAGTTTTGAAGTGACCAGACTTGAAAACCGAATTTTGTATTGCATTCAAAAAGATTAATATTGATTTTCAATTCGATTTGTTTATTAAGTCATTGTCACGTACTTTGAACACTTCAACGGGCAACTATTTCTCACGTCCTTGAAAAGATTTTAGAATAGCTGGGTTTACATTGACTGGAAAACTAACATCTTGACATTGCAGTGGACAAGTTTGATTTCAATTGTGTTTGATTTACATATGTCGGGATTCGAAGTCGTTTTAGTAAAGCGAATGATGTAATGGCACATATAGACAAACCTGCTCCCTTGTATTTGGTTATACTTGTTTTTTTGTAAACTTTCGTATGAATTATTGGAATCCATCTTTAAGAAATAAATAGGAACAGTGAATTGATAAAGTAGCTAACCCGTAGAAACAGTTTTGAATGTGATCTCCAAGGTTTCCTGTAGCAGAAAGCAATTCTAATCCGTTTAATCCACAATTTCAGTATCCCCATAACTCACATTGCTGCTGGCTTAAAATTTTTGGCTTTATCAGGAAAGGGAAGACGTATGCTTGAAGACCCTTGAACAAACAAGGGATCACAGATGCGAACTGGGGCAATGCGAAGGGTACACATCCCTCAGTGACAAAACCCCGTTTTTTGCGATGCCCCCCTTGCTTTCATTTTCACTTTCGACATTTCCCCCAAATTTCACCGACGTGGTGACACCCCCGACCGTCACCTCAGTGATTGACACCAACTCCATTGTGGATGTTTCTAAGCAGCACATTTTTTCTACTTCGACATTCCTCCCTCGATATTCCTCCTTTACATCACCAACTATTTCATCATGCTCTCTCAGAAAGGGGGATTACCTGGCCATTATCGAGCAGGAACCTAAAAGTGTTTGCCAAAAACTGGAAGTTAAAAAATGTACCAGATACGATAGGTGATAAAACTCTCACAAATATGAATTAGTCTATACGTTGAGTGCAGACGTAGAGGAGCAATGTGCGTGATGCAGCGACATAAAAAATTTTCCGAACAATTTTTGAAACACGTGGTTTGACCTTCGAATTTCTTGTCAACATCCATGCATTTTGAGTGATTGCTGCATAGTATGCAAGTACACATGTATTACCCGTGTGATCATTAATGGCAGCGTAACATTATGCACTCGACCACACGAAGTGGATATTTCGACACCACAACAAACGGAGTCTTCTTTAGCTTACTTGGCATTCTTACCAATAAAAGAGTGAATTATATGTTGCGGAATTTGATTTAGAAAAGGCGAGATAAGGAACAATAACGCAGTGACCACAAAACGCCCGTTAGGGAAGCCAGAATAATGAAAATATGATGTCTGTGAGCTAGGGGGTTGCGACCTTTACATTTTACCAAAAATAGAAGGATATGTATTATCTGTTTTCCGTCAAAATGTTTTGAAATGTGTAACAGTTTACAGCATTTGATGCCATACGGGCTGCCATTCTAGTGAAATTGTGTGTTGTTGTTCTACTTGGAACAATATGACTTCCAGATGCTGACGGTAGCAGGTCATTGGGTACTAGCGGTGCAAGGATGATGCAGTTTCTAGTTTTAAAGCTGAGGCGTGTAGCTTAAAACCACTTTCTTGCGGAATGGCGATCCTGGACGTGATTTCTTGTGGATTTGAATAATTTTTCTTTGGTTTGCAGTAAATAACATGCGGTCCCAATTTGAGCATTGCCTGTCGCAATCAGTGTTTAGAAAATGATATGAAGCATCATCATCCCCGATGGTGACATTTTTTAAATTTCTCTAGTGTTAAAAGTGATATAACTACTGCTTGTCAAAAGACAGCCTCATAGTACATTGCACTTCATACCCAACCAAAGTTATCCCCATCAAATCAGTCACGGAATGTTATTCGTAATCAACTGGGGCAAGTAGGGCGAACTTGGATACGGCAGAGGATAGCTCGCGTTTCTTGGCCACCGTTTTCATTCTACATGGATCGTACCTTATTTCAGGCCGACTGGCATTGACATTTTTGTCTCGAGTTTCTAACCTGCAAATTGGGCATCGAAAACATCTTTCAGTAGCCCACACCCTCAACATATCAATATGTTTAATTACTTTTTCTTTCTCTTTGCACCTTTCCGAGACCACTTCTTTCTTCAGCTGTACTAAGGACATTGTCCTTACCACTGTGGCCTCATTATAGCATCCCATATATTCATAACCATATCGGTATGCAGATGCATGCGCTTGCATACTGAAATGCGGACGTACATGGAGACAAGAACGTCAGATACGACTGACATTCCACAGGGAATGGAGATGAAAATATTGTACTGAGTTGCATTTAGACTCAAGTATCTCTGCTTACATTTAAAGTCTTTTGACGATATACTGTCTTTAATTATAAACATCTCTTCCAGAAATGTAGGACTAATTACAGAATGGTTGACTCTAGATACCTTTAGCCTTCGTTGTAGTAAGTGTTCTTTGTTTGTGTAAAATCATTTTCACCTTCTTGTAGTCCCATAATGATCTTACAAAGATTCAAGCAGCGCGTAAAATTGTGGACGACATGAGACCGCAGGCAACAAATTCGCAGTTCCTGTTAACAGAGGTAATTATCTGGTTAAATGCGAAGTAATAATTTAAGTTCTCTTTTCCGTGAAATATTAAGCGCGAAAAGAATTTTTTTTTCAACAATGCGGTGTGTAAAACGAGAAGTAGTTGCCAAATCTACAGTCGATGGTGATGTTAGGTGATCTTAGCTTGTACAATGTCGAGCCAGGGGCTTATGCGATTAGTTGCAGTTTTAATATCGGAGGTGTTTTTTTGCTGCAAAATCGTAACGGTTGACTGTTTTTATCTTTGATTTCGGTAATTTTATTAGCTGAAGAATATCTATAAATTTTTGTAATTTTTAATAATTTCTTGAATACTTAATCGTTCTATTGTGTAGTAGACGTTCCTTTAATGATCTGTTTACCTTGATTTCGTATAACCCCTCAAGTTCCATAAGTAGGTTTATTAAAATTATGAAAATGAAATTATCGTTACCTTCAATTACTTTCTACAAAAGAAACCCATTTTTCTCAGCATTATTTACTCCTTACCAATGCAAAGTCGTCTTTTTCTTATCAATTTCTATACACAATTCCCGCTCAGATATGTGTGTAAACTTTTTCAATTCATTTTACAGGTACGGCTATCGCTTCTTGGAATTGCAAGTGACAAGCCCGCAGAAGAATTACTGGACTTGATAAATGATCCTGTTTTACAGGTAATGTTTCTTGCTATGCATTTGAAGAGGGGTGGTGCTGTCTACCTCCCTTCGTCAATAAATTGTTTTCTTTATCCCTGGCTTAGAAACGCGGTGGCCATACGGCAGTGGTGCCTGAACTGAGGAATCCCCCAATGGGTGATGTCATACCTCTAGGGAAGGTCAGGAAGGCTGCGGTGTAGGTTTAACGGTTTAACGGTTTAACGGTTATTACAACCATTGATACTTCTGGACACTCACTTAAATGTATTTGCAGAATTAAATTTTGAAAATACTATTTCAGCCCCTTTACATGTGATCCGATATATGATGTAGTGATAAAGAAGGTGTTAATTAAGTCTTTGTGTAGAGTCAAGATAAATTAATATTTTGAATATTAGGTCAATTGAATTGGATGCCTATTAAACCCCATCAAGTAAAGTTACAGAAGAACATGGTAATTATTTTAGTCTACTACTTGATAGAAACGCATTTCAGTACCTCGAGGTGCCTTGAGTACTCATTAGCATTGGGTTTTCTGGGGGTGCTTTTTTGAGAAAATAGATTTTGGGCACTCTGCGTATTGGAAGTGCCTATTGTGGTAAGTTGGCAGTGGCGATTTCCCTTTAGGTCCATTATAGGGTACTAAAGTGTGACGTCACGATTTGATAAATATCACAAATTTGATAATATTTTGAACCCATTACTTTCTTCTTGTTGACCCAGATACGCTGCCCTAATTTGAGAACCATATCTTGAGTAATCTTTAAGATACGCTCTATCAAACCCTAAATCTTGCCTATCAAAACTTTGTTAAATGAGCCCAGTTCATAATTTTATGAACTGGGCAAATTTTACAGAGTTTCCTTAAGGATGTTTCCATCCTCAACAGCCATTTGTCACAGTTGATAGGAGATTTAAAGGTGCGATTTCGTATACTAACTATACACTTTAAATGATTTCGACATTTGGTGGTAGGGTTAACACTGTGATGTAGCTATAATTGCGATTACTTGCGAAACGTTTCTGTGACGTCATCATTTTAGTACTCCATTAAAAAGATGGCGCTAAGTCGAGTGTAAACGATAAGGTAAAGAGTACGTTTTAAAGGTAAACTCGACACCCGACAGAAAATACTGCTCTGCAGTAGAAAATTCCAGTTATTATCAACCACGTAGAAGCAACTGCGGGTACAACTCACTGCAACACAAATCCACGAACAATTAAGGTTACATACTGTGTGCTCCGTTTCCACCTTACAGTCTCTATAAATCTTCAAGTTTTAACTTGGTAGCTGCTGTCTTCCAGTGTAGCCATAATCTTGTTTTGCCATTGATCCTTCTTCTGTTATGTCGTGTTAAGTCCATGATGTAGGACTAATTGTGATAGTTATTCTGTTTCTCGAGGACCCTCTTCTTCTTGTATGTAGTAGACACCCATCCAGGCTAAAAGTAAGAAGGCAATTTTTGTATTTTCATCTGCCTGTATTTTTTTTTCTTCCGACAGGGTGTCTTGGCGGCCCACGATCGTATTGCCATGCGGGAATCCTTAGATAACCAGTTCGATTCGGATTACAGCAATGGGGACAGTGATGCCGAATATGATGCGACATCGGATGTGGATAGTATGCACTACGAAGAAAAAAGAGTAAATATGGTCATCATCGACAAAACTGTTGATCCTTTGGGTGCCACGGTACGAAATGAGGGAGATGCTGTTCTAATAAGTCGAGTGGTGAAAGGGGGTGCTGCAGAGAAGAGTGGTAAGTTTAGTTTTGGTAGTATATCGGCATACAGACATTTTGCACTTTCATAGACGTAGTAGTTCATGTCTACGCAAGGTCTCCCCATGTGGGCAAATTTTTGTGCAAGTAAGGTCGACAGATCATAACATCATACTTTCCCATTCGACGGAGCGTCCGAGAGCTGTTATTGTGATTTTCCAGCTGAAAACCTGTTAAGTGGTGTAAACCCGTATTGTGTGTACCGAGTTCTTGCACAAACGGACAAGAATGATATAAAGTTATTAGTTCTCTTCGTCGGCCTTCGTAATAAATGTCCGTCTCTGGATGGGTCTCTGGAACCATCCTTCTCCTCCTGTTCTGTAAGCTGCGTCGTCATCGCTAAGCCGTAATTTGATTATTTCTGCCCTTCTACCTGTTATATCCCATAGTCTGCCTCTCTGAGTGCCACCTGTTTGCTTTCATTGTCATCATGGTATGCGAGACAGTAATAATAATGGTTTGAAATACACGGAAACCTTTCTGCCCCGACGAACACAGTTACGAGAGTTACTTGCTCAATTTTAAAAGTAGTCAAGGAGAGCCCCTACTCCCTTACTTTGAATTAACTCATGACCATCCCCAGAAAATTGGACCTGGAATTGCCATTAACCAGCCCCTGCTTTCACGGTTTTGTCAATTTCCCACCCAAAATATTTAGTCACTGCCGAATTTAATGTGCACCTTACCTCAGCAAGTCTTGTTCGAATGTCCTGGTCAGTGTTATATGATCCACTGAAATCCGCTGGAATCGACTTTAAACATTTAGTGGTTTATTTAGGGGTAGTGCTAAAGCATTCTACTTTATGTACTCATGTTGTTGCAAAATGGCTATTACGTGAAACCTGTCATTCTCCCTTTCTACAGGTTTACTGCATGAAGGAGATGAAATTTTGGAAATTAATGGCAATCCAGTGAAGGGGAAGAATGTGAATGAAGTGGTAGAACTACTTTCGGAACTGGAAGGAACATTGACTTTCGTCTTGGTACCGGGAGATGGTCCTACACGGACGATGTCACACGAAACTAGCATATTCATGCGTGCACAGTTCGATTATGATCCACAGGATGACGATTACAATCCCTGTCAAGAGCTGGGTCTTACTTTCCGAAAAGGAGAAATCTTAGAAATTTTAAATCAGGATGATCCAGATTGGTGGCAGGTAACAGTTTAAGACTCGTGTTCTTTTAGATTCGTCGAGTCACGACCAATGGCAGACCTCCCAGGCAGACAAAACAGTGTGAAAATAACCCCAAAACAGACACAGCAGACACACAGACGCGAACATAGACATGTACGGACACACACGGTCACGCACACACGATCACACGTTGAAAAAGCAAGTACATACATAAATACATACATACATATATACATACATATATACATATATACATACATACATCAATACATAAATACATACATACATACATACGTACGTACGTACGTACATACATACATACATACATACATACATACATACATACAAACACACATACATACATACATACATACATACATACATACATACATACATACATCATGTCACGTGATGCTAAACAATAACATGGTCTCAAGCACTTGCTGTCGATTCCAGACAATTCCTCCATCGGCTTTGTCTAAAATAATTATGTTCTCTCTACTATAGATCGACTCATTGGCTCGGCGAAGGCATTTGTCAAGCGTTGAACTTTTGCTCAATAATGTGCATAGTCAGCTGAAGGAACTTGTTCTGAACGAAGAGAAGGATTTGCAAGTTCAAATAGACAAAACCGAGTCGGAAGAGGCAGAGGAAATTCACTCGTGATAAGAGGGATACTGTGCGCGTAAAATGCTAAGGTAAAAAGGTTATCCAGTGCCCCATTAGGCATTATGCACATATTTACTACCCAAACATTTGCTACTCCCACCCAAACATTTGCTACTCCCGCCCAAACATTTGTTACTCCCACCCTAACATTGGTTACTCCTGCCTAGACCATGCTACCCCACCCAAACATTTGCTACTCCCACCCAAACATTTGCTACTCCTATCCAAATATTTACTACTTCTACCCAAACATTAGCTACATCCACCCAAACATTTGCTACTCCTACCCAAACATTTGCTACTCCTACCCAAACAATGCTGCTCCAGCCAAACATTCACTACTCCAACTAAAAAATTTGCCAGTAACAACAATTACCATCTGGCCACTGCAATCCAAATTAGATGTAGGGATCCATTTGACTAGGATCCTGGTACGAATTTTGTAGCATCTTCATTTACAACTACTTCCTCCGTTGTGAATTAGGTTGTAGGCGATGGGTGCGGGCCCAGGTGTTGACTGTGTGGCTCTGACTGCCGAATCGTTGACTTCCTGGATGTTTACTACCCACTAGCTGATCTTTCAGGTGATAGCATTTAGGTTAAGTAACGATCGACTGCCCATGTAGTTACTGTAATGGATGTTGACTGCCCAGTTGGGTGCTATAAGTGGCGAGCCCATGTGGTTACTTTTACCGGTGTTGAAAGCCATGTGATTACTCTAAGGGGTGTTAACTATCCATTTACTCACTGCAAGAGGTGTTGACTGCGCATGTGGTTATCATAAGTTTGTCGGCCAAGGGTGGTTACTGTAAGTGGTGTTAAAAGCCCATGTGGCTACTGTAAGGGATGTTGACTACCCATGTGGTTACTGTAAGGGGTGTTGGCTACATGGCTGGTTACTTTAAAAAATATAAACTTCCCAGGATCTGTCCGGATGTTGGCTTCCGAGGTGTTTAATGCCCGAGAATGGTTTGATCAGGTGCCAGCTGTTGAGTCAACTTATCGTTGACGGCCAAATTAATTAGTGCCAAGGACTTCGACTGTTCAGGTTTAGTCTCCCGGAGAGTTATGTATCCCGCTAATTTCCCATGCGACGGTTACTTGGTTGTAACTACCGTATTTCGAATGCCCACGTTGTAATTGCCCTATTGGAAGCAGCTGAGAACCGTTCACCCATTCACTGAGGAGGGTAAAAAGCTACCTTGAATTTTCGCAAATCGTTCACGAGATTACATTTCAAATGATTCCATTTGTGTAACAGGGATATTTTATTAATTATTTTAGGTTCG
>JAAAKM020006971.1:77160432-77209131 GCA_010016025.2 Alatinidae sp. Z8VKAUB7J3 | reverse complement strand
ATTTTCACCTCAGTGTCATATATTCTCATTTCAACGAATACAGGGTATGGTGGTAGAATGTTAACATTAAGGGCAATTTAAAGCAAAATAAACGCACAAAAATATGAACTAATTTTTCCCACTGTTTTTCTAATGAATAGAGAAGAGAGTGGAACATGTATTCTATATTAAAGTGTGCAGAAATACCATCGGTTTTCGAGGTATTAACTCAGGTAAGCATAATACAGCGACCTTTGTCTCTCTATATCCTATGTCTCCATAGAAACTTCTTTTTGAAAATGCAAAACAAACTAAAAATAAGAAAGGTCCAAAGCTTCCGAGTAAATAATATTGATTGAGTTGTTTACAGAAAAGTCGGTGAGGGTGTCCAACCGTGCAGAAGAGATCAGAGGCATCAACTTGGCAACGTTCTCTTTGCATTTCAAATATGGACGATTGATAAATGCAGACTTGGTATAAGAACCATTAAGAAATGTCCGGGCTGCTATTACTTCAGTAGATAGAGAGATTTCCCACCAAAAAGCCTGCTAAATCAAGGCGAAAACTGTTTACAATTTTAGTGCCAACCTAACAATACCTGACCCCTTGACTGAACAATCACCTCGCCAAGTTTATGCATTATTTATTTGACTTGGGACCCAGTCTGCCTTGGGGAGACCGATGTCCGAGTTTATCGGGGAAAAAAAGTTAAGAAATATTGCAAATTTATTTTGATATTGAGGACTTCTTTATAAACTATTACATTTTAGTGATAGAACAGATTGGATTATCGATGTAGATTTCACGGCGTTAAAGTCGTAAAAATGGAGAAACCGAGCTGAAAGTAAAGTAGTTAAACCTACAGGAGTCAATGATGTGGTATAAGGTAAATGTTTACTTTATGCGATCATTATATTTAAATCTGTGTGTATGGCTCTTGGATCTTTTTGAACTGCAACTAAAAATTAAATTCTCTATATATCTCTTATGTACCATTGCTTCTCAACGAAAGAAGGCACTGAATTTGCCAAGATATTGATCCTCGCAAGGGAATTGCCTTTCTCTCTTTTATGATCATTGAAGACTCATGTACAGCGAACTCGAAGATTATATTATCTTTAAAGTTTGAAGGCGTTCGGAGTGGACTTCAGATTGAGTAGGAAATGCTATCATACTGAGTTATTCAAAGACCTACAAATCCTCTATTCTCTATTACGTGTTGTATGCTCTAGGTAACAGATAATAGGAAGGAAGACATAATATTTATGTGAATGTTTCCTATTAAGTGCACAAATGTAATAAAAAGGAGGAATTCAGAGTCAAATTTAGACATAAGAACCTAATGGAAAAGTCTTACAGGAGTTTCATGCATCATTCGGATATATTTATATACCATATGTCCATCTTTCATCTAAATATTTCAAATTTAAACTAAACCATGAGAAAATAAATGTCGCTACTCTTTCTATGATAGTTTTACTTTGAAACTCCATATTTTGGTATGCAGCATTGATACGGTACCTACCGATTTACGTTTAGCGGCGAGAGCAAACCCATTTGCTCCGAATAGGTCAAAGAAAGTTAGACAAAGAGGTCGAGATAAGAGGGCAATACCCACTTAAACGGAGGACTGGGACGGAATAGAGAAGAATCTACTATAACCTGTGTAACCTCACGTGGTAGGAAGGTACTAAGATTAAGTCATAATTTTACTTATTTTGCCTTTATGATCGCAGCTGTTTCCCAACGGTGCTCTACAATGCAGTTATCGTGAAATTTGCGGTAAAAGTTGTTCAAAATAATCTCATTTGTGCATGCGCAGAAACACGAGCACAAACTTCGCGCTACACCCGCTTGGCGTCTTATTAACTGTTTCACTATGGTACGTACTCCAACTGAAAAGGCATATCATGACTCCCAGCGTCACCTTGGGAAAAAATTCCCTGATTTCCCCGACGAAATTTAGAAATATTCCCGGGCAATACTACACCGAAACATTGCCATAGATACCTTGCGCAAATCTAGCACTCCATTATACGAAGTGTCTTATATTGCATTTAGGTTAGTTATACGAAGGTCATCTCTTAACATTCACAGTATCATTTCAATGACATTCCAAATAGCTTGAAAGAGGTACCAAACAAGTCGTCGGCGTTTGGTCCTTATGTTTAGGTAAATTGCAAAAATAATTGCCCAGAACTTTAGCTCGGTGATTGCTATGTACTTTATTGGCGATTAACCCAACGGCCCAATTTAAGTTTTTAGAAATTTGGCAACTAGATAAGCAATGATGGCCCCCGATTTTGCTGTACTAAAAAAGGAAATAATTATCTTCAAGTGTGTCCAATCGACGAAGGAAAGAAGTACGTTGAGTACGACACAAATTTTCTTCCTACCGAATAACTAACGAAAGTTGGGCCTCTTGACATTTTTTATAGAAAATTTGAAGAAGCCATTGAAAAGCTTTTCAACAGGTATATATAAGGAACTATATTCATTGTGTTGGCCCCGACCAACACCATTTCAGTTAGAGAAAATATATTTAATAAACTGTTGAAATTCTCGAGTTGTATTCAGATTTCCGAAATGACATAGAATTTACCGATTGTCAATTTCCTAGAGAACGGAGGTGCTTTAGATGTGATTTACGAGGGAACAGCACAACTTTGCAAGAACTATTTACTTTAAAAAACGCAAACACCCTAGGTCAGGTTTTTCCTGATTCCCTGAAATTTTCCAAAATTCTCTGATTTTTATTACAAATTCAGTCCAGCTTAAAATCCCCTGATTTACATTTTGGCTGTGAAACCTGCAAAAACAAATTCAAATCCCTACATTTTGAACTGCACTGCAAGTTCATCCATATTTAAAATTTAAGCAAGTCTCCGTTGTGGCTTAAGTGCAGGTTACGTGATCGGAAAACAGACTCGACACTTTCATTGAACTTAAACTGAATTTGGGAAATAGACTCAAGTGGATTTACGTGACCAGGGCCGTGACGAAATGTGTCTAATGTGATCAAGTGTTAAATTCTAGGAGGAAATAAATGCACCAGGGCCGAATTTTGTGGCTTTTGCCGAGATGGAGCGCAGAGTGACTTAAGGTCTAGCATTTTAAATCACGATCAATGCAGGCACGACAAAGGCACTTCGTCATGGAATAAGTTGTAACTAAGAAGGAATTCTAATCTCTGCCAAAGATTTTAGCATTCTATTTTATCGTACATTCCACCATGGCTTCTTGTAAGATTCTCTTTCACCGTTGTCTGCCGGTGTAGGACTAGCTCGTATCATTCGCGCGAAATACGTGATCATGCGATGATTTTCACTCAAATGATTGATCCATATCAAGCAATTGATTGACTGCTGTGATTCGTCGATTGCAGTGGCATGCGCGAAATTAATCGGAGAACACGCTGGCCAACCAGTACTGAGGAAGCCTTGCGATACACGACTATCCAAGGATTAGGGCAGTTGCTTTGAGGCAGTTGCCCTAAAATGTCTATTCTATTTAACAGGCGCCAGAAGGTACATTCGAGAGCATCACTGCAAAGAAAACACACGTATGAAACCAAATCTACAGTCAGTAGATATCCTTTTCTGGTTCTGTTGTTCTGCGGTTCAATTTACAAATTATTTTAAAAGGTTACTGTGCCCTCGTCACTTGCCAAACCCTGATTAAGTTGTCAGTATAACCTGCGAATAATGTCTGTCCATCTGCAGACCATGCCAAGGAAATACAAAGGGCCGTTTCTGCTTTCTGTCCCATTCCGATGATCTCTGGTCTTAATTCATCGACGATGGATTTGGTCTCAAGATCCTGCAATAAAGAGTACGACGGTTAATAGATCGCCTTGGTGAACACAAACGAACTAATTGAGCCAGCACACTTCTTTGGCATAAGAAACATTTAGGAATACAGGCGGGCTTGACCCCAACCGTAAAGTTAATGCCATATGCGACATCTTTAAGTAACACTTTAACAATAACAAAGAATGTTCTTAAAATAATGGAATTTTAAAGCAGGGGACTGAGAAACTTACACAGACAATGCTGCGGGCCCCTGTTGTCACGCTTAAAATGTGTGACGCTTAATGTGGCATTCCATTGCGATATATGAATCTATGAATCTATGAATATATGAAGGCAAAAGGTGTGTTTCTTCCGTATTAAACAAATTGCAATCTGCCACTGATGCTTGCGATATAAAGGTAACTCAGACGTTTTCTCTTTATAGGATAAGATTACGATCGAACTTTAACTTGCTTTCGAAATTAAAACACTATCTACAAAGTATCATTTTGACGTACTCTGAACAAGCTCTACGATTCAGCAAACAACCCTTGCCAACTGACATTCCACGAAAGTTTACCTATTCACAGTTTCTTGGCAATCAATGACACCCGAGTTACACAAATGATGGCTACATTGCACGAACACGGGGAGAGGTGACGTATGAAAGTGCCTATTACGATACTGTAACCCATAGAAGCGGTTGGCATATGTGCAGCTGATATGACCAACGTATGTAGACAAAGCAATGGCTACCTATGGCGACATCTTGAGCCCCGAGGCTCAGCTCTGTTTATTAAAAGCGTTGTAGAAGGTTCAAACAAATTTCACGCTCTAATTAGCTAGAAATTTCCAGTCGAGTAAAAACTTGACTCTACTGAATTGGTCCTAAAAACCGATATAACTGACGTTTCAACATATTTTTGATGTCACAGTGCTTAGAAAAAGTACTTTACATAATAGGTTTTGGAACCCTCCGCTTCTAATCTTAAAAACAAAGCAATTGATCTTCTTGTTAGTGAACATGAAGCAATAGTTCATTCGTGTCGACGTCATCGACGTACGGTCCCATCAAAAGACACACATTAAGAGTGCTTACCCAAATCTTGATACTTGGTCCGGTAGCAGCACACAGCCAGTATCTGTTCGGACTGAATGTCAAAGCATTGATGGTATCAGCGCCTTCAAGGGTGTACAAGTGTTTGCCTTCGTTCAGATCCCACAACATAGCAAGTCCGTCCTACAACAAGAGAAAATTGCCACTTATACACTGTGTTCTGAAATGTTCTAAAAGTTTCGGCTCCAACAAAGCGCCTTCCAACTGTAATTGTGACACGTGCCCCCCGTTTTACTTTTACGCCCCAGTTCCGTCTTGTGTGATACAGCAGAATAACTACGCAACATTTTTGCTTCTTGATGATACGATAAATCATGCATTCAGCGTTCGAATAATGCTACAACAACAGAATACCCACGAAATAGTAAACATCTGTCAGATATCGACCTGCATGATTCCAAAGAGCGATCCTGTTCAGAAGCGCAGAATGCTTTGGTCATGTTCTTTAAACGCGCCTACAAACATTTAATTAGGTCAATAGGGGAAATTTATTTGAATTTTTCTCAGTTCCAAACGAAGACTTGGCAAAGGATGTGTTACCAAACGCTACATAAAACTCAGCAGGCGGGAGTTCTTAAGCTCCTCAGAGCTACAGGTTGTCTGGTAAGGTCTTTGTATTCACTCCAAATGACTCCCACCTTCATTCTTGTGTCATCCCAACATACAATACAAAAATAAAGACGGCGGTTATTACTTCTTGAACCGTCACTTTTTCCTTCGCGCCATTTTCATCGATAACTTATCATACATAAACGAACTATCATTAAAAACATAAACAAACCCTTGGGTTCATCTATAAAATACGTACGTACTAAACCCCAAATCTTTAGAACCCCCCTTACGCACCTGTATGCTTTTACATTACCCCTACTAACCCTTGCGTATGTACGCACCACTAAGGCTGATTTGACATTATAAGTGCGTTAAAATTTAGATACGTTAAAGTGCAAAATCAAAATAAAGATAATCAAACTGAGTATGCACTCACTCTACATTACACCCCTTCACGCTGTATGCACCTGTACGCTAATTCCCTGAATCCCTCCCCCTGGCTGCGTTACTACTTTATGGATGCCTAATGCGCAGATTAGAAGCCATTTCTCTTGTCAGACGCAATAAATCAAGGTCGGAAGAGGTAGTTATATATAATAAAAGGGGCGTCCAGGGGATGATCTTGCATGAGGAGAAAAGCTACTTCCAATTTTTGAGCGACAATATAAATGGATGATCCTTACTTTAAACTCAGTAAAATCCGGCAAACGTCAGGTTTTATCCAATATTCAGATGTAACCTAATGTTTGGAACCGCTACTCTACTAGAACTGACCTTATTTCAGGGCTGATTGACGAACCCCGCCTTTGGTTCTCGATTTGTAAGCTACTTTATGTCGACTCCCTCTATCTACTCTACAGAACCTCTCAATAATATAGCTTTATGGTCTACTGATCCCCTCGCACTACACGTACTTTCAGCATTCGGACACTATTCGCACAAATATTTTCGTCGTGTCTTCTCAATAGCCGTAACACAACACAGCACGAGCAACTGCGACTAAACGTAAAATCTTGCACTAATTCCAAATAAATTTACGACTTAAATGCACAATGTTGAAGAACTCCGCTGTTGAAGACCGTTCAATATTGAGCCTCAAAAGCTATTCTGCTCAAATGACCAGACAGGTCAAAACGTAATCAGAGCTGCCACGGAAAAAAAATTAAAATACTTGCAATTTTGAGGGCTACCCGGTAAGATTTGTGAAATTTTGCAGACATTTGCTCTATTAACTCGAGAAAATTTTTTAGGCCTTTTCTTAAAAGAGGTCATCAATACTGGCTGAGACGCAACAACAATATCAAACTCGTGACAAAACATACGGCAGTTCACTGTTCGAAACCTCGGAACTACTTTGCGAGACACTTGCCGCGGACTCATTTGAATATACCTAAAAGGAAATCTGTGGGGTAAAAACCCGTAAATTTCCTAGGCTTTTCTTCCTCAAAAGTAACAGCCAGGCTTTCCCCGACATTTTTTTCACATTTCACCACTTTCTAGAGCCTGCGGCAATCCTTATCGCAAAAGGCGAGCCACCGGAAAATAAAAGAACTTAACAATTATAGACAACTCTCCACTGACACATAGTTGGATACGAACATGCCTACTACTTTCACTCATTCTGGTTTATCCAGACTTTCGGCATATTGAATTTCAGCAAAATCAGAGTTTCGCATCCCAAAATAAGCTGGAACATACATCGCTTCAGTTTGGGCTAAAAGAATATATAGCTGCGAGAAACAGCAAAGACATAGTTGGAATTGATCTAGTGGCTTTTTTCGCAGCAATCACATAAAAGCTCAGTCAAATGGATCACGTTGTGCCCGAGGTTTACCTACCAAAATCTTCCGCATCTGTTTGACCGGCATGAATAAATAAAAAAAAAGGGCCCAACCAAGCCACGAATAATTACCAAACTATCTGGTACAACAAGACTGCCTTGCCTTTTAGACCTCAAGCAAGAAAACATGTTAGCTATCACTAACTAGCATTTATCATTCTTGAATACTACCATTTCAAAATTCTGACTTGGAACCGATGACATTGAGGATACGATAGGGTCATTCCATGTAAAAGAAGGAGAGGGTGTTAACCCACCATCTCAGATTATCTTCAAATTTGCGCCATTGATACATATCATTAAAACTAGAAATATTGCAAAATTTTAGCTTCTAACTCCTGCTCGTTCCAAAGTTATGACGTTGTGAAATTTTGGCCAAAATGCTAAAATTCAACGGCAGCCGCCATTATGAATTTTCACTTGAAATTAAAATTTATATTACTCTGTACAGGAATGAGATATAAACACGAAATTTGGTACCTGGCTATTTCTAAGAGTGTAGAATTCATAAATGCTGTCAGAAATAATCTATTGTGTTTGTTTATATGTCAAATTTACCTTTAAATTATTTTTTAACATTTCTTTTTAAAACTCAGCATGGCGGACAGAATGGGTCATAACAAAAGTTGCCCCACTTAAATCGCAGCCAAACTTTCTGGAGGTCTTTCCAGGATATTGATTAACATGTATATCAAGTTTGGTCTTGGTCCTCTGATGTCTTAAGGTGTTATGGACAATTAATTACTACTTAATATTTTCTGCGGATTTAGTGTCTTCTAGTTGATTTCCATACTACTGGGATGTAGTAGTTTCTTGAAAGAACTGCAAATATAAAAGCTTTTAAAGGCATTTCAATGTTTGGCTTTAGCTTTGAATATAAATGTGAGAGTATAATGTGTGTATCCTGAATATAAATGCTTTTAGTACTGCATCTGCCAAATCTATCACAATTATTCACTTACTATATACTACACAGCAGTCCATTAGACCGATTTTCAAATAAGTAGTCCATATGCAGCGTGCCCAAAGCTACAACATTCTCACTATTTAAACATTATGACACAACAATTGAGATTAACACATGTCGAATGGCCATTTATCATTTGCAAAGAAGTCTGTTATCTATAGAGACAGTTTCCGTTGACAAGTGATAAATACCTTGTACCAATGGATGTTTGGCATTGGTGCTTCTACAACTGCAACCACACATGCATGAGGTATCCAGCTTATACCATTTTGAGTGGGCCACTTGTATAAACTAGCTGGGCAATGAGGATACATGAACTTCACTTGAACATCATGGTTTTTTTTTTATTACCCTCACAAACAATTCCTACCCAGTAAAGACAGTCGTATCTGCATAACACATAATTTAATATTTTTATGTCTATTTGATAAGTGGCACTACTAGCAAAGAACTCAAAGATAAGACCATACTCAGAATCACTAAACATCCTTCTGTAGCCAATAGTATCTTGACAGAGTGGAATATATGGGCGATAACTTGCAGTACCTGGGCTGTTCTAGCAAGTTAAAAGCTCTTTTCCATGAATTCTCAAATATCTACCATTTGCTGGATGTAGACAATAAAGAACTGTTGCCATGATTTGCTCAGTTGCACAGTTTTCAAGGTTAGCTTTTGTTTTTAGCTGTACCACCAATGCCATTGCAGGGTAATTTGCCATGACTAGTAGGAAAAAAGTGCCACTCGCAGTTGACCATAAAGTCCCCATTGTGAAAGCATAAACTAATAAAGTGTTTCTTGTTCTTGTACTGCCCAGCATAGCCATCAGAAAAGTAATGCATTGTTACCATTTTAAACATGTGTAATGAAGTATGTGTACTTTCCGTATTGCAAAGATAAATTTAAAAGAGGAGAGTTTGAGAATGTGCAGAAATTGATTCGGCATCCAGTGTCATGCTATACTACAGGGAACGATCTGGACGTCTCATTTTACCAGAAATTGCCTCACCAAAAAGACGTCATCACAGAGGTTGTGTGTATTCTTGACACTAACAAAAACATCTTACTGAAGGACACGGGAATATTGTTTCTGGGCGCACCAACAACTATCGGGGTTGAACGTTCTGGAAGCATACTGTACAATCTGTTTTAGCTAAAGCAGCAAGATGGTGATAGCTCAGTAGGTTAATTCCAGCATGTTATTTAATTGGTTGTGAATGAATGTCACACCTTGGCCATGTGAGAGTCTGAATATAATGACGGACAAAGCAACCTCCGAAGCAACTCCAAGCTGAAGAGAAAATTTGAGCTGGTAGCAAAATATGTATAACCCAGGAAAGAAATTAAGTAATGAAGACATTTTTAACGAAACCCACTCTTACTGCATCATAATGATGTCCTAGCCATTTAACTTACATCGACAATATTTCATGATTTGATCTGTTCATCGCCCCAGTTACGAGGAATTAACATTTAAATTACCATTAAAGGTCAAAAGGAAACATTGTTGATAAGTTCTATTAATATTTAGTGTTCGTAAAAGATATTATTCTTAAATATCGCTCTATTCTCTTCCAATGCCAAATGCAGTAAGTTTGGTAGGATTGTGACTTTCAGTGGAATCACTCTCTCCCATGTATAACGTTATTCTTTGGCACACTTAAATTATGCAAGATTAGCTGCAGTTCCTTCACGTTTTTTGCTCGTTTTTCGTCCATCGCAGAGTTCCTGTAACACGGTGAAAAGAACCATTCCGTAAGATCCAATTTATCATTCGCACACGACATTTCCGCGCTCGCTGTTGCTATTCTTACGTGAAATAAAGTGATGAAAGCTATTTTTAAAACAGGGATTGTAAAATATGCACGATGCACGTAAGTATCAAATGTATGAAAATTGGAAAACAATAATAAAGCTATTTGTATGGTTATTAAAACAATCTCAAAGTGTTCCAGTGATAAATAAGGGAGGATAGCAATAAGCAAAAACTGATCATGCATGTACAATCAAAACTTAAGTCAGAGATTATTGACTTGCAGTAAGTTAAATTTCTCTGCTGAAATGAATACGTACAATATAATAGGCAGCAGCAAAATGAAATAAATGAAAGAAGGTCCCGAAGCTGAACACAAAATAATATTGCAAAAGGCGGATGATGACGTATCAGAGGTAAGATGCAAGTGTTTTCGAGTGATAGGATTGTTATATGGTTTACGATATCAACAATTTCGTTGTGTTCGTCCAGGCGTATTTTTATGGCGCCATTGTATTTGTTTTGTTTTTCACGAGTGCCGATCCTCTTCCTGGTGTTACCTATGTAAGTGTTCCTGTCGTTACATACAGTGTCCGGGCATATTAATTGATACACCATGCGATCACCTTCTTTCCAGTTTTAGCAGATGACATTCGCAAGTTGGCAGACCGACACTTCCTTCCTTTATGCTTTTAGACTGCTGTGGTTCATAATAATGGTGCCACTATTACTTCAGTAACTTCTGTCTCTGCGCAGGCTTTAATATCTTGTGGCTTAGGAAGTATGTCATTTGAGCTTTTCGCAGCCATACGATTCCTGTACGCTCCGACTATAAGGAGTAGCGTTTTACGAAATATATGAAGTCGTGGAAACGGATTGACAATGACGGTGCTAAATTGTTGTCCGTCACAGGTGTTAGTGAACAAATTTCTCTTTCAAGGCAAAGATTCTCTACAACACAAATATATTATGACCTTCTTTCATATTTACTTCTAGTTGCCTTAAAGTAACATCTCGTAACAAAATTTGGGTTGCGGTTAGGGGCCTGTGAACTCTTTAGAAATCAGTCAGTCGGACCTACAGCTTTTATAGGTTTCAAGCTTCGTTTGTGACACAATACTTCACATGCGTAATTGTTTCAGTTGACAAGTTCTCTATTGTCTTGTAGTAAAAATGCAATCATGGTGTAAGAGCAAACAATGTAATATTGTCATTGAGAATTTAAAATAGTTACTTGAGTACTATCTTCGACAGCTAGATGCTGTTTTAGTGAACACTATCTTAGGGCACTGCTTAACCTTGTTTTCATTCGTGAATTCATTAATGGCGAATGACCATGTTCTGCCCAGATTGATACATCAAGACGTTAGTCAAGAATTACGATGACTGGTTCTAATACATTCTTGGTCACACCAGTTTGGTAACGTTCCTCTAGGCTTGAATGCTACCAATAAGAAGCTCAACTAGATTTCCTTATCACCTCAACTTATACTCAGCTCTTGATAAAGGATCCAAACCAGGAATCAAGCACAAAGGAATGATGTAAGTTGTCAACAATAATAAATAGTAATTACATTGCAGTTGCTATGTTTTGATTAAAACTTTGTAGCAGTTGCGAAGGGCAAAATATATGCAGTATGCTAACGATATCGTAGCATCATTCAACAACGCAGACTTACCCAGGCGCACTTACTCAACGCTCTTGCTATCCAACAGTTGCCTAAATTTATGAGAACGGGATCTCTTAGAACCTGGTGTTGTTGTTTTTACATTTCAAATTATGTACGTGTGACCATATATTCACTCAAACCTTTAGCAAAATCACTGGAGAGGGTTTATACTTCGATTCTAGTTCTAATAGCTGTCACGAGGACTTTAGGGGGTTACACGAGGGATCATTTCCCCCTACATGGGATATTACCCTAAACATTTCTAAAAACCCTCTTAGGATCTTATTTACAAAGTCTTAGCATCTATTATTGCAAAAATGTCACTTACGTCACTGAAAATCGTACACACTGCTACGTGCTAAACCAGTGGTGGCTCGTCCGCGGCCCGCAATGCCCTCCCGTGCGGCCCACTTGTCATTTATAAAATTCGTTGTATTGCGGGGTAAACATCAAAAACGGACAACCATTGCATCCTTCTCATCGTTTTGTTTATGCGCCTGAGCGACTTGAGCCTTATTATTTCAAGACATGAATTTATGTTACAGGTCAGGCCAGTCGCCATGGGCGGACATGAGGGGGCAATGCCCCCCAAATTTGTATCTGCCCCGCACAATGAATGCGAAATTTTCCTTTTTTCAAAATGATTACGGTTGAATAGAAACGCCAATAAGGAGAGAACGATAATACAATTGTCAAACCTCTACCAATGAAATTAAAATCAAATAAGAAGAAAAGACTTTTCATTATTTTGGGGCAATTTGACTGTTCTGATCTGAAATTCAACGATTGGTCAATGAAAGGGGTACACGGTTTTTTATATAAGCAACTCAGTTGTTGAGGTGTGAGGCCTCGATTTGGTCCAAAATCTAAGCAACAAGCTAAGCAACTCGAGGCCTCAAATTCAGGAGGGACAATTTCTAAAACGCCTGAAAAACAAATTAAGAAATGTTTTTCATTATGAATTGATTACAAACTGTTGATATATAACAGATATCACACTGTTGATAATGTGTCGAGCAAAGAGATCAAAGATCCAACCATCATTTGGTATTTCATAGGTAGTGATACCTAAGCAACTACTTAAGCAACTCCAGGTCTGATTTTGGAAACTTACTAAGCAACTCCAAGCCTGACCCCGAAAATGGAGTTGCTTATTAAAGAAAACGTGCAAGGAAACTGGAATTACAGATTTGTTACAGCAAATGCAGGAGATGATGAGGTTACTTTAGGATATTTTAATAGAAAAATGCGTGCTTGAATTGGCCTGAAGTAGCTGGAGAATATTCTATTGGTAATAAAAAACCCAAGTAGAGAGAAAATAAAACAGTTTTGTGGAATAAACAACCTTACTGTCACAAACACCATATATAAACATAGCAAAAGTCGGCTTGTGACCTGGAATTTACAAGATGGCGAAACAAAAAAATCAAAAAGACTATATACTGATCCAAAGCCCCGGAAGGTATGTTAAAAACTGTAGGGTTTATAACTCTGCTGACATATTCTCGTACCACTCGCCCCTGATGATGCATTATCAAATAGTAACAAAGAAAAGAAAACACCAAAAACATCGCATCAAAAGATTCAGTGTTGACAAACTTTAAACAAAGATTATTGCAAAAGATTTTGAGATCAAGATTAGAGGTGCATTCGAACCCATTATGAATTTTGATATTTTGGTTAAAGAACTAAACATCAAATATACTGATATAACAAACAAAGTCACTGACGTAGTTGTAGGCAGAAAAAGAAGGAAGATGGTGGAAGGAATGAGTAAAGATGTAGCTGACCTATGCGGCGAAGAAAATCTAGAAAGGAAATGCTGAGCAACTAGTTCGGCGATCAAATGAAAGAAAATTACAAAGAATTCAATAAATTGGTAAAAGTACAAGTTAAAAGGATAAAAGCAGAAAACTTCAAACAGAAAATTAAACAAATGGAAACAGACTTTAAATCGAACAATACACATAATGTTTTCACAAATGTAAGAGAATTGAGTGTTAACAACAAGAAGGCGTTCAACACTATCAAAGACGAACATGGAAGTAAAAAAAGTGATATTGAAGAATTTCTCATGTTCTTTTCAAAACTAACATTTCAAATCCTCTCTTCACGATGATACTTTCTAATTTAATGGGCTTTGGATTGACGACGGGCCGGAGGGCAGTTCTTCCTTGGTCAAGTCACATGGCACAGAGAGGCTGGTCTCCAATTGCGTTGAGCTGCATGTCGATGTCCATCGGTGGATGATTGGGAGCTAATGTGGCGACTAGAGAAATAGATGGTGTTAACATCGGAGGTCACCTAGCTCAGTTGGTAGAGCGCACAACGCGAAAGCTTGGGTAACGGGTTTGATCCCCGGTGGTGACATATTTTCTATTTCTCTAGTGTTGTTTTCAAAACTAACATTGAAGAAATTCTAAAAATATGGAAAGATCAATCAAAAGACCATCTTAATATCAACTTTCCACACGAAGAAAATGCATTGAACAAAATTCCAGATCCTTCTAATAACAGAGAAGACAATATAGTAATACCCAAAAAGAAGTCCAGAAAGCCAGAGCTGACTGAAAAAAAGAAGGGTGCCTGCCAATGATTCAATCACTTCTGAGGCACTTAAAGCTGGAGGTGAAAAGATGGTAGACATGTTAGATAAAATCTTTTAAAAAGTCATATCAGAAGAAGTACCTCCAAGGGAATGGTCATAAATGTTGGCTGTCCCAACTCATAAAAAAGAGAACAGATTAGATCCAAAAATGTATCGAGCAACAGCTCTGCTATCCATTCCAAGGAAAAGTCTTTAACGGCACACTTCTGACAAGAATCCTAAAGAAAACTGAGATTTCCTCAAGGTACTCCCAGTTCGGGTTCCTCGGAAATAGAGGAACGGTTGATGCTATCTTTATAACTCGGCAAATTATGGATAAGGCTAAAGACAGAGGTATTGAATTGCACTTTCATTTTATTGATTTTAAAAGTGCCTTTGATACCATTTGGAAAAAGGCCTTGTGGTAGATGCTGAGATCAATAGATGTGGCAGAAAAGATAGTGAAGATCATAGAGGAAATGTATAAAAATACAAAATGCGCTGTTTTGTAAATGGCCGCGTAACTAACTGGTTTGAAGTTCTGGTCGGAGTGAGACAAGGTTGCCTTTTTATCGCTAACACTCTTCAATCTCTTCATTGAATTTTATATGTTGGAACTGAGATGTCTCCAAGACCAAGTAAAACTGGGTAGAAGCATATCAAATACTAATGTACGAAATGCGAATGATACAACTTTGACTTCTGCAATGTTTGGCCTCCTTCAGCTCTCAACGAAACAACTAGAAGTTCCTTTTAAAATCTATGAAATAAGTGTAAAGTTCTGACAGATAAACTCACAAATACAATAAAAATTAGTTAACACCTTGTTAAAAAAGTGAGTGATTTTGTGTTTCTTGGCTTTGTTGTGCCTAGAACGAAGTCTGACGTCAAAGGAAGAATAGCATTAGCTTCCACTGCATTTGGGAAACTAAAGGAATATACATGGACAAACAGATCACTTTCGAATAAGTTGAAAACTTGCCAGTACTCGGCACTAATTTTTCCCATAGCATCATATGCATGCGCCACCTTGTCAAAGAAAGATGAGAGAAACCTCCAAGTTTTTCAAAATTAATACCTGAGAACAATACTGGGGCTGAAACTATCAGACCATGTCGAGATACAGTATATAAATACTATCATCAAGAAACAGTGACTGTTATGATATGGAAATGTCTATCGATCCCCGAAAGAAAGTCTTGTGAAAAGCATCTACAAAGATAACATGAAGAAGAAACGAAGACCAGGACAAACAACAAAAAGATATACCGATTTGATAAGGGAAGACACAAGTTTGACACTATTTTAATATCAGAAGGGGAAGCAAAAGATCGTGATCGATGGAAAAGTGTTGTGACTGGGAAGCGGGCGAAGCTGCATGGAGTAGTGTGCGTCTAAAGTAAAGTATGAGGTTACTTTGTAAACCATTTTCGATGCAACAAACTAGCTCCACGTTACAAAATAACACGACATGACTACTGGACACTTGAATAACAGTGTAGTGATATCCACATTCATTCGATACTACGGAAGCGGATACATTACATTGTTCTCAAAATTATAGGCATTTCCGTGGCTTAGCTGAAGATGCGATTTTTTACATGGCTACTTAGCAAATATTTTCAAGACATCGAAAGCAACATGCCATTATTTAACCGTATGCAGTGTTACCCTAGAATCATATGGAGTCATCACGAATTACATGTTTGGTGGCTGCCATTTTTATCGAAAGTGTTTGAAAAACATTGGCAGCTCATTTGTATTTATGAGGTCCGTTTTCCCATCATCATTTAGCAAAAGTGAAAGTGAAAGCGTGAGGTGCAATTCTCCAAGCGAACTATCTCATTAGATTCTCTTAGGATGATAATGACAAACCAATAAGAAAGTGAGGCTAGTTCTTCTTGAATGTGCAAACGAATACACTTAAACCAAAGCTGTGAACGAGATTTAACGAGAACATGCTCAGAAGACATTCTTGAATAATGTCGTTCTTTGATGTATTTGTTACATGTGAATTGAAGTACTTTATGGTATTAAAAAGGTCACTTTATGTATTCTGTTTTCCAATACTCTGCTTTCTTGTATGTCCTCGTCTCCTCCACGTATAAGGTGTAGGAAGTTACTAGAGAGATTACAATATAATGCAGATTGTGTTTTAGCAATAATTCCTCTTCAATTAAGATTAAGTAACTCGCTTTTAAGTTACATTTAATCAAATTTTATACTTTTATATTCCTTTGATATCTGCTTCCTTTGACAAAGGCTATAAAAACCGGCCTTTCCACATGTTTAGGTCCCTCCTGAATAATATTTGTTAGATCTTAGGCATCTTATATCAATGCAAGAACTTCAACACAAGTTGATTCCAACAAGGTGAGGTAATGACTTCCCAATTTTACAATTTGCATCGGCCATACTAGGACCGCCTCTCGCGGATTATGGAAGGCATCTGTCATCAATGAGAACAGATACTACATCCATTCCTTGCCAAAAGCCGAGAAGCATACTTTATGGCGCTGCTGTATGGAGCATTCTTTTCAATACACCAGCATGTCATGCATTGCAAATGTTCATGTCACTTTATTGGGCATTTTTTATTGATTCGTACACACAGAGCAAGAACACCCTTGCAAATCATCACTACCCTGACCTAAATACCGTTAGAGAAAGCGCATACAGTGGCAGATTTATCTCCAGAAGGAAAGGGCAGCAAAAGAAGTTAGAGAATCTTGAAAAAAGCCATCTTCAAGGATACCAAGAACAGATCAGGTTGGTTCGTCAACTTCTCCAGCTACCCAACTACTTCTACCTCACTAACTACTACTGTACCCAAGTAATTAACCACTACTACTCTACCCAACTACTTCTGCCTTGCTACTACTACTCTACCCAACTACTTCTGCCTTGCTACTACTACTCTACCCAACTACTTCTGCCTTGCTACTACTACTCTACCTAACTACTTCTACCACATTAACTACTACTACACTAACCAACTAACTACTACTCTACCCAGCCACTTTTACCCTACTAACCAAATACCCCACTAACTACTACTCTACGCAACAACCGTGTTTGATACCGTTTCCCTGATAAGCAGCGGAGACTCACTTCTACCATGCTACCTAACTCCTACACTAACCAACTACTTCTACCCTACTATCTAACTACTACTATCCTACTTAACTACTTCGACCTCACCCTCCAACTATCGTGCCCCACTACCTACTTCTACTCCACTTTTAACTATGACTGCACCACCTAAATGTTACTGCACTATCCAGCTACTTCTACCTCAATACCTAATTATTTCTCTTTAACTCCCTATATACTACACTACCCAAATTAATTCCTCACCACTACCTAGCAACTACTACTACCCTAACGCACTACCTATCTCCTACTACCCCACCACCTAACTACTTCTACACTACATATATACTGTCTCTGAAGTATCTAATACTACACTACCCAACTACCTCGATTCCAATAATCTAAAAACTTCTACCTTGCTGTACCACCTCTCTACCAAACAACCCCTGGACTATTGATCTATTACGAGACTGCCCAACGATCCATCTAACAATATTCTGGACGCCTATTCGTTACTTTCCTGTAATCCTCTGCCTTCTACCCAAAATGTACAATACATCCATCTACCCTTCAGATGTATTTTAACTCTGTCTGTGCCTTGCACTGATGTGTCACTACCGATTTTCTTACTACTCTATTTGCCTGTTTTGCATCAGCACTCTCAAGCAACATTTTTGTCAATCTCCCACAAGCACCAGTGTCGTCACTCAATAGCCTAATACAA
This sequence comes from Alatinidae sp. Z8VKAUB7J3, assembly GCA_010016025.2. Lineage (NCBI taxonomy): Eukaryota > Metazoa > Cnidaria > Cubozoa > Carybdeida > Alatinidae > Alatinidae sp. Z8VKAUB7J3. Next base: position 77,191,061 of record JAAAKM020006971.1, on the reverse strand, counting down.
GCAGCGAAACCTGAAATTTCAACAATTAGCATTACGCAATTTTGATAATTTCTCCAGAGTCGGATCTTAATCAATCGTAATTTTCAATGCTTTAACATAATTTTAAGGATCATCCACATCCATCATCATAAAAGTAGTTGCAAGATTGATAAATTGAGAAGATAACAAAATATCGAAGGCCTAGAATAAAGCAATAAGAGATAGACGCCATATCTAGTCTCCAAACGTTCCTAATGTTTCGAAGGCGCAAGGTATCTGCTCTTTCAACACAGGAGAACTCCCAGTCCGGGAGAAGTATAAACAATGTATTGATAGTTGATTTACAACACACTTCCAAAAGGAAAGCGTATAATTTAGACGTACAAATGAAAAGTATACGCCTATCTATTTTGCGTCTGACGTGCTTAAGGTTGTACATTCCTGAATAAAGCGTCGTCCTTACTGGTAAGAAGACAAAAAAGAAACATTTAATCCTGTTACAGGCGAATAGTAGCTGACAAAAATGCGAACAGGAAAATGACTCCCTGAAGAATCATGAAAAGAAAGTCTAACGAAACTAATTGTGAGAAGATCACTTCTTCGACAATTCTAACAGAGTCCAAACCGTAGAACAGAGAATTTCAAGCAAAGAACGGGTTTTCTTCTCACTACAATGTAAAGAATACGAGAGGTATGCTATCGAAATATAATGTCTCTCGAGCAAAGTCCAATTCAGGTAAAAAAGTAAACAGTCCTTTGTTCATTGGCGGCAAAGACCAGGATGAAGCACATCGAGCGAAGCGACTAGAATCCTCCAAGTCGTCGGCGATGCTGTATGATCTGTTCTCTTAAAAGATTCTTTCTTTCTCCATGAGGCCAGAAAGTTCCCATCTCTACTTCAGAAAACTGAGATGGTATGCCCAATTTCAAATAGGCATTAAGAAACGTGTGCTGCTGTAAATGTTCCGGCTGTACTAGTGTGAATTCTTGGCAGTGATCCTCATTGCTCAATAATGTTACACATTTCGGGTGATTCAGGGTTTACTTATCTCCAAATACAGTATTAGTCAAACAATCTTGATGAAATACGTAAATATCTAGCAATCATTTCCCTTTTTGTCCTCGTAGTACCACAAGTAATATGTGATGCTGCCATCCATGGCCAATGAAAATTTGAGAATGACATGATATGGGGGGGAAAAGCGATCTCTTGAAAGATTATCCAATCACCGTCCACCTATTCCCGCCTTGTGTCTAGCCCTCAAACTTCAGTTCAAGAGCCTAGACACAAGGGGGGAATGGATTTGAATCTAATTGGATATCAGATAAGCAATTCCCGGGTTCAATGACTTCCTGCTCAGTGTAATATTGGCAACGGCAAGCCTCGTTACACTTGGAGTTTGCAGATTGATTCTTCTAAGCAAAATTTTATACAGCAAATTTATTTCAGCCTTGGAATTAGCAGCAACGTTTTCGTCTTCTACTCTAACGAACTGAATCAAGACATCTTATGACGTAGTCTGACTGAGGTTCATTTTAAAGAAGTTTGGTTTTTGAGGAAATCTACAAATTTACTACGAATACCTGCTAAACAGCGGATCTCATTACAGAGACAACGAGGAACGTGGATAACTGTGATTGCTATTTCAACTACTTGGACTCGAATTATTTGAATTCTTGTTGTTCTTACATATGATAGATTCGAAGGATACGATTTGAAATACATATTGACTTCTTATGACAATGACTTCGATGAAGTTGGCTTTGATAGGTTTGTCAAAATAGTTATCTCATTCTTGAACGATGGATACAGGACTTTTAATGATCTAAGTTGTTTTGTTCTCGTCATATATCACGGTATTTGTGGATCATGAAGTTCTTTATAGATATACATGCAGACTAGATTTGCCGATGCAAAACTGTACTTCCTTCAAGAAGACAAGGCTATCGTAAGGTATTTATGGTTGTTAGTAGGACGCGTTTTTGGTTTCACTTCTCTTTTGGAAGTGTCCTGTAAATCAGTTTTCAATACATTGAGTTTGTTCTCTCAAGATGGGAGACCTGGTGTGCTAAGGTTACAAGTATCTTGCGCCTTTATAAGTTAAATAACTGTATGCGAATAGGTCAGGCGTTTCCATATATCTTTCTAATTTGTCTTATAGCTGATATCTCCATCCAGTTATCTTGCACTATACTTTTCGTATTTTCTCAATTTGAAGTGTCTACTAACGAATGTCAATGTCGTTTGTGTATTGCCGCCACAGTGACTTTAAAACAATGTTTGATTTGCTAAAAAGTTTTTACCAAATTGCGCTTTCCATGCCTATTTCACAGCAGCTTCACAGAAGCATTAATGTTAAGGATTGCATCAAATAATGATTTACCATTTCTTGATGACCGCAGCTATCGTATCGAATAAAACACACAAAAAGTAGCTTTGGAGATGATGTAACACAGTGTACTACGGGAAGTGAAATTATCTAACTCCATTGCAGTAACATCAATCGTAGGGTTGAGCGATAAAAATTATTCGAAGTCCGAGTATAGGAAGATAACGAGTAGTTGACGGTAGGATAGCAAGATGTAATGGGTGATATTTAGGAGGGGTAGGTAGGTTGCGTTGTTGAAAGGTATGGCATTTTTGGCAATAGGTGGCAAGCTAGGTGTATATAAAATGCGTCAAATGGACTAGACTGGGTTCTTGGTCCTGCTGGGATAGCAGTAGTTGGAGACATGTAGGTAGTTGTATGTAAGTAGGCGGGGTAGGGGTATTTAAAGAACAGAACCCTACGTTAACAGACTAGTTTGTTTTGGAGTAGTGTAAGCAGGCTTTGGATATGTAGGCAAGGTAGATGTAGTTAGATTAGAGTAGAATAGTTAGGGTAGGGGTTGTTAGGGCAGAGTAGGTAGTTTTATGTGGGTACGCAAGGTAAAGGTAGTTAGTTTAGAGTAGGATAGTTAGGGCAGAGGTAGTTAAATTAGAGTAGGATAGTTACGGCAGGGCTAGTTAGAGTAGTGTAGGTAGTTTGATGTATCATCAAGAAGAGAATATTTCAAATGTCGTCAGAGTGACAACATGGCGACGAGTATATTCTTTCGTCTTGCTATTTTATGGACTTCCCTGTTGTCGCTTTCCCTAGTTTTGAAGTCCTTACACACGAGGCAAAGGGATATCATTGCTATGCCTTCACTCATGCTGTATTTAAACCCGTACAACAAGAAGTTTCCTCGTAGCAAGACCTTGCCCAACAAAACACGATACTCGACTCCATCAATCATCCACTGCATTTTAATTTCAAGGTCTGTCTACGCCACTTGTTATCCTCATCGTTATTATTAGTTGCAGACGATATAAGTTTTAAATCCTGGGCCTACTGCTGGTATCTATGGCACAAATTATCTCCCTAAGCGACGTGGTTTTAAAGTCGCCCATCTAAATGTACGAAGTATAGTTAACAAGGTGGACAATGTTCGCCTCCTACTCCGTGATAAAAACTTCGATATTTTTACATTTAGTGAGACCTGGTTAACTAAAGCTATACAGCACTCGGAAATAAATATTCCTGGTTATACGGTGACGAGAAATGATCGAACTAAAAGGAAAGGAAGTGGTACAGCAATTTTTATACGTAGTAATGCTCCCTACAAGGAAAGAACGGATTTGGGAGCCGAAAACATGGAAGTAACATGGATTGAGGTTTTCCGCAAAAAATGTAAGAAGCTGTTTGTTACCTGCGTTTACAGACCACCTAACGTCTGTTGTGAAGAATTTTTGGATTTGCTTAACAGTTCTTTTTAAAAAATCCCGTCAGGTCCCGAGATTGTTTTATTAGGAGACCTCAATACCAATATTCTTGCAAAGCGAAGCGATCCTACATTTAAATTAAAGCACAATCTCCAAAATTTTCAATGGAAAATGATCTAGAACAATGGATAGACACTCTTACCAGGATGTCTAAACAAACAAGAAGAGCCATCGATTTGATCTTGGTGAACAGCATTCAACGAATTGTAGAGAGTGGAGTTGTACATTCTTCAATATGCCATCACTCGATTGTTTTCTGTGTCATGAAATCCGGGGTAGCAAAGCCCCAACCGAGAACAATCGAATACCGGTCATACCGCAAGTATGACAAGAGATCCTCTATAAATGATCTAGCTGAAATTAACTGGAACGTGGTCAATGCTAATGGGGATGTGAATGCCGCCGTGGAAATGTGGAATGCAGTCTATACTGATACTGCAAATCGATATGCACCAATAAAAACAACTCGTATCAAAGGAACTAAAACACCCTGGATGACGTCAAAAGTGTCAAATGCCATGTGTGACCGTGATTTTCATCATAAGAAAGCAATAAAAACAAACTCAACCTATCACTGGGCCATGTACAAGAAAATCGATAACTCGTTAAACAAACAAGTAAAGAAATCTAAAGCGGAATATTACGCGGACCTAATGAACAGTAACAAAGGCACCCCCAGTGTGCTTTGGAAAGCATTTAGAGACATTACTTCCAAAACGTCCCGCTCGACCATATCTTCAATTGAGGCTGATGGTGTTCTGTACACAAAATACACTGCTATTGCCGAAGGTTTGAATAGGCATTTTTCTTTCGCTGGGGCCATGTTGACAACAAAAATCAAAGGAAAAGTCAGCTTTACAAACAACAACACAAGCAAGGTCTCTCGATGCATTGCCAGTGACAAGTCCTTTACGTTCTCTATTATCACCAAAGCTTTGGTTCTAAATCAATTAAGAACCCTAAAAACTAACAAAGCTATAGGATTAGATAACATCAGTGCACGATTATTAAAGGATTCGGCTCTCTGTATGGCGCCCGTGCTGACAAAATTGCTGAACCGGTCACTGGAGGCAAGCACGTTTCCATCTATCTGGAAAAGTGTCTGCTCTTTTTAAGTCCGGTGATAAATTAAACTGTGACAGCTATAGACCAATGACAATATTCCCAACTATCAGCAAGATTCTTGAACGAGCCGTCCATCAACAATTTTATCTTTTTCTATCTGAGTCCAATCGTGTTAATAACAATCAATATGGTTTCCGGCCAAAGTTGTCAACAATAACTGCACTCACACATCTTACAGACAACGTTTTACAAAGTCTTAATCATGGTTTATACACTGGGCTGTTTTCCTAGATCCCTCTAAGGCATTTGACACAGTGGACCATAAGCTTCTTCTAGAAAAACTTGAAAACATCGGCGCCAGCCCTCAAGTAACAAACTGGTTTGCCTTATATCTTAGTAGCCGGTACCAGGTTAAATTTGTTGAGGCCCATCAGTCCTCCCCACGTCAGGTCGTTGCTGGAGTACCACAAGGTAGTATTTTAGGTCCATTTCTGTTCCTAATCTATGCCAATGACCTACCCAACTGCCTAGAACATTGCAAAGTAATCATGTATGTTGATGATACTATATATATACTTCAGCGGAAAATATTGTGATGATGTTCAGATCCACCTGAATCTCGACCTTGATAACTTAGCTTAGTGGCTAAACAACAACTACCTTACATTAAACATTAGTAAATCAAAGTTCTTGTTATTTGGAAATAACCAAAGGTTACAAGCCTGTCAAGTTATCGATCTTAAGATAAATGGTGAAGACCTGGATAATACTGATTCAACCAAGTAGCTTGGTGTTGTCATTTTCCATATATGACATGGCACAATCACGTAGCAACAGTGGTTAGTAAAGTTTCTCAAAGGATCAGTTTATTAAAGCGTATCAAATATCTGCTACATTACATACTCTAGTAACCTTGTTTAATGCCCTTATTAACCCACTTTTTGACTACGCTGGTGTTATTTGGGGAGACAAGAATAATACCACAATTATGGGAGATCTACAGATTCTTCAAAATAGAGCCGCAAAAATTATACTCGATTTGCCAAGCTACGCTTCATTTGCAACCGCCCTACAAACACTCAACTGGCCAACTTTACTCCACGGATACATTCACGGACTTGTGGACTATAATTTAAATATCGTAAAGAACTCGAACGTTCATATTTACAACACAAGGAGGAAAAACGACTTATGTCTTCCCCTGGTCAAAACTAATTATGGAAAACATCATGTACTATATAATTACGTCAAAGAATGAAACCTTTTAGACAGTTCTTTTAAAGAGATTGACTCCTTTTCTAGTTTTAAACAAAAGATAAAAACCTACGTGTTTAGAAAGTAATGTTATTTATCAATTTGAATGCCGATGTGGAGCTCGGTATGTGGGCCGTACGTCACAAATTTTGGAATAGAAGCTTAAGCAGCATGTTCCTGTTATAGTACGACGGGGAAAGGGTACCTTGGACAGTAAAACACGCAGTTGTAAAGACAACAGCAAGTTATTCGATCTTAAGGTTGACTCTGTCATCAGTCAACACTTGTTGTTAAATCCGGATTGTTGTAATGCGTTTACTGATGATAGTTTTTCGGTGATTTACCGAGGTAGGTCCTCTTTTCATCTTAGAGTATTGGAGGCTCTTTGCATCAAGCACCTTTTTTCAGAGCAATCTTTGGATTTTTTACCACAAACAATTTATTTTAAAACGTTATTGTTGCTGTCTTTGATTGGATGCCATGATTTCATAAATTCATAAAGAGCAGGCATGATCTAGTAACGTTACTTTATAATGGCGCAGTAGAAATGAGTGACTTTACTTGAGAAGCATTTTATGACGGGAATATCCGGGTGTTCTCACAACTCGAGTTTAGAGACAAGTATACCCTACTTAGTGTTTACAGGGTCAGTTTACTAAAAAGTTTTTCAAATAATAAGGTCGTTGTTCCTTTATTTTGACAGTCACTCGTCATTCAAATCCCAAAGTCAAAGATTTCCTACCATCCATTTTCGACCGGTAAGCACTTTACATATTTTTACAATAGCACTTGCAATGCTGAACTGAATTCTTTTCTTATTTGATATAAATTTATCAGTCCGATATAGTTATTTTTATATTTCCTTTTACAGTTATGGTTAAGTACATATGTCACAGAAATGCTTACATGAAATATCCATACTACGTATAACAACAAGAAGTTGCCTTTTATTTCTTCTCGATATTCCTATCCTTGTGCATCTTTTTCGTCGTCTTCTTTTGCTCCTGCCCTTTCTTCTTTATCACCCTCTTCTCATCACCGCTTTGGGTGCCTATCTCCTCCCTTTCTCTGCGTTTTTTTGTCTTCTTCAAATTTGTCTTCTTCCTTTCCTCTTTCCTTCGGGCACGTTGTCTTGTGTTTTTTTTTATTTTTCTGTGTTTATTCTCTTTCTTACTTACCTACCTTTCTATTTGTTGTTTCAGTTTTCTCCTTATTCTTGTTCATCTAATCTTCATCTTGTTTCTCTTTTTTCCGTCTCCTTCTCCTTCCTCTTTCCCTTCTTGTATATCGTTCCGTTCTTCCCCATCTCCCTTGCCTTCTTTGTGTCTTTCTAATACTCATTGGTGATAAGAGATCGCACAAGGAGCCTTGTTCTTCTACATCATCTGGTTTCTAACTGCCTCCTTGCATTTTTCTACCTACATGGGTCTCCTCGGTTGCACTCAAAATTCTCCCCTTGGATAACCCTCGTACACCTATACTGCCAAGGTGTATATGGTGTAATCCGGCCGTTGCAGGTGTCTGTACCAATAAAACCGTATTGAATTAACATTAATCTTTGCCCGTTTCATTTTTTCTCTATAGTTATAGCTGTGCAAACTTCCTAATAAGTTACAACTCTCAACATCATAACATTTTCCACTTTCTGTTCCTTTGCATTTTTCTTTGTTAGTAGCATTGTTGGTGGCAAGCGGCATGGAGCAGGATCTTTCGATGATGATGAGTTTTGGCATTGCTCTATATTAAGTTCCTGCAAAATTAGTAGACCTGATATATTCCAGTCAGATAAATAGTGACGTAACAGAGTTCTATGTTTTTGAAATGCAACATTAACGTTGTTGGACGAAAGAGTCGAGGAGAGCTGTGTTTACGTAGCATTCATTACGCTATTAAATATAATTGTAGGGTAGGTAGGACAGCCATACCATGGCATGTATCTGAATATATTACGAAGAGGATGTGATGTTATAGAGATTGGGTATGAAGAATCGTTGTCAAAGTGCGTCGTCGTATTGCTTCTCCCTTGCCTTTGCAAGGCTTCATTTTTGCTCTTCTTTGTGGCTTTTGAATTCTGAGAATAAGGACGGGACCTCAAGTTCACGAACCGTCAGCCATACGCGAGTGGTGGCTCCAATGGCTGCACCCAAACGCTTCTCACTAAAAACAGAAGAAATTTTGGGAGTGTTTATAAAGAGTGTGTCCATTCTGTTTTCTTTCAGACTATTTCAAATGAGCTAACTTACTCCCATACCTCGAAATCTTGCACCTTTTAAAAATCAGGAGTTTATTATGTGACATCTGGTCCAACGAGTCTTGTATAAATTATCAGATTTGGGTGGTTCACAACGGTTTTACCTTGTAAATTTTAATAAATAACAATTTTTGTGTATTTCTGTAATAACTGCATCATGGAGAAGAGAGGATCTGAAATGTCAATGTTGAAAAGACAACAGAGAAATAGAAAATACGTCACCACCGTGGCTCGAACCCGTGACCCACGCTTTCGCGTCGTGTGGTCTACCAACTGAGCTGGGTGACCTCCGATGTTAACATACTCTCTTTCTCTAGTCGCCACATTAACTCCAGCCATCCACCGATGGACATCGACATCCAGCTTCTACGTGATTGGAGACCAGCCTCTCTGCGCCATATGACTGGACCAAGGAAGGATTGTCATTCGTAATAACTGCATACTATTTTGTTTCATATTTGCAGAGAAAAGGACCAGGACCGGGCCATTACCAGGCATATAACACATCAGAGGTAAATAAGTGTCAAGGGGTGACGTCATCTTTCAAATCAAGTACACCGCGATTTTTGAAAACCCACCAGCTGGTAAGGGCAATCATTTTAAGTACACAAATTTTGAAATCGACATTTTTGTCACGTCTAATTTAAGGAACTAGTTACTTTTCCTTTGAGCGACGTTGTCGATCTTTCTAATAATTGTCGAATATGCACTTGTCTTTTGAGGTTGTTTGTCATGCACTCCGCTTTATTTTGCGTCTAGAGCGGACGTGAACATGCTTGCTAATGAATAAATACTTTACTCGAAATAAGGAAAGGTCTAGCGAGCAGCAGAGAAGATGAAATAACTCTACCTATTAGCCTTCCTTATGTTTATGCTAAACAGAAACCCGTTATCATAATCATTTGTACAAAATATTATTAAATAAGAGTGAGAGAAGGTACGACTCTAATCCCGTCAAATGGTGCCGAGGTAGCTCCACAAAGGGAAAGGTTCGTAGATATCTGTGAAGACGTTTAAACGAGAGAATATGATCTTCCACGAAATGAAATGAAAATGCAGACCTGATCCATTTCTCGCCTTTGAAAGTATTGCTTTGTTCTTACAACATCAGAATCAGTGATTTAATCCCGGAAAACATTACGGAAGCATGATCCACCGAAAGTAAACAAGATGTACTGTCGAACATAATTAATTGTAAAATAAAACAGGCTCCTTAGAATTTCTCTGAGGGCTTTCCTTCGGTGCCTAGGCAGAGTATACATGACATAATGTTACTCCGATTACTTGCCATAACAATGTCACGTCTAATACTTCCAACAGGCAACAAGTTTGTCCAAAGCAAAATCTTTATCTTTAAACTTTTAAGTCAGGTAAGACTAGGAACTTTATAATGTGTTTAGTAAAAAGGAAGCGAATAACCGGAGGAAGCTGCAGGGAATAGGAAAATATAATTATCAATACTCAAATGGAAACGAAATTAAACATCATTAACATAGATAGTACTAACAGTATAGGAAAGCCCTGCTCTTAGCATAATTCGAATCCAGGAGGTGTAACGTACTGTTCTTGTTGTTTTATCGGATGCTCAATTTGACAGGCGAACAATTGTAAACAAACTTTCATATTTTGGGAGGGCGATAGAAAGAATTGCTACCATGTTACATTTATAGGTGAGCAGTTTATGTTTCCATTCCCGATCTCTGTTTCGTATTTTTGATTACAAAAAATTATGCGTTTTAGTAGCTTTTACAGTAGCCACAGAATTTAACCGTAGGGAGGGACGTGTGCGCCCAAGGCTTTGAAGTAAACAAGGGTTAGTGCAATATCAATGTACAATCTATCATCCCCAATCTTCACAGCACGCCACACCGCCTTTTTTTGCAATATAAATAACATATGAACATGTCAACGTGATAGTAACAACTTCTTCATCGTTTTCTTCGTTTTAATTTTTTTAGAAGACTCCTGGACCTGGTACGTACACCAAGTTAGTTCAAGTTCCAATGCCATCTCATATCAAATATGTCGGTCGTTATCATGGACTCTTTTTCCCTCCTGGTGTGTCCTAATATTTGCTTATATTTGGTTAACTGGACAACTTTCCGCCTAAACCTAGCAAAATCTATTCGCATTAACCGACCCAAATGGAAATTTTGAGACCATACTAGTGACGATTGGCGAAAAAGATTTCCAGCCATTTTGAGAGTATATGGGTACAGAGTTTGAGAACCTTACAGAAATGATAGCACAGTGGACTAACTTTCTGCAAATTTATCGAAGCGAGACAAAAATACTTTTATGCAACTGGACTCCATGGTTGGGCACTCCCACTTTGACCCGGTACTTAACGACCAGATAAGTAGCTTTCTGTGTTTCAAACCTGAGACTCAAGGTACCTGTTAAGGGACTATCCAAAGCCAGACACACTGCTTGTCCGCAAAACTTAAGGAACACAGTAAAAGAAAGGGTAGTTTTTAGTGCCGTTGCTTAAAGATTATTCAGCAAAAAGCCCTTGGTTCTGTTAGGAAGCCCAATCGCTGTTGAAAACCAACAAAGTTCTCCGATAGTAAGAATCTCGGTGGACGATCGAAACGGTAAATGTTGCTTAAAAACTACAAAACGCCATGTCAGTTTTGTTAATGCCCATATGTACGGCAGCCTGATTGTCTGATAGTAACAGAATGTACATTTATGTAAGTTAGTAAGGTGGAGTAGACGGGAAGGGGGATACATATGGAAACGGTTCTTGGTACTTTTATTTGCTTTTTCCTAAGAGAGCTACTGACGACGGGGTTTCAAAGCAAATGCAAAGCAAAACCTTCTCCCTCCCCTCCTTCCATCCAAGCCAGCCCACCATGGTTTTATTCGGTGGGGAAATTTTGATTTTTGACAGTCCCTAGAAGGTTCATAATTGCATGTGAGAGACTCAGACTTATCGTCTGGTCCAATTAATTGGGAAAACATTGCATAAGTGAATTGAAATACACAAGTGATCCATCTTTTTAATGCCCCTAAGGATTTTTCTGGGGAGGCAAACGTGGGCAAATTTTACCTATTGGGCGGTCACAGCCCCCCGCGCCCGCCCTTGGCTGCGTGCCTGATGAAAAAGCAAACTTTATGCTGCTTGGGTACTTTTAAATAGTTCATCCATACTTGCTAGATTCTTATTTTCCATGAGTAAATTGTTCAATCTAGAAATTGTTAGAAACCGAGCGATCAAAATCAACATAGATTTGTAATTTATTTTTGACTTGTAGATAATGACACATTTTGAGAATTGTGCATGTAATGTTGAGGCTGTTTTACGTTATTCTTTGCGTTGATCATATTAATGTATCATTCCTCGATAACAATCACTACTGTGAATTTAAGTTAACCCATACATTGTTGTATAAGTTCCAGTTTGTCAACAGGCGATTTGTTTTAAACACGTTATCGTGCAAGTTCATTGAATCGCTAAATAACAGTGAACGTTTGTGTGATGATAAACATAAAGTGTAAACTCAACATTTTCGAAATCATTGTTATGTCTGACCTTAATGCTACTTTTATATCTTTAGCTTTAGAAAGTAAGGATCCTTACACTCTAAAAACTGCCAGCTTCCATTTTATCTTATACATTAAGTATGATTTTCAAGTAAAGCAAATGGTCGATTAAGCGCCCGGGATGCTTATATACAAAATTAACATTCACAGCAAGTGCTTAGTTGAAGGGGGCTCTAAATAGGACGCTCGAAGCTTTCGAAAAGAAGATTTCTTTATGCCAGCAAAAATGGAATAAAAAAGGAAATTGTTGACGTGTGTTTTAGGCATAGACATCTAAACATTATCGTATAATAATATTTCGATGTCCATGGTTCTAGTCCTTTCTCTCGATGTCTCAATGTCTACGTTTACATCTTCATGGAACTAGACAAATATGAAGTCTCCGCGCCTTTGATATCCGAACCAGTAATTCTGATAGACGGAAGACAATGCATTACAAAATTACAGACATTTCCTCGTGAAGTTTGAAATTTTTGTTAACTTTATACTAAAAACATTTTCCAATAGAGCTTTACCATTGGTACATGATATTTATTCATAGAACTTATTACGTCACGAGTAGTCTTTTTCTGACCTGCGTTTTGAGAGATGTATCTTCCATCTTCAGGCCATTAGAATCGGCCGCTAATTTATCATGATGGGTTAATTTATCGTGTCACGCAGAGAAATCTGTGATCGAACTACGTTGCACTACTTCAGAAAGCTCAAAAAAGGGATTATTAGTACTTTAGTCTGCACTGTCCATTGCCCCTGAAAACTTATCCGTCAAAGCGGTGTACTCTTTTCCTGGGAGTCTTCAGCAGATCAGGATATCCTGCTGGTAATTGCTTTATTTTTTCGCTCTGAACGACTAGACGAAGTGCTTCCCCGGGTCCTGATTAATGAAAAATAAAGCGCCAGCTGCCAGCTCAGGTTCCGACTGACTCTTTTTTTAAATACAAAGTGGGAAAGAAAGTTTCGCTCCTCCGTCTTGACCAATTTCTGACCAGCACTAAAAGAAAGGCTTCAATACAAAAATTACTTCGTTATTTCATAAATTTTTTTGCTCTGCACCGTAAACAATTTTTCTTTTGCCCAAACTTTTGAGAAATTTTATTTATGTGTAAACAATAGTATCTCTAGAAGAACCAATCCAATATTTTTTTTGAATATTGCGTTGAGTAACGGTATCATTTTGCTAAACGTTTTCGCCGCACACTGATCACAGCAATCGTATGGAGTGAATCGCGCAACATGTGCCGGCCTTCATTAGTAGATGCAGTAAAGTTTCCAACATTTTACCGAATCGCGTAAACAAAGTCAAGTCAAGGGATCCCAAAACAGACTCGTCAATAGGACAGCATTTGACTGAAAACCCATCATGTGCAGACCATTATCAAGAGGATTCGTTTAGGGTATTAGCCAAAGTCCTATCTCCTTTTCATCTTGCCGCTTTAGAAGCAGCATTTATCAAAACAAAGATGCCGGTACTCTGTCGAGAAAAACAATTTGTTTACAATTTACACTTTTTTCAATAGCACTAGTGACAGAAAACGTGTCGCTCTCGTGGCCGTTATTGTCTAGGATCTTCTCGTCTCCTATAAAGTCATCGTACTAGCTTTCTCATTTCACCCCATACGATTGCTGTGATCAGTGTACAGCGAAAAAGTTTAGCAAAAACGAATCCGTTGCTTAACGCAATATTCAAATTTTATCCCACAACCCAACGTTTCTAATAACATTTTTGGTACTCTTCATCAACATCTCCCTAGTCTCCGGTAACATTTTCCGCGGGGCAGTGATAGAAAGCTCCCTTCTCGGCCTTTTGGCAAGGAATGGATGTAGTATCTGTTCTCATTGATGACAGATGCTTTCCATAATCCGCGAGACGGCGCGGTCAAAACCGGCGAGACAGTCACGCGCCGCCTCCACGGCCATGGTGACGCTGTCTTCGTCCCAGTTGGCCATCGACCGTTCGCCCTTGGCGAGACCTTTCAGGGCCGGGTTGAACCAGGAATTCGCGTCCGCGATGGACTGGCGATTCAAGCGGATGCGCGGCACGTAGCCGCCGAAGGACAAAATCCCCGCTGCCATGTTTCTCTCTCCCTACGGCCTATCGCATCTGTTCGTGCGGACGCGTCTTCTACCGTCAGGCGATACACCGTTGCAGCGGATTTGTCTATTCGGCGACCGCCCTGTGCCGCACGGGCGCGGTATCGGTTGCGGATTCGGTAAATGGGGAGAGATTCTCGAGGAATTGCAGTGCGCAATTGCGCCAGGAGAACTTCAGCGCGTGGTCCCGGCACTTGCGGCAGGATACGCACAGTGCGGCGATAGCCGCGTTTTGCAAATTCTCGTCGAGAACGCCGGCCTTCGATCCGTTCAGCACGTCTTTCGGCCCCGGGACGGGATAGGCGGCGATCGGTGTGCCGGATGCCAAGGCCTCCAGCAGCACCAACCCGAAAGTGTCGGTCCTGCTGGGAAAAACGAAGACGTCCGCCGCGGCAAAATGGCGTGCAAGTTCCTCGCCGGTCTTTGCGCCGGTGAACTGCACATCCGGATAGCGCCGCCGTAACTCCGGGAGTAGCGGTCCGTCGCCGACGACATAGCGTGTCCCCGGAAGATCGAGCTCAAGAAAGGCTTCGATATTTTTCTCCACCGCGACACGCCCGACGTAGAGCCAGATCGGACTCTTGCCGCCGAGCTTTGCGTCCGGCCGGGGTCGGAACAGCTCCGTATCGACGCCCCGCGACCAGTCTTTGATGTTTTCGAAACCGCGGGCCTCCAAATCGTGCCGAATGCTGCGCGTCGCGACCATCACGCCGCGCGACGGGCGGTGGAAACGCCGCAGCATCGCGTAACTCAAGCCAAGCGGGATGCGGCTCCGAGCGTGAATATATTCCGGAAAGCGGGTGTGATATGCGGTCGTGAACGGCAAACGCCGTTTTGTGCAATAACGGCGTGCAGCCATTCCCAAAGGCCCTTCGGTCGCGATATGGATAGCTTCCGGCCGGAAGGATTCAAACGCCCGCTTGATCCGCCAGCGTGCGTCGATCGCAAGACGGATTTCCGGATAGGTCGGGCAGGGAATGGTGCGGAACCGGTCCGGCCCGATGCAGGTGACCTCATGCCCGATCGTCTGCAATTCACCCATCACCGTCTCGAGCGTGCGTACGACACCGTTGATCTGCGGGCGCCAGGCGTCAGAAACGATTGCGATCCTCATGCCGCCGCCGGCAGCAGTGCGCGTTCCCGTTCGGCAGCCGCCCAATGGATGATCTCGAACTGTCCGTCGCCAGACTCTACCAGCGCGGTACAACTCTCGACCCAGTCGCCGGAGTTCATATACCGCACGCCGTCGATATCGCGGATCTCAGCCCGATGGATGTGGCCGCACACGACGCCGTCGAGACCGCGGCCGCGCGCTTCGGTTGCCAGCGCCGCTTCGAAAGCGCTGACATATTCCACCGCGTTCTTGACCTTGTCCTTCAGGTAGGCCGACAGCGACCAATAGGGCAGGCCCAGCGCCTTTCGCGCATCGTTCAAATGGTTGTTGAGCGCCAACAGCACCGTGTAGGCCCAGTCGCCCAGCAGTGCGATCCATTTGGCGTATTTCACGATGACGTCGAAATCGTCACCATGGGTGACCAGATACTTTCGACCGTCGGCCGCCTCATAGACGCATTCGCGACGCACATCGATTCCGCCAAGCTGAATATCCACGTAGCCGCGCAGCATCTCGTCGTGGTTGCCCGGCACGTAGACGACCTTGGTACCGGATTTCGCCTTGTCCAGAATGGTGCCGACGACGTCGTTATGCCGCTCGGGCCAGTACCAGGAGCGTTTCAAACGCCATCCATCGACGATGTCGCCGACCAGATACAGTGTCTCGCAGTCGGTATGTTTGAGGAAGTCCAGGAGGAAATCGGCCTTGCACCCTTTGGTCCCGAGATGGGTGTCCGAAATCCAAATTGTCCGGAAATGTGCTACGCCTCTAAATCCATGCATCGCGAAACTCTTCATGTGTTGTCATGTGTTGCGCGTTGTCTTGAAATGGATTTACAAAGAACTCATAATAAAAACAAGCGGATTTAGAAATAATAACTTAATAGTAAAATAGATTTAACAGAACCGTAACAATATTAACTATGTAATGATAAGATGTTTCGGTTTTATTTTATTTTTGTTTCACTTCACATCCCTGCGAATCGAATATGAACCTCTCGACTCTCCGTCTACTGGTTATTTTCAATCCAACGGCCGGGCCCAGCCGCAGCCGGCGTTTCCAGTTGACGCTTGCCGCCCTGCGGCGGCTGGGCTGCAAGATCGATATTAGCGAAACGCGACGGCGCGGCGATGCCGAAGAGATTGCCCGCAGCGCCGACCCAAACACTGTCGACATCGTCGTCGCGGCCGGCGGCGATGGCACCATCAACGAAGTCATCAACGGGCTGGTCGACCGCGGGATACCGCTCGCGCTCATCCCTTTGGGAACGGCGAACGTACTGGCCTCCGAAATTGGCCTTTCGCACAAACCGAACGATGTCGCGCAGACCATCGCCAAGGGCGTCCGTCGCCCGGTCTGTTTGGGGCGCGCCAATGGCCATTGGTTCTCCATGATGGCCGGCCTCGGCTTCGACGCGCATGTGGTCGAAGCGGTGTCCCCACCCCTCAAGCGGCTAGTCGGCAAAGGTGCCTATGTCTTCGAATCGCTCGTGGAGATGATCCGTTACCGTCCCTTACGCTACGGCCTGACCATCGACGGCGAGAAGCACGAGGCGGCATCCGTCATCATTGCGAACGGGCATTTCTACGCCGGCCGATACGTCGTCGCGCCGGAGGCGAACCTGCGAGCGCCGATCCTGCATGTCTGTCTGCTGAAGCGAACCGGTCGGTGGCAGTGCGTCCGCTATTCGCTCGCACTCCTGACGGGACGGCTGCATCGGCTGAAGGATGTCACCATCATCCCTGCCCGCGAGCTGCGGCTTGAGGCGCCGGCGGGCGAGCCGGTGCAATGCGACGGCGACATTCTGGGTACGTTACCGCTCGACGTGCATGTCGCCGAAAACCGACTGGAGATCGTGTTCCCCCATCCGGACGGCATCGCCAGACGCAATATCGGCGACCCACCGCAGTCCGCCGCCTAAACCATATCCTCTGTCATATGGACGTTACACGCATCTGCGATTGAGCCCTCGCTTGGCGGACCTGCGCCGCAACCGAATGAGGCTGATTTGAGACTCCTGATCGCTACCGATGCCTGGTTTCCGCAACCCAATGGGGTTGTCCGCGTCGTCGGCACCGTCATCGACCGGCTGAAAACCCGCGGCTTCGAGATCAAGGTGATCTCGCCCAACCATTTCCGCACCTTTCCCTGCCCGACATACAGCGAATTGCCCTTAGCGATCATGCCGGGCTCAAGAACCGGCAAGATGATTGACCGCTTCGCACCAGATGCTATCCATATTGCCACGGAAGGGCCGATCGGCCGGGCGGCGCGGCGCCATTGCCTCGATCGCGGCTTCCCCTTTACGACCGCTTTTCATTCCAAATTTCCGGAATATGTAAATGCCCGAACAGGGTTACCGGTCTCCTGGCTTTACAAAGGCTTGCAACGGTTTCATGCGCCTTCCAGCGCGGTCATGGCGCCTGCGCCAGCCGTGCACCGCGAACTGCAATCGCGCGGTTTCGGCAATTTGAAACTTTGGTCACACGGCGTCGACACGGATATCTTCAAGCCTGGACCCAAGACCTACATCGACCACCTCGGCCTCAAACGCCCTTATTTCCTGTATGTCGGGCGCGTAACGATCGACAAGAACTTGCCGGCCTTTCTTAATCTCGACCTACCAGGCAGCAAGATCGTCGTCGGCACCGGCCCTGCGCGGGAGAGTCTGATGAGCCGCTATCCAGACGCGCGCTTTCTGACTACCAAGAATGATAAAGAACTCGCACAGTTGTACAATGTCGGCGACGCCTTCGTCTTTCCGAGTCTCACCGACACGTTTGGCCTGGTCATGCTGGAAGCGCTGGCCTGCGGCGTACCGGTTGCCGCCTTTCCGGTAACCGGGCCGCTCGACGTGATCGGCGACTCTCCGGCGGGCTGTCTCGATGACGATTTGCGTGCCGGCGCCCTCGCGGCGCTGGAAATCAACCCCGCCGCATGTCGCGATCACGCGGCAACGTTCTCTTGGGAACATGTCGTGGATCAATTCCAATCCTTCCTCGCCCCGCATCCACGAACCGCCCGCGCCGCCTGAAGTTAGTCCTTTTCGGGATCGCATATCCTCGTCTAACATCTCGGGACTATTGCGCGAATTGGAGAAGACGATGCTGACGGCCGCGGAAAACGATCTGTTGACCCGAACCGGACCCGATGTGCCGATGGGGCAATATTTCCGCCGGTTCTGGCAACCCGTGGCCCTGTCGGAAGAGTTGGCGGCGCCGGACGGACCGCCGGTCCGCGTCAATATCCTCGGCGAGGCGCTGGTTGGGTTCCGCGATACGGAAGGCCGGATTGGCCTCATTGACTCCTATTGTCCGCACCGGGGCGCCAACCTGTTCTACGGCCGCAACGAAGAATGCGGGCTGCGCTGCGTCTATCACGGCTGGAAATTCGGGGTCGACGGCAAGGCGATGGATCTGCCGAACGTGCCGCCCGGCGTGCGCATGCACGACACGATGCGGGTCAAGGCGTACCCGACGCGCGAATATGGCGGCTATGTCTGGGCCTTTCTGGGACCGCCCGCCGAAGAATTGCCCGGCGGCGTGCTGCCGGAAGTCCCGCAGCTGGAATTCGGCCAGATCGCGCCGGAAAACCGTTACGTCACCAAGCAATTGCTCGACTGCAATTGGGCGCAGATCATCGAGGGCGATCTCGACACCTCGCACTTCTCCTTCCTGCATATGCCGGCGCCCAGCGTCGCGTCGAACGAGAATCCGGACGCGCCGGCCGACGAACGTCGGCTGCGCTGGATCCGGAACGACCCGATGCCGCAATTCTCGATAAAGGCGCATGAGGTCGGCTTCGTCGTCGGCGGCATGCGCGAGGCCGACGGCGAGAAGTACTGGCGCATGACGCAATACATGCTGCCCTCGCACGGCACCGGCCCGTCGACCATGCCAGGCGAGACCTATTTCGGCTTCACCGTCGTGCCCGTCGACGACCAGGCGTCCTGGGTCTTCACCTATGCCTGGAATCCGGAGCGGGTGATCGACGCGGCGGAGCGCGAGAAGCTGGACAACGGACACGGGGTGATCGCTAAGCTCGGTGAGGATTACCGGCCGCTCAAGAACCGCTCGAACGACTTCATGATCGACCGCGAGGTGCAGAAGCACCGCACCTTCACCGGCGTCGCGGGATTGGCCGAGCAGGACGCGATGATCCAGCAGAGCCAGGGCTTCATCGCCGACCGCACGCGCGAGAACCTGACGGCCACCGACGCCGCGATCGTCCGCTTCCGCCGCACGGTGATGGAAGCCGCGCGAGCGTTGGCGGACGGCACCGAGCCTGAAGCCCCGCAGCTGCACGACTATTACAAGACCCGCCCGGGCAGCTGGTTCGCCGCCGAAGGCGTGCCCTTCGAGGACGTGCTGCTGGAACGCTTCGGCGACCCACTGGGAAGGGTGCCGGCGAACTAGGTCATCGCTTGATAGAAGCCCGCGCAAGAGAGGGGTGAACGATGCCAGCCTATCTCGAACATGCGAACATCACGGTTCCGGATATAGACGCCGCGATCAGTTTTCTGAAGTTGATCGACCCTTCCTTCACCGTCCGACACGACGGCATATCCGCGGGCAATTACCGGTGGGCCCATCTCGGCAACGACCAATTCTATGTCGCGCTGGAGGAGCCGCGGCCCGGATCCGATCCGCAGGCGCCCCGGCAGAGTTACCGGAATTACGGCGTCAATCATCTCGGTTGGGTCATCGAGGATTTCGACGCCGCCATCGAACGGCTGGAGGCGGCCAATTGCCAACGCGGGATACAAGTCGACCCGCATGCTCACCGAAAGCGGGCCTATTACTTCGACACGGCCGGCATGGAATGGGAAATCACCGAATATCTCTCCGACGACCCCGCCGAGCGGAACGAATACGACTAGAAACGTCTCTGTGTTGCCGCAACCCCGAAGCGGAAGTGCGCTTCGAGGTTTCCGGGAAAAGGCGCGCGCACGTTGCAGACGGGAGCGACTGCATGCTGAGCTACATCAGGGTTGGTTCCAACGATATACCGCTATCAGGGCGATTCTACACGGCCATCCTGACCCCGCTCGGTTACAAGAAGAAGGAAGTACCGAACGGCATCGAATTCACTTTTCCCGACGCGCATGGCCGGTCGCAGGGCTCCGCTGCGGTATATGTGGGGAAGCCTTTTGACGGGAAAGAAGCGACCGTTGGAAACGGCTCTATGACGGCTTTCGAAGCGGAAACGCATGAGATGGTCCGTACCCTTCACGCAGCGGGTCTTCAGGCGGGTGGCTCCGACGAGGGTGCTCCCGGCTTCCGGGCCGAGTACAGCGACCACTTCTATGTCGGATATCTCCGCGATCCCCTGGGCAACAAGGTCGCGATTTTCTGCGCGAACCCGGCAGAGGGAACTCGGAACCGCTGAATCCGGCACACTGAACCGCCACCTTGTTCAGCAATCGATCGAGCGGCTCAGACCAAAAGTGAACACCTTTAGCCGACCAGCGGCATCACCTCAGTCGCGAAAGCCTCGATCGTGTCGAGCGAACGCTGAACATCGCCGTCCTCGAAGCCGATCAGCACCGTGTTAAGGCCTGCGTCCGCGTAGCCGCGGGCGTCTTCGGCGATCTGTTCGGCCGAGCCGGTGAAGGCCCACCGGTCAGCGCCGCCGGCTTCTGCGGTGAGCTTATAGGTCGACGCAAAAATCGCCGTATCGATCAATGACGGATCGCGCCCTCCCTCTTCGGCGAACTTGTGGATGTCGGCCAGGGCGGCAGCGAATTTGTCGGGCGTGTCCATCATGTGGCGCGGATTGCGGATCACCGGATACCAGCCATCGCCGAGCCGCGCCGTCCGCTTCCGTGCCGCCATGCCTTCGCCGCCGATCCAGATTGGCGGTCCGCCAGCCTGTACCGGCTTCGGTTCGAAGGACACGTTTTTGAAGGACACGAACTCGCCGTCATAGACCGGTGCCTTCTCCGTCCACAGGGTCTTGAAGGCCTCGATATACTCATTCGAAGCGGCGCCGCGGCGCTCGAAGGGCGGCGCGCTGAGCAAGGCCAGTTCCTCGCGCATCCAGCCGACCCCGACACCGGCGGTCACCCGGCCCTTTGACAGCAGGTCGGCGGTGGCGAGCTGTTTGGCCGTCTGTATCGCCGGCCGGTGCGGAATCACCATGACCGAGGTCAGCAGACGGATCTTCTCCGTCACCGCCGCGGCATAGGTCAGGCAGGTGAGCTGGTCGAGGCAGTCGCCCGTGTCGAGACCCGGCCAGTTGCCGTCGTCAGCCTGTTTCATATACACTTCAATTTTCAACCTTGTACAAATAATAAAGCAATAAAACGTATATCTAGTAAGAAACGGCTGGACCAGTAAACGCTGCATTGAAGGTCAGTGCCTACAATTACTCTGTCATATTACCCAAAAGACAAAGGCAGCAAAGGTCGACGGTCACAACATGTATAAATAAGACTACAAAAAATAAAGCAAGCAAGCCGTCATGAACTGAGATAACAACAAACTACAGAAAGAAAGTTGACGTTCCATCGGAGCAAAGGTCATAGCCACCAAAAGCTCTTTTGCTTTGATAGCAGGTTAACAATCAAGTCTACGTAATCAAAACACTGTCTCTGTCGTCCTTACCACCGAATTTGCCTCGTAGCACACTATGGTGAACAGATAGGGAGCTACAGTGCCTCGTTGTAGCACCCCTGGTTTTACATCAAAGAAACCATTCAGGCTGATTACTCTCGCCTTGATATTTTCGTACACTTTGCGAAGTGTTAACAAACCTTGACGATAATTTGCAAAAATCCTTGTTTTTCATTATTATCCCCCTTTGCAAAATATAAATGGGCTTCTTAAAAATCCTCATAGAGGATAACGGCCTTTCTCTTGTGACCCTTCAATTAGCCTAAATAGTGTACGAATGTGCGTACGTCTTGATCCCTTTGGATGTAAACAATTCTTATTGGGCTGCAGTTTTTATCTACCTCTTGCTGGATACGGTTATGAATGAAAAGCTCGTGGTCGGTGGTCTGCTTTCGATTCACAAACCAGGTGTTTCGTGACACGACGTATCATAAAGTAATCCGTGCTAGCCATTGACTGTAACAGCTCTATTTCTGTTTGGCAAGTACTTGTATAATGAGAGATATGGAGGTATTTTTATGTTGGAGAAGAACCTCTACACAATAACGCACGTGTGTTGGGCACGATTAGAACATCTCAGTCACTGATAGTGATTTTGATGATCAGTTAGCTAAGCACACTGAGGAGCTTCTCCGAGACACGAAGCTCTTCTGATGTTTAAACGGAAGCGGTGAAGATTGGCCACCACTGCCGTCTTCCAACAACTGAAGTTTAAAACTTTTATACGCTTGAGAGGCACTGGGGCAGAGCTGATGAAAATCTTGCCCCTCCACCCCCCCCTCCAAAAAAAAAACCCATCAAAAAAATTGAAAGAAGTTTACATGCAACAACACGAATATCAGAATACGGTGTAAGAACGTGGATTGGAGTTCTAGAAGACCATCAAAGTAAGAAGTAAGTACAGTCAGTTGACTACCTACAAATTATCATTTCTAGCCAAACGACTAACAACTATAGACACAAGCATACCTTCCAAGCATCTGGCCTGTGCCTTGAAATGGTTTTACTTTCTCCTTCGGTTTTACATATTCCTCTGTTCTGTGGTCCTCGATGTTTACATCTACCTCACCACTTCGTGAACGCCTCGCAAGTTCACGAGGGACTTCACTGTACAAAGCAATCACGAAAACAAATTCAAAGTCTATATTGCGGTTATAAAATAATCGGAAATGTTGACAAAGTAACAAAAGTGGATTCAACGTCACACATGAGACACTTTTAAAATTTCAGAAAATTGGAATAAGAAACGGATTAATTAGCGTAAAGCTTTTCGCCACGCTCTGAGCACAAAATACCGTTGCCCTAGGCACGGGAACAAACCTCATGGTTTAATGAGTAAGACATTAAGTACCTTGCACTGCTAAAATAGAATATTTGTTTCAGAGTAACTACTTTCTGGCAGAAAGTCTTTTGCTACAAAAATTTCTAAATTGAACTGAAACCAGCCTATGTAGATTATGTCGTTATTGTATTTATCAATTAAATTAATATCAATTCCCTTTACTTTTTCTTCTATTCGTCAATTAAAAATACGTAAATAAGTAATTGACATGATAGTGTAACCTTTCACTACTGGAATGGACAGGCTGTCATCGAGTCTCACTTCAAATAAAAGTTACCACTACAAAATACAAAACAATAAACTATTGACATCATTACGTTAGTGACAACAAACTGCTATCGGGAATTGAGTTTGGCAAAATAATAAAAACTTTTATGAACCACAGGAAAAACAAGCAAGAAAAAAATGAAGAAAGAAACACAATAACACTTTATACGCCACGGTTGAGGTTAAGAGGGTTGCCGCTTGGCTATTATTTGAGAAAGCTTCTACTTGTATTTATGTAGTTAATTATTGTTATAAAACTTTTTGATCGGCGAAGGGGGTCAGTTTTGCATCTTCATACACTTCCCTCAGCTTCCAGGATGTATCATGGCAAATTATGCCTCGGAAAATCAGTAACCGTGATTAAAGAGTTATGGTGCCACAAATAAGGCATACTCACCCTCTTTGAACAGCATCAAGAAATTCCTTATTTGTAGGATCATCAAAGCTTCTAAGTGGTCCATTATCCACCGAGAATCCATTGGACCAGAACTTTAGTACGACTCTCTCAGGCTGAAAGGAAAAACTGTTAAGGTTACATCGGAAATCTTTGATGCCATTAATTTAAGATAGAGAAAGTCCATAACACATTTTACTCTTTAGAATAAAATGAAATCCCATCCACTAAAGCCCCCTACAAATGGGCTCGATTTACAACTAGAATTCACTTGACTTTGTACAAGATTGTTGAGTCTAGTCTAGTACAGACGAGCCATGTCGAGCATTGGGTGTACAAATGGGCTCGATTTTCTTGTAGACTTTGCACCAGGCTTTGAACGCCTTCCAAGAACTTAATGTTCTTTTCTTATCTGGCGAGAAAATATATTTTTAATTGGATTACTCAGCATTCATAGATGGTGTTAATAGAATTATCAGGATATATTGTGATGCCTGCGATCGAGCGAGTGCCATAATGGGTTCGACAAGAAGGAGTAAAGGGCCAAGAACGCATGGAATTAAAAAGAGGAATTTTTTCTGTGTCTTAAAAGACCTTGGAGGAGAATTTAATAAACTTTCCACAGCGAAAAAGTTAGTGAAAGATGTGCAACTATTACCTCTTTTGTTTCAAAAGATGCCCTTCTCATGGAAGGCGAAACTTGTTCTGAGGGCATTGTATCAGACCCTAGCCGAAAACCAGCGCCTTGAAACATTGGCTTCTTTTCTGCACGTCGCGTTGTCTCTTCTTCTTCAACGGAAGTAGCTCCTTGCCTAAATAAAGAAATAGGGTTGTTAATACGTAGCATCATAACTAGAATGTTGGAGGGAATTGCATTAATGCAGCTTAAAGTGGTAACCTGAGCTCTCCAACATAAGCAGTGTTTACTCTGAGCTGTGTGAATTCATTATCGTGGACCTAAAATTCAATCATCCATCCTGAGCTCTAACATGACTGGTACTCTAAGCTTAAATAACAAGGATAATTCACTCCTGTAGACTCTCTCATACCATTATCTAGTAAAGTGCATATCCTGAATGCAAATAGCAGAGTAAGACCTTACCTTTTTGCTGCTTCAAAAACCGCTTTCGTGATGTTGTCTGCATCCTTTTTCTTCCGAGGTGGGCCAAGAATTTGTTGGCCACTGCAGAGAAAATTAAGGATGTAAGAAATGTTATTTGAACAAACTATCCACTAAGGTCTGGCAAAATGGTCGCCATTCCTTTAGCTTGAATAAGGCACTTGCTAAGTACTTCATAAATATGGGGACAAAAAAATGCTAAGCACATTAACCCCCGAAAACACCCAATGTCACACAGTAAACAGTACAATGGGGGTAGTCAGAATATTTGAAATTCAATGTAAAAGGAGGGCACTATTACACCCTTGTCAATCAGCTGTGATCCAAGTTTGTTGATATATAATCATCTCATAGTAGGAGAGGAGGTGGGTCTGAGTTCCTGGGGAGTCAAAATTTGACAATTACATTTACTGGATTACTTATTGAGGTCCAATCAAGGTCACTCATACATGTGAACTGATGCTCCGCAATTGGTACTTTCCAAAGTAGGTTTCATAGCTCTTTACATGCTTGAACATACACATACTAGGTCAACTAATAATGAAAAAGGGTCACTTTTACTATTCTTTATAAAATAATACTAACTACATATCATGCAACATAGTAAATATTCTCCACTGGTACAAAAAAAATATGCAAAAACTTTGAGGTACTTGTCATAGCAAAACAAGGTATGGTACAATGTCATTTTATGAAGGAATTGTAGTGTTCCTACCTTGTTAATCAACGTATTCCCCTAATACTCCTGGGGATGGGCGTAATCTATTGTCAGTCCTAACATAGTACCCTTAATAAATGCTCGTACTGAAACAGCTCACACAGTTACCTGCCTACAGCTTCTACTAGTTCCACCCCATCAAAGGTCACGGAAAATAAAACAATCATTAATGTACATTTGTATTATCTGCATTTCAATGCCACCCTAATATGACATTGAAGAAGAAAAATTTACTTAACCTTCGGCCAATGGTGAACAAAATTAATGAAAAATTATAAATTAAGCTTTTGGTGACTAATTAACAACATAAATTAAACTTATTAACCTAGAAAGAAGCACATTTATTTGACACAAATAACCTCAACACAGTCTGTGTTTGCCACCTGTGCAATAATGACTATAATACTGAACAGTGGTGATAACAATGTGCTTGGTGCAGGAGACTGAATGGGAAATGTTGGAAGGAATGAGAGACCTTGATATTTAGTAATGATAGTCTTAATATGTTATACTGCTATGTTATCATGTTACTTAAAGTAGAATAACATTCAGAAATATTTTGGATAGTTTTACTTCAATAATATTCCTCCTTGTTTCCTCTCCTTTCATCTAAATTTTTAGAATTCCTCCCTCTTTCCACCCTTGGCATGAGTTCTTCCGTAAAGGTGCATTTGTACTGTTTGAAAACTATTTCTGTAAGCACAGAGTTGGAAAGTGTTCTGATGAGCTTAAAACTTTATTTCATTTAGATTCCACAACAATTATAGTTTGTATAAACATGCAATTAGCATAAAGAAGGTGCAGAGAAATTCTTTTTTGCAGTGAGTTCTTCCTTAGAATGGCTTGCTTGCAGAATATTCAGTAAATTTATTGATTTTTGGCAATAAGATTTTTAAGCCTGACGACAGTTGCTCTCTTCTGCCTGTGGCAGACTTCTTATGTTCTCTAATGTTAAAGAATGCCTTGCTTGGAGAATTTTCTGGGCATTTATAGATTTTTGGTCCTATCATTTTTAAGCCTGATGTTAGTTACTGTCTTCTGCCTTTTGCAGACTTCTTGTGCTCCTTATTGTTTATCATCCTTGTCATAAATATATCCTATGTGAGTAATGATACTAAATAACATAAAGGATTTTCTTGTCTTTGTATCCTCAATTTCATACCTTCTCTCAGACCCACCAGCATAAAATGCCTGTCCTTCATCGTCACTACTAGAGGACTCCTGTACATGGAAGTCTGCAGCAGTAGCAAATCTTGATGGTTGCCTGAAAAAAAAAGAAAATTCAGACTTTAAAAACTATCAAATTGTATCTCTTACAATCAAATTATGGAAATAAAAATATTTTACCGACATATAAACAAAAGGTAGCGTCATAGTTGATTTTATTAAAGCTATAATTTTCCAGGACAGGAGGTATCCAAAATCTCAAGTACTGTTTACCATTCTCAAAAGTTTACTCCTAAAGGCACATAGATGCTGGTTTAGCTTTTCAAGGCCAAAACATTACTGCAACCTGACAAATCTTTAAACATAATAGTAAAACCTTAAATCTGAGGTATATGCCATATCAACAAGTGGCATTTGAGACAGTTAAGCAGACAAAACAATTTCTACAAGGGTTGGATTGGTGCTAGGGATTAGTACATAAGTATCATATATATATGAATTATATGAATATCAAAAGGCAATTCACCCTGATTTGCATATAATAAAAACTTACTGTCTAGGCAAAGATATAAACATAGATTGTCTTATCTTTTATTTGTGAACGAAGTACCTCTTTCCAAATGACATGACAATAACTGGAAAAATGCTTGCCATTCTTAATGAAGTCAAAAAGGCAGTATGAACATCAACAACAAATGGCCAGCACATCAATAATGGTGTTAAAGAATGTGTATATCAGGCCCTTACTAACAACTGACATGAGCTTGGACAAAGAAATTGCCTGTAGAACTAAGACTAGTTGGCAGGGACTTGAAAATTAGCAATTTGTCTTAGGCAAGCAATAGATGCTCTTAAGTCTCAAGCAAAGACGAAGAAAAAGTGGAATACCAAAGAAATAAGTTAAGAAAGACTTGGTATGGAAACCTGGAATAACAATGATTCCAAGAGCAGAAGATGAATCATTATGAAGAGGGCTGTGGCGGGTCTCTGCCTTAAATGACATGAATAGAAGCTGATGATAATTACAACATTATATAAACTGGTTATTCTCCCCGTAACTGCTAATAGTGTACACACCCACTGGCAGCAAAAGCAGGAACATCTGAATCTGCTACAACCTAAAAGGGAGAAAAAAGAGAAAATGTTAAGCCTTGATTCTTGTTCACTAACAGTCATCAAACTGTACCTGTTTCTTCTATAAGATAGTCTTATTTTATCACAAATTTATGCAGTGTGGGTAATTCAATGAAAAATTCTCCATGTCAAAATTTCAAAATAATTGAAAATTAGCCACATTTTATACCACTTAAAAGTTCAGACCATGTATAAAATACATAAAACTGCATATAGTAGCAGACATTGTTGGAGCTGATGGTCCAATGGTAAACGGTTGGGCTTTCAATAGAGTGGGCTTGGGAGTTCAAATTCTCTCAGGTCCCTTACAAATGCAAGCTATTTTGGTAGACCTCAACTCATTGGAAAGTATATACATTTAAAATTGCAATTGTTTCTACTGAGTATAAATATATATATAATTTCTCGCGCAGCCAGCCTTCTCCTAAATGTTTCATTTTTTATGGAAAAGTCACAAAATACACATTTTCATTTATGTTTCAATGTTATTTTATTAAATTTGAAACTCTTGAAATTTGAAACATGTAACCTCATAAAGTACATATATAACATATATTTTGTGACTTATATAAATACAAATAACTTATACAATATAATGGGAGCATAACCAATCATTTCAATTATATAGAATGTATAGTTTGCTAACACTACAGACCTGTTTGAAGCATAGAGTGAACCTTACCTCTGGTTCTGTATTTTCAAAGCCTGTATCACCTGCATCAGCGTCAGCATCGTAAAAGTTACTTAATGCTGCCTGGTGAGAAGAAGTCAAAAAGGATTACTTACAATAAAAAATACAACTACCTTTATCATGGTTTTTACAAAATTTAGGCAACATGGCACTACCAACTTGAAGATGTATATTGTCTCAACTCCTATATATATATAATTCTCAAAGAGTGAAGCGTTACCACAATAGCTTGCAATTTATGGGTGCTGACCGGGCTCGAACCCATGACCTCATGGTTACTAAACCAACTCCTTAACCATTGAGCCATCAAGGCTCAAAAGCTAAGGTGAAGATTTTAGTGTCAATCTTTCCCGAATTCTCCTCCAGTCAGTGGGTACGGGGAAATTAGCAAATCAAGGTCAAAACTTGTCTTTGATTTATGCGGATGCAAAAAAGTGGGGGGTGTTATTTTGTCTACAAACAGAGACTTGCAAATTCGAATTGTTCATAAAGAGAGATTCTGATACAATGAAAAAGTTTTCTTTTGATTGAAACAGTAGCTGTAGAGTGAAACAGTACAAGTTACTGTAAGTTGAAAACATTGTTACAAACAAAATCGCTGTTTTCTCAATGGGAGATTGAAAACTATTGCGTATCATTTTCTCCATGTCTTGCCGTTGTGAGCTAGAGTTTCATAGTTGTATACAATTATGCCATTAAGCCATACAACGAACACCTCTAAATCTTGTGAGAACGTTGGAGAGTTTTATGTGATTGTTGAAGAGCAAAAGGTTTTCAGGGCAGATAAATTTTACGGATTTGATATGTTAAAATTTAGTGCGTATCATTTCCTCCATGTCTTGCCGTTGTGAGCTGGAGTTTCATAGTTGTATAAACTTTTTTTCCCCGCAAGCCATGATATTACATTATCTTTCCATCTTTTCTTCGGTTTACCTCTTCTACTTCCTTGGACAATCACTTCGAGACACATAAGAAAAAGTCTTTAGTTTATTCATGTCCCAATAATTTTCGGGCAAGTTTTCGTCCGTTGCGCCTATTCTATAGACGGAAGCAAATCAAGGTCAAAACTTGTCTTTGACTTATGCGGATGCAAAAAAGTGGGGGGTGTTATTTTGTCTACAAACAGTGACTTTCAAATTCGAATTGTTCATAACAAGAGAGATTCTGATACAATTGAAAAGTTTTCTTTTGATTGAAACAGTAGCTCAAGTTACTGTAAATTGACAACATTGTTACAAACA
Source organism: Alatinidae sp. Z8VKAUB7J3 (assembly GCA_010016025.2). Classification (NCBI taxonomy): domain Eukaryota; kingdom Metazoa; phylum Cnidaria; class Cubozoa; order Carybdeida; family Alatinidae; species Alatinidae sp. Z8VKAUB7J3. Next base: position 77,161,268 of record JAAAKM020006971.1, on the reverse strand, counting down.
AAATCGCTGTTTTCTCAATGGGTGATGGGAAACAAGTGCGTATGATTCCCTCCATGTTCCGTTGCGAGCAAGAGTTTCATAGTTGTATACAATTTTTTCCCCCGCAAGCCATGATACTACATTATCTTTCCATTTTTCCTTCGGTTTACCTCTGCTTCTCCTTCCTTGGACAATTTCTTCAAGACACGTTAGAAAATCCTGCTCCGGAGAGGCTTATGTGTTCAACTTTTTAAACATTACAAATATGTCGATGCTTGGTGATAGTTACAAAGCGCAAAATGCGAGGTTGAAATGTTTCAATCTGGTTTTCCAGTATTTGAGTCCATGATACGCGGTCTAAGTCATACAACGAACAGCTCTAAATCTTGTGAGAACTCTGGAAAGTTTTATGTGATTGTTGAAGAGTAAAATAGTCTTCAGGGCAGATAATTTGTTACGAATTTGAAATGTTTAAATTTAGTGCGTACCATTTCCTCCATGTCTTGCCGTTGTGAGCTAGAGTTTCATAGTTGTATACAATTTTTTCCCCCACAAGCCATGATATTACATTATCCTTCCATCTTTCCTTCGGTTAACCTTTGCTTCTACTTCCTTGGACAATCTCTTTGACACACGTTAGAAAATCCTGTTCCAGAGAGGCTTATGTCTTCAAATTTTTAAATATTACAAATATGTCGATGCTTGGTGATAGTTACAAAGCCCAAAATGCGAGATTGCAATGTTTCAATCTGGTTTGCCAGTAATTGAGTCCATGATACGCGGTCTAAGCCATACAACAAACAGCTCTAAATCTTGTGAGAACTTTGGAGAGTTTTATGTGATTGTTGAAGAGTAAA
>JAAAKM020006971.1:77137366-77160332 GCA_010016025.2 Alatinidae sp. Z8VKAUB7J3 | reverse complement strand
CTCTTAGCACTTCAACTTTCGAAGCAACCTTTCTAACAGATGTGATCGTCTTGTAAGAACGTCAGGTAAATTTCTGCTTGTCAGCTTGGTCGTTTCTTAGGACCTGTGTGTATTCCACCATCAAAGGAACACCAATTCTTCTATGGGTGGTGTAATTACAGACAACATAACAATAAACCTTGAAAGAAAGGATGTAAAGGTAAAAAGCAAAACATGTTCTCGCTTTTAATGTACACACAAGAGTTCACCACATGAACGGGACATAGCACCTGGCGAAACCTCACATTCTAGCGACATTGAAAAGTTTCAGGTGGCAAAATCTGTTACACCTATCAAGTCAAGACCACAAGCAAACAGTGACTATTTGAAGAGAATGGAGTCTTTGCTCAACAGGCAACTTAGAGACAATAATTCCACAGCTGCTTGCCTTACAATCTACAAACGTTATACCGCCTTCCAACCCAATTAAAACCATATTATCGCTAAGCACACGTGGTGCAACCTTTCCTTAATGATTTGTGTGAACACACTCGTTTTCAGAAGTAAGTCGTGTACAAGAAAGCAGCAGTCGGTTCTTCATAAAGTTTAGAAAATCTAGGACTTGTTTTTTGTCGCCTAAGAAAGTGTGATATGATGGATTTTATTTTTTTTGAGGTTAAAGGAATATTTGAGTTCTTGAGTTGCTCCTTATATCAGAAAACAGCTTCATCGTTTCAAGCTGTCTCTCAGTTTTCGCTGACTTTGTATACCAGAGCCAGGAGGGGTATAAATTTTCAAGCGAAACCTTTGATCTTAAAACAACGTCGACCAAAGTAAATACAACTTATCGGGAAAAATTATAAGGTAGTCTTTCATTTGTCATTTCATTTTGATGATGTTTCTTAATTATTTTGTCCAACAAATGTTTGTGAAACTGCCCTGTTATCAATGCTAAGCTTAAGAAGGTCTGAGTACGAATGTTGTACTACTGTTTGTGTTACTGCCACCATGTGCGAAGTTAATTTTCCTGCCCTGGCGTACCCTTCCTTTCTAGCAGGGCCATTGACTTAGAAGAGGCCCCGATTATGTCAATAATCAGGGCTAGGAAAGTCCTAAGAAGGTTTGAGTACGAATGTTGGTGTACTACTCTTTGTGCCAGTGCCACCATATGAAAAGTTATTTTTGCCCTAGCACACCAGACCATCCATTTCTATCAGAACTATCTGCGTACGAATGTTGTTGCATAATTAAGAAAGTTAGAGCCCTAAAGTCATCCAAGATTTCTTATAAACAAACAAGTATGCTTAGTTTGTCGTTCAGTAAAGATTGCTTCATCTAGTGGAATATTCATTTTAATGGTAGTCCTAAACTGTCTAACATTGAGCTGATATTGCTGTCAATCAGATTACGGTTTTAAAAGATTGCTAAACTGTTTAACCTGCTTTACGGTTGAAAAATTTATAATTTTTATTACAACACTATTTTTCAATGTCATGTTTATTCATCTCTCTTCCACAATTAAAGTACACTTCACTTCTTTCGTTAGCAAATCCAACTTTTTTTGGCATGAAGTTTCTTAGCGTGCGTCGGACCTGGAATTTGCCAAGCGCCGAGGGGACAATCTCGAAGGTCATCACTTTTCTATTTCATCCGTACCTTTTCTCTTTTTTTGTTGCTTTAACATACTACACAATTTAGGTTGGGTAGACTTGCAACCAGTTTTAGTCAACATTTTTCGCCTGTGTCAAGCAGTCTAAAATTTAAAGGGCTGGTGACCATCATTGCAAGCTCAAATTTGTTTACAAGTGGCTTATGTCGGGATGACGTCACCTTATCGGGCAGGCAGGTACCGAAAACTGCTTCGTTAATGCACTTAAAGTAACTAGTTCACTGCTTTTTGTTGACTTTTAAAATCTTTATAATAACTTGCAGGTCCATTTTGGGAATCTACATTCTGTAGCTCTTTCGTATCTCTAGATAGTGGCCGAGCCTCATGCCTCATGCCAGTTGAACAAGCTCATGAACGTCTTCCGAACACACACCATTCCATCTATTTCATGCTCTAACTGCCAGGGATTGTTATGTAGTACGTTGCTAGTACTTATCTGAGATTTTATGTACTTCTGATAACAATAATACGGTCTTCTGATAACAATTATACGGTCTTCTGATAATAATAATCATTGTTATATAGAGAGGGAATGATGTTAGAAACATACAGTCAATTATATCAAATGCCCTTTTCACGTTAGGTTTTCCCATTTATCATAGGCCTATGATATGTGTTGATGCTGATACGGAATAATAAGCTCAATAGTGAAAACGTAGGACCTCGAGGAATCGAACCTCGTCCTTCGTTGTTACAGCGCTGACGTGCTACCCATTATTACACCACAGTCCAATACCTTTAAAGCAGAGGAATTTTGGATGTAAATTTGTTTCGGTTGACGTCACTATGCAGTGGCCCCCGTCCCCTCCTTCTAAAGGTGAAGGCATAAGGTTTGATTGCTGTGTTACCTCTGTCAGCCTGTTAGCTAACTTGACTCCAATGAGGTGTGAGTTGAGTTGAGGTGCCTTTGTCATGGGTTAGAGAGTGATCGAGACTGAATGAGTATGTTGCTGAGCCAATGCTGGGCGCTGTGGGCTAGGGAACGCTGTTCAGATTTCGACTCATCATTTGACGTGTGTTGATGATATAAAAAGTAAAGCTCAATGGTGAAAAGGTAAGGCCACGAGGAAGTGAACTCTGTCCTTCGTTGTTTTAACGCTGATGTGCTACCAACTGCACCATGGTCCCATATCATGAAGCAGAGAAATTTGGGGAGTTATTTGTTTCTGCTGACGTCACCATACCTATTGAGCATGGAAATGTCTTTCAGATTGTTACCAAGCAAGTTCTTGGAATGGAGCATCGTATATTGATGGTTCAACAATGTACATTTAAGGAGAATCTAGAGGAACCTAAAAAGATTAGATGGATAGATGGGATAAAATACTAAGCGGATTTACGGCAGGTAAGTTTTACAAGAGGATCAGAGCTTTTGGTATTAAAGACGTTCTATTGACAATACAGCCACTGGAAACTTATGCAGTCTGATACAAGACAATAAATACAATGAAGGTTATAAGAAAAAGGAAATTAGAGAAGTGATAAACAATATAGAGCCGTGGGAGAAGAGAGGGCCTGGGGCCACAAGGGCTTTGGTTACCCAAGTTCTTGGAAAGATATGTATCCGATTTGTGTTTAGTAGTTAAAAGATAAAGAGAAATCTGACCACTATTATGCTTCATCTAATGCATATTTCTAATAATTTCTTCACGAGAGAAATAAAAAAGGATTTTTCAATGAATAAAAGGTTCTACTTTGATTGAACGTGGTTAATACCTCCATCGTTTCTATTTTTTTAAGGACTTCAACTTCGACCTTACTTTAAAAACCCCTTCGAAGATTACTCACACCTGTTGTTTATTACTTTGTTAAGAAGCGCTTTAAAAAGGTTCATTTATTTACTTGCCTCCCCTCCCCCTCCATATGATACGGCAGCGTACGACACATGAAGATCAACGCCTATGGGTAGGTCCAAAAATTGAGCTGATAAGAACATCCTCTGTGGCCACCTTGACCATATGTTCTCTCTAGTATCAAAAGTTACTAGACTTTTTACAAACTATACTGGCTTCTGTCGCCTATGGAGCGAGGGTATGCGGGGGGTATGTATGGTTTTTTAACGCTCAGTAATACCCTGTAGAACTTGCAAATAGCTTTTCTCCATAATCGACTTTAAGAGATGAGAGAGAGAGCTACAAAAGGAAAGTAGCGTCTATCATCCTGTTTTCCCCCAAAGTGATGACATATTTTTTATTTTTTTAGGATCTTTCAAAAAGGATATTTAAATCCTCTTTTCTATGTGATACTTCATGATACTGTCTGTGGGATGTTTGGATTGATCAGTCTCTCAATCAAAGACACGTGATCAGCGGTGGGTCCCATATTAAAACTACTCTAAATGAACAGGTACACTTCCAACGAGGCTAACTAATAAATAAAGGGTAGCGAGAATATGCAAAGAGAAGGTCCTCCGAATTTGGACGGTCAGGAGATGATAATGATATCATCGTTAGATAAGTTCGATAGCAGCCCGTCATTCGATATAATTTACAAGCATGGGGACAAGTCGCTCGAAAAGCACTATACTCCAGAAAGTGATTTGCGACTCTATTGGGGAAACTTAGACACGCTCCATGGCCCGCTAGGGGCGCTTTACCCCTCAAAAATACAAAAGTTACACCGGATCCTAACCCAAACCCCAAGATGTTTGAATTTAGCTCCCTTTCCATGTGATTTGTTATTATTCGGCAGGGACGACGCGCTGTTACCTTAGTGAGGGAATCATCTAGGACCTCAATAATTTCCTTGTTTATTAAGAGGTCCACAATAACAGGCCCGTTCTCAGAATAGCGTCTAAACGGACCATGATTCCATCTAAAAAACACCCAACAACTAATGCAGTAACCTCGTTTTCGAAAGATAACCGTAGGATACAACTGCGTCAACAGATTCTAACAAACAAAGACCTAATTGGGCTCTTTCATAAATAACAGAGTACCAGGTGGTTAAAGAATTGTGATAGGAAATAACTCGTATACAAGGGAACACCACTACTTAAAATGTTATCAAGGTCTTACGTTGTATGTGGTAGAAAGGGATTAAAATACTATAGTGATGACGTCATACATGTCTTGCATCAAACACTCTAAACATCTCCATTGCATGCTGGTAAAGGAATCTTTGCAATACACGCCCTGTTTTTCGCGAGGGGGGGGGGCGGGGGAAGGAGGGGGCAAAGGAATTGTATGTCTTAGAAGAACTTAAATTCGAAGGATATTTGAGTGATTGCAAATAGATGCAACAGAAAAATGCGAAAGTGAAAGCCAGAGTTTCCAAGTAAGTTGCACATGTCAATGAAAAAGGGTGTAGAAAGCGAAATCATCGCCCGCAATGCACTTGATATAATCAACCCTCAAATCCTTCGTTGAGTCCATTGCCTTGATGTTTTAAATCAGCCCTGCGCCGAAACTCGAGGGGCAAACCACGTAACATAACAAACCTATAAGATTTCCAAAAAAATGACAGATTTATGGATACCAGGTAAACAAATGAAGCAGCCGATGAAAGTATACGGCGATGATTTCTCCATGATGATTTTCTAACTTTCAATGAGCTTTAAACAGATTGACGGACCGGTTGACAGTCCTTCCTTGGTCAAGTCACACGTTGCAGAGAGTCCTGTCACCAATTGCTTGGAGCTGGACGTCGATGTCCCCCGGTGCTGACTGGGAGCCAAAGTGGCGACTAGGGAAATAAAGAATTTTAACATCGGAGGTTAACCTAGTTCAGTTGGTAGAGCACACGCCGCGAGAGCGTGGGTCACAGGTTCGATCCCAGGAGGTGACATTTTTTCTTTTTCTGTAGTGTTTTTCCTAAAATAAGGAGTAGTTTAAAGCATCCAAAGATAGCGTGCCTAAAAGTGGAGAAACAAGGAACGTTCAACAGCCCAGTGGGACAATAGCTAACAGATCAGAAAGAGCATCTGTAATCAACACCACCAGATGCTGTACGCTGTCCCTATTAAAACACCAAGGAGCTCAAAAATCTATCGCCTACAAGTACAGGCATTGGCTTGTAAGTCAAGAGAGGACTTGGGCTAGTGATTCACATAGATGTATAGGTTCCACATAGAAGTCAACAAAGCTATACGCAACTAAACCCGAAGTAAGACCGGTCTTGGATTCGTGGCGGCAACGAAATGCTGAGTCTTTCATGACGATACAAACCAAGTTCCGTTGTATATAAGGATCGGTCAAAATAATGCCCTTTTTAAAATCAAGTTCGCTACACACCACTTAACTTAGCTTTGTAGTGTGAATTAAGTGTAATCATTCTCAGAAAGAAAAGTGTGAAATAGTAATTTGAATATTTTTCATTCTATCAATATTTTTAGAGCTATAATTTTGAAAGAAATAGTCCTCTGAATAGGTTTCTGACGTACACTACCTTCTACTTAATAACTTGCTTTGCTCTTATGTCCCATTAACCAATCAGTAATAAAGTATATTTTGTTTTATGTTACAGTCTATCCTACTGTTGAAGAGCCAGACGTCACAGTGATGTCAGAAACAACAGAATTGGATTTCAGAGATTACGTCATCATTTCCGATTGCAACTGCACATGCTGTGATGCAGACTTATGGGAGATCAGCGACAACGATGCGCTGAAAATTGCCTTGCAAGAAGAGGTGTGCAAGAATAGGAGGTATTTTGACAAGGTGAGGGAATTATCCCGCAAATATCAAAGAGCCATCAAGAAAATAGAATACCAAAAGATAGTAATTGATGAACTGTCCAAGCAATTAAGAATCGAAAGGCTTAACCAAAGAAATTCTCCATTTAGTGAAGACTTCGCAGTCCTAGAAGATAGCTGTCCCAAAATTGAAGAAATCGAGGAGCCCTAATGCTAATGTACGGAGTAAAACTTGAGGAAGATATTCTACTTAATGTAAACTATGAACAATCAGGGAATCCTGCTTGTGATGCCTGTTTATTATGAGCATTGGATTTCTCAAACACATATGAACACATTTTGTTTAGATTAGAGAGAGGCCATTTGATGGACGTTTACATGGATTTGTTACGGAAAGTTGAAGACCATTTCGGTGAACTTGGACAAGGTTTATGTTCTATTTTGCTTGTTTCTATCAGGAAAATAGTAAACAACGTCTTCAAGTCAATCTTAAGCCAAGTTTACGTACCTTATAGTTAAAAATTTTCGATGGCTTTACTTTTATTTTATTGGCGGTTTGTTTTTAGCAATTTCAAGGTCTGATTCTTTAACATCGGTTACTGTTTTCATAAAACGTCATTTATTGCTAAGTAAAGAACAGAAGAAGGGCTGCTTACAGCTCAATTGATCATTGAGAAACACGAGAAACTCATATCTTGTAAACGAAGTCCTGACGCCAATGCAAACACACTACTGGAGGACACAAATAGCCCATTGAAAATACCTCCGAAATATATAAGCACAGAGCCTATGATGCGGAAAATTGACTAAAGTAACCTAGGGAGAAATGTTGTTTCTTTTGAAGTATAGGTTTCTCTGCTGCAAAAATTAAGCTTTTCGTAGATAAGAGGAGAAAAAAACAAATTAATATTTGTATGCTTGATCATCATATCTTGGTAGTCGACTGCATAGGGATCGACCTTTCATCAAAGGTCACCATGCATCATCGAGGAACACCGTACAATGTCGAAAATAACGCTAGTAGAAATCTTACTTTGTAAATATTAGAAAAGAACCCGATGTCAAATATGACAGCTTGTAAAGCAGTAGCAATTGCAACAGCAAGCGGAGCAATACAAATTTTTCTTTAACGTCAACTTGTTGAAATTTTGTAATCTTTATGGAACTCCAGAAGATGTCAGCTCTGACAAGGGTGCACATTAAGAAGCTACGATGCTTCATCTGCTGTACATGTTACACATTGTATGCGATGTACAAACATTAATACATGTGTACTTGCGTGTATACATATGCACATTTATGTGTATGTATATTGGAAAACTACACTCATATATATACATATGTATATATAGTTAAGATGAGATATTGTACCACTAAGGTACATGCCTTTAAAAGAGTTGTTAGTATTGTAGATCACTTACTTAGGCATTTAAGAGTTGCAAGTTGTATGAGTATCTAGTTAACATTTCAGGTTTCTTTGCCACTGTACATATAGGACAGGCGTACTTTTGTACATATATACATATATTTGATTTCAATAAAAGTGTATTTGCAATCAGTGGTTTTGTTGATTTTTAACGTCATCCGATTGAAATGTGTTTGCCAATTAGTAATAACACGATGAAGTCACTGACTTTTGACTATACCGAATAAATATTGTAGAGATTAGAGTTGAGCAGATACCAAAAATACATATATATATATTAGGCCACAGGTGAGGACGACTTATAAACAGACTTTAAACTAGGCAGTCGCCTATGAGTGTAGTTTAGCTTAAAGGTGTAATTGCGATAAAATGTCTATTTTATTGAATCTCAAGATATTTTTGTGTTGAAATATTAGTCTCGATGAAAGCATAACTTTTCAAGAATTAATTTTAACCGAGACAGAATTGGACAGAATGCATAAAAAATTATATAAAATGTCGCAAAGCACTACAACATCCTGTTTGAAGATAAGTAAGGTAAAACAAAATGTTTATCGGAAATGAAGACGTTTAACACCAAACCTCGGCGAACACCATGTTCGTTTTACTCTCTTCATACTTTGAGGTGCAAAGCAAATGTTACAGTTGTTATACATCTTACTGTTAAGCGAATGTTAAATATTTCTGTATTTTCTGCGACTAGTCGACATTTTGTCAGACTACCGTAATTCCCCGTTAGAAGATTAAGCCCGCCGTACATAGGTTGCGTAGAGGATATCCTCCCTCCTTCTCATCTACGAGATCATCATTCAAGGCTTAATTCTGGAAGTGTCCCATTGACGTCTGAAGTATGAAGCTATTGTAAGGTATCAGTTGTAGATTCAAAACGATTGCAAACTTGTAAATAGTGTTATTATTCTCATGTTACAAGTGTCGGTATTGTGGATTGTATTTTTGATTGTTAAGATTGTACATGTCCAATATTAAAGCAGGAGGTATCTTCCTTGATTTTTCAACCTGTGTCGTATCTTATCGACTTCACGAAGGTTGAATATAGCTGATAGCAGCACATGCAAGACAAAGAATAAGTTGGGAACTATATGAATAGTCTTTGAAAAGAAAGGGGAGGAATTAACAATGAGTTTATTCATAAAACATTTTGATGTTGGAAGTAAACCGGTGGTAATTACCAGGTTCACGTTTTGTAAGGGAGAGAGGGGAGTTGCATAAGTCAACCTTCATCAAAATTGGAAATCAGTATTCACCCTGACACTATTAAATCTAGTCAGGATTGCGTCAAGTTCAATTGTTTTCCATCTTCTTTTTAAAACATTCCAAACGTTTCATTTACCAGATTGGTATGTAAACCTGTGCAATGCATTTCTAAATTCAGCTAATGTTTGTTTTCCCTGCTCTAAAAGAAACTTGTAAAACTTGACTCAAAAATTTGCATCTTCCTCGATCTGGTCGTGTCCTTCTCTAGCATATAAAATGTTGGGGATTTTTATATGACCTATAGGGCAAGGACATGGGGGACGGGGATGGACAAGCCCCACTTGTCATGAAGATCGATCTTGATATCCTTTTTTAAGAAAAAGGGATGAAAAATAAACTTATTTTTTGTGTTCCTTATCATAAACATAAGGATCGATATTTACTCAAACGTGTACAATATACTCAGATGAAAGTTAGAAGTTGCCTTATCTCATCAAGGAACACCATGCAATTCTTTTTAAAAACTTTCTAGGAACATAGCCTTGATATCCTTTTCGACCTGTAGTAACAATTTTGCACGCGAAGCTCTAGTTTTGTTTACTGGTGAATGAGAAAATGTTTTAGCTAGAAATGCCCTAAAAATAACTGACATATTTCTATGCTGTTTGTCCAGCACAGTTATACTAGTTTAAAGGTTATTTTCTTTTTTACTTCACTCGTTCAATTTAACATAAGGAATCTGTAGTTCATGGACAGACACGCACCCCCCCTTCCCCCAATCGTTTTAAATGACTAGTATGACGAAGGTGCATTTTTAATAAATAATGAAGGGGGTGGTAAAAATAAGGCGCGGAATTATCTTCAAAATCCAGAACTAAATGAACGCGTTTTGATTATTTTTTATTATTACTTATTTGAATATAGCTCTAACCTGCCTTTGCATTGCATTCATCTATCTTCATCACATTTTTTAGAAACCATTAATGGTCATTCTAGACATTCACTGGTCACTAGCTATATTATACCCCGTCAAGATATATGTAAGGAGCTCCATTTCGTCTGCCTCCGGAAACAAGTTGACAATTTATGAGCTGCTGTATATATTTGTAAAGTTTAATAATCCATGTCATGGATCGTATACTCTTCTTTCATAGTGCCTAGGCGTATAATTTTTTTCAGCCGTACTCCAACTCCATCGGACCCTTAGTGTTACATATAAAAAACTAAATGATAAAAGCGGTGAAATTTGGTTACCAGCAAAATTTTGGGATTTTGTGTTTTGTTGCAGATGTTTCCCGCTGCATACTGGATTTGAGTGGATGATCAAATATGGCTTCCAGCTCAATTTGAATATAGCTTATATGTTCTTGTTGAAGGCAAGTAGGTAGATTAAAATGCCTTTCTTCCCATTAAAATAGTATATTTTAAAATTGTAACTAAGAGTAAATTTGTTAGCATGTTTCTTAAGCGTGAGCTCTTGCATGTTTTACGTCTTAAGTGCGGACATCTATGTCCTAGTTCTTAACATTTCTTTTCTCCACAGTAATACATTACAAGAAGTTATCTTGTAAATAAACAAAGTTGTAAATGGAATTAATAAATAACAGGAGAAATATGTACCTAAATAAAACATTGATGAAACATGCAGGCATTAAAATATCCAAAAATGAAACAATACTGGAGATTTAACGATAGATTCGTAACTTTTAATAAATACAATATTTGAGGAAAACATAAAATTAGTAGCAAATTCCAAACGTACACTAAATATACATATAACAGCCATGATGTGCAATTATCTACTTATAGGTGACACCCTGATTTGTCTTTCCTAATTAGTTTCTTAGACATAGGAGCATTATCACATAATGCCTAGCTCTATGGTAATAGTTCTTAGTTAAATTTGTTTGTTCATCAGCCAATATGTTTGCTAGTTTGACTCTTTCACTTACAGAATATTGTCAGGTTGATCTACTTTTGGACCTTAGCATATTTAACGATCAATTCTATTTGTATGAAAGCGAATCCCTTGCCCCCTGAGGTTAAGCGTGGTAAGACTTTAAGCATGGTTCTGAGTTTGGGCATAGTTTTTAACTTCAGAATGGTTCTAAGTTTGACCATGGTTCTGCTTTGAAGCATGGTTTTAGTTTGACTATGATTTTGAGCTTGAGGATGATTCTGAGATTGATCATGGTTTCATGCTTGACGTCTCCAAATTTATCCAATATATCTGAAAGAGGAAGATCTTGACACTAAACGGATGTATCTTTTGATGAAGGAAAAGAGGGTAGTATTGTTTCTGCTGATAACCTCATTTTGATGTCAGGAAGAGAAACAAGGATGAAAAAGATAAAAGTGAAAAAATACCAGCAAAAAAGGCGGATAAGAATTAAATGTAAATAACCGAAGGTAGTGTGATTGAAGAAAAAATATAGATAACAACAGAGAAATAGCAGCAAGGAAGATAAAACATCAATAGAGAGGAATTGCAGCAAGTGGAACGGTTTTGTAATCTTCGTAGCCAGAGGTTAAGTGAGACCAAGTGTGTGACCAGTAAAGTTTCATACTGCGCAAGTGAGAATGCAATTTATGGAGTTAAGAGGTCCCATCGAATCCGATAGTCCAGCGTTTCTCAGCCCACAACAGTACATTAACTCCTAGTACCGTAGCCAGGGGGGTGCTTGGCATGCTTAGCATCCTCTAGAAGTGGACCTCAAGGTAAAATAGCATCCCCTAGTTCAACGTCGTCTGTCCTAGAGTTTTTAAATGTGTCAGAGCATTTCTCAGACTTATTGAATACCCTGCTCCATATATCTTTTCCAAGATATCAAATCTGCACAGCTAAAAAGTATTACCTTTTTTGGACATATCCTGTCCGAACTACTATTCACTGTCTTGAGGCGACGGCCAAGCTTATGAAACTATCTATTTTATACCTTCTCCTTCGGTGATTATTTATAACATTACGTTTTGAATGCTTTTGTTATTACTCAGTATGTGTTTTTATTGCTCTTTAGGTTGTGAATGTGAATGTTTCTTTAGGTCGAGAAATCTTAATTGTAGAAGTGGAAATGTACAAACTGGTCTATTTTTGATTGATTAAAGCTAAAAGCAATAAAATCTTGAATTAAAATTTCTGAAAATGGTTTTGATAAAAAACTGAGAAGGCAAAGGCCTCTCGGGATCACCCCACAGCGGCGGCGAAGCAGGGTGCTAGCGACCTGCCCCAATATTTTGAAAATGTTGGAATTTTTGTTAAAATGACGCCAATTTTTCGATGTTTAGTGGCTAAAATATGGGTTGAGGCCCCTATTCTTTCATTCCGCCACCCTTGCCCGCTTTTTAAAAGGGTTCACCGATTTTCCACGAGAGGTTACACAAAATTACGTTTATCTGTGAACAGGCTGGCCCGTGCGCCTTAAATCTATGAAGCATGCCCTAAAAGATGCTTATAGGTAATAAGCATGCCCTACATAGATAGTCTGGCAACGGCACTGTTAAACCCACCCACCCCCACCCCTTGCGCTACCAGAATTGCAAAGTACCCCAGAATCCAAAGGCGTACAACCAGGAATTATCAGCTTGTGTAAAATGCACAATAAACTTCCAATAAAGAGTCATGACTTCCTAACTTGGTTGCAAGGTATTAAACGAAATTGTTAGCAGTATGAAAGAAAAACGGAAACAACGATTTTGTTCTGGTTATTGATTTGGCTCCGGTGTTTGATGCAAAAGAAGAGAATGGGATATACTACTAGCTTTGTGAAGTTAATGATTTTGTCAATAATTTCGTCAACAAAAAATCATTTAACTGAAAATGTCTCAATCACCCCTTTAGTAAACTTTGGACCCCTCTGGTACCCCTTGTTTCAAATTTACTCCCCTTAAAGTCTCAAATATCCCCTAGGAGATCCTTTGACCCCGTTAAGAAATCTTTCGATAGTCTATGTAGGCAAAGGAAAGAGAATGATTGTATGCTTAGTTTAGTTCTTGCATGACGTATAGTTATACATCAACACTGACTGCAGAGATGAGAAACCGTTAAAAGCGCTTCTAAATGTAGTGCTAGATAGAACGCTTAATAACAGTACGAAAAAGTGGAAAACAAACGGCAAAGTTCTTGAAATGTCACAGTAGGAAAAGAAGCTCCTTGGTAATGTCAGAAAGGGAAATTGGAATACGGCAGACACGTGCTTAAGCCAAATGAATTAATTCATGACTTCTTATATTTAAGGATAGAAGGCAAAAGAGCTAGAAGCAGGCAACAAAGGACATTGTTGGACAACATTTTATGGATGAACGGACATAACAAAAAAGTGCAAAATCAAGTTCAAAGGCTGTAAAAGAAATAAAATGGGTTAAATCCCACTCTACTATGGGAAAGGAACCTGGCCTTACTTGACAATATATATTAAATATAGTTATGCTCCTCGCCTTGGAAGAGCACCACCTACACCTGGAATTGGAATTGGAATTGGAATTGGAATTGGAATTGGAATTGGAATTGGAATTGGAATTGGAATTGGAATTGGAACAGGGCATAAAACCGCACATTAAGGAATCCATTCTTTATTCTAGGGGAGAGTATACATATTTCTGTGGTGTAGGACTTGGTGTATTCATAAACATAAGCAAATGCCTTACGGAATGGAAGCATGTCACTAATCGAAGCTTAAAGGCAAGACTCTAAATATGCAATGCTATGTATTGAACAAAAAAGGAAAAAATGAAGAAAACTATGATTGGGAGGGATAACTGTAAGAAGGTATCTCCAAAGTTCCAACCATAATATGTAAAGAATTATGTATAAATTATGAGCGAAAGGTTAGGAATGAAAGAACTGTAGACAAAGTGTTGTGTTATGTATTTTTATATTCTGTTAAATTGGATGCTAATAACCCTAGAAATGGTATGCTGTCAGATCGGGATCACGGTTCATACATACTCTACAAAGGATAAGTATTTTTATTTTCTATATTTTTACTTGTAACGATGGACACACTCCCTCCTCCTCCATCACTTAATTTTGACTCTTCGAACCTGTCTCAAACAATGAAAACATGGCAACAAGCTCTTGAATTATTCTTAACAGCAACTGAGACAGATGACAAGCCTGTTAAGACAAGGAAATCAATTCTTTTAACGTGAATAGGGCAACGTGGTCGTGAAATTTACAACACTTTTGACTTTCCCTGATGATTATCATAGAATGAAGTATAGGCATATCCTAGCATGCTTTGAAGCTCATTGTAGCCCTAGAAAGCATATTTCTATGCTGAGACTTACGTTTTTCTACAAGTTAACAGGTTTCAGAATTGATAACGTTAAGTGAACATTGTGCATGTGATGTCATAATTTGCAGTATTCTTAACACCAAATTGCGTGAACGCATCCTACGTGAAGCTGACCTGGATTTATCAAAGGACTTAAAACTAGGTCAAAAGCTGCCGAGCAGACCCAAAAACATCTCAATAAACTACAGCACTCTTCTCCACCCTCCACTCTATCCTCCGTTCATCATGTCAAGTCTTTACATAAGCCTCATAAACCTGCAACAAGTCAGATGAAGCCCACTGAGCTGATCAACAGATGCATGTTCTGGGGAAATAGCCACCTTCGTATGCAATGCCCTGCCTATAGCAAGTCATGCGACAATTGAAAACGCACAAATTAGTTCTCCCGTCTGTGTCCTCGAAAGAAAGTCTACTCTATGAATATTCCCCCCAGACGATGACTATGAATTTGATGCTAATTTTTTTGTTGATATCATTAATTCTCACTCCATATCTTACACTGACAGCCCACATTTCCTAACATCCTGCAATGTTGACGTTCTTTCACCGGAAAGTTTTCCATCATAATTAGTAACAATCCTTTTCCAGAATTCACCAGTTACCTTTAAAGTTGATACTGGTACTCAACGCAATGTCTTTCCCCAAACAGTATTCAATTCTCTTGACTCCAAGCCAGTTATCTGTCATTGCCAAGCCAAGCTCACAGCATACAATGGAGCAGCCATTCCTGTAGTTTGTTAGTGTTTATTCCTTGTCATCCATAAAGAGATGTATACAATTTCCTTCTCACATTCATCATTGCATCAACGCATGTCACTCCAATTCTGGGTTTAGCAAGTTTCTAAGGTGAAGTCTCTTTTTACCTCTGCTCCTGTTCTCAAGTGCTACGGTCCTTCCCTTGCCACCCATATCTCTTGTGATGCAAGCTCTCATGGTCTTGGACCAGTTCTTGAGCAACTACATGGACAAAATAGGCACCCCATAGCCTATGGATCACGTGCACTATCTGTTTGTGAAAAACACTATGCTCAGATTGATAGAGAGCTATTGCCTTCGACTGTGTACCTTTCCACACCTACCTCTATGGCCACCCTTTTACCATCATTAATGATCACCTCCAACTCAAGGCAATATTTAACAAGCTACTAACTCAATCGCGACCTCGGATTTAATGTTTTCTTATGATCTTCATCTCGAATATGCTCCAGGAAAAACCCTTGTGACTGTTGCAAGTCGTGCTCATCAATGTTAAAGTATTCCAGAAATCCCTGACGAGGATATAAACCTCTATGTCTACTCAATCTGTCAGCAAGCGCAGGTGGCAACAGTTTCAAAAAGAAACATCGAAAGATCCAGAACTACAACAAGTTCTGACATTTATCCAACATGGCTGGCCATCCAAAACTCAACTACCAACACACATGCGCCCTTACTATTTACTAAGAGATCAGATCACCTACCACGATGGCCTTCTTTTAAGTTGATAACGTATCATAGTCCCAGCATCACTACGGTCGGAAATGAGAAATCTTCTTCAGAAAGGTCGCCTTGTTGTAGTCCCAATTCAGCTGAATGTGCGCCAAACTATGTACTGGCCAGGCATCAACAATGACATCGCCAACATTACAAAGCATTGCACTACCTGTCTTACTCATCAAAATGCTCTACCACAAGAAAACATTATTCTCCGTAAAATCCCTTCAAGTCCAGGGACAAAGGTTGCTACTGATCCCGTCACATTACACACTTAAGACTATCTCATTGCTGTCCACTATAAAGGCTGGTTTATGGTTCTGCTGTGTTCGAGCACAGTAGAAAACTTTGTTGCATGAGGTTGTTGTACAAGTGTACGAAATGCCTTCATGCATTACAAATGTTCATGTCACTTTTTGTACGTTTTTTTTTCATTAATTAGCACGTGCTCTTCTCGATCAAAATGGAAATATGTCAGAGATCTCTATGAACTGAGGGTTTTATATCGTAACTACCAGGTCTACAACAATGAGATAAAAGAAGATAGGACTTGTGTTTGATATCCAAACAGGCCAGGCAATACTAGTGAAGAGGTTTTTCTTTGGTAAATGCAATGCAATTTAATAATCCTGAAACACAAGTTTGATATTTTAGGATAACTCCTCATCCAAATGTGCGACTTCATATTGCGCAAAATCAATCCAATAAAATAGCACGGAAATAATCATCGTTATCCACTTTCGTTCATGCAGTTCATGCTTAGCAAGTACTTTATAAATTTAAAACCTTCAACGTCAAAATCAAACAGTTCTAACAGAAAATCTCTTTGCATGCTTAAAACCCTCACCTAATCTTCGCCATTTAACTTTCAGCTCCATCTCGTGTCCTCGTAAACGAAATCTGCAAGCAATATAAATTCTTGACCAAACCATTATTTTCTATGACTACATCTGGGATAGCAGGTCTACAAACAATTACAAATTCTCACTTCGATCAGTCGCTCGTTGTAATCACTAGACTCTGACGCCATTTTCTCCAATTTGCTGCAATGCAAGGATTTTGTGCTCGATTTTTTCAACACGAAAATGCTTGCTGCACAGCTATAATCCTGATGTACCTGGAACTTAAATATTGGTGTATGGATGACATTCATCCAGCAATGTCAGGAATGACCAAAGTTGCTGCATGTGGGAAAATCATGCTGCACAGCAGGACTATAAATTAGCCTCTATTTTACGTTCTTTAGGCTACAAGTCCTCCCTGACAGCCAGAGTTCCACTATCATACACGTCCTCAAACAGATCTTCAGCAGGGAAGGTATACCAACCGAGCTATTCTCTGACAATGGTCCCGAGTTTTCAAGCCATGCGTTCAGACAGATCTGTCATGAATAGGATTATGACCAAAACACTTTGAGTCCAAGATATCACCAATAAACGCTGTTGTAGAAAGAGCAATACAAACCATAAAAAGACATTGAGGAAGGCAACAGAAAGCTATGAAGATTCAGCCTTAGCACTTTTAAAGCTTCGTACAATTCGTGGCAAAGATGGTAACTCGCCAGCATTCGTACTAACAAATCTTCAATTTAAGACCGTGATTTACAAGATACAACTTTCCCTTCACAATACCAATGCTACCCATCTTACTAAACCTACTTAAAATTGCCGCACTCTACCACCAACCACAGGGGATGACGCAGTACGCATCCGTGACAAGAAAGGATGGACAACAAAGGCAAGAGTCATCAAGACTTTAAAACACCCAGGATTCTATCAGGTTCAGACAGGAAGAGGAAACATCCTCCATTGCAACAGACGCCATCTACGTCTCACCAAGGAGTCATATCAACCATAATCAACTGCAGATTATGATGGCCTGTTCTCACCTGACAACATTCCAACACCACATAACACTCAAGCTCCACATAACAACGACCCTCTTTCAGATGTACATCCTACCCCTCAGCAAGACTATGCAACCACAAGATTAGGACGTAGTGTACGACTACCACAAAGATAAGGAAACTAGGTGCAGTAAACCATTTATGGTAAGGAAGAGCTTATGTATTTTTATGTTCTGTTAAATTAAATGTCAATAACCTCACAAATAAACTAATCACCACTTACTTGAACTAGACTTTTAAGGTAGCCTCTATTTGACTTTTTATATCCTCAAAGTCATCCTCCCAATAACCTTTCAGTAATTATTCGAAAATTTTTAGATCGCATTGTAAGTCATTAATAATGGCTGTTCTCCAGCTCTAATCGAATGTCTCGTCAATGTCTCCTATATCTACAATAATCTCGGATATAACATGTTGATTAAGGAAAATGGCTCAAAAGTTTCTTCTTTGATAACGACGACCTTATAGGAGGTACAATATTCCCATATAAAGAAATTCACAGATTAACATAGACCTTCCTCAATGACGTGAAGGTCAAGCGTACAGCAGCGTTTAGCAGAGGCCTTTAACTGTTAATAGAAAATATTACACTTTCCCTACGATCCAATTAATTTCAAAAGTTCTTAATCGGATTGAGAAACCGTTTAGCCATTGGTCTGAGGGATGTGAAAGTCAGAATGTTGTTAAAAGTTCCTGGAAACACATAACATTGAAAGGGATGTGAAAGTCAGGATGTTGTTAAAAGTGCGTGGAAAAACATTTAGAACATTTACTTGAAATCGTTCGAAGACTTTCTAGGTTAAAGAAACACAACACAAAATAGCTCAATTCTAACATCATGGAATGTCATCGAGGAGTGTCCCGATTTTCCACGCTTGAGCCAGAGATCTTGAAAGCCGATAATCAGCCATTTTCCTTCCCCTTCGCTGCCTCCTTCAGACAATCTTTTCATGAACTTGACAAATAAATAGAAACGTCGAAGATCCTTTCAAAGTAGGTTAAACCTGTGTTAGATTAAGCAAGTGCAGAGCCCATAGAACTGACAAATAGAGGTACCCTACTTATAATTGTGTGACAGCGAGAAGGTGTGTCTCTTTGTTGTTATTGTTCTCTATTATGTGGTATTTACATGGTATGTTTTCAGTACTGAGCATTGGAAAACTGTCTTATGAATAACTGCAAATGATGTAACAATATTTCTACCAAGAATACAAATTTCTTTTACTGATACGGATATCTGAGGTATACTGAACTGGTACAATCTACATACATAACTGGAGTAAATTGAACCAATTTTAAACAATCTGATACATTATTGCTTGTCTCTTTAACAGAATTTGCTTCCAAGGCTTAACACGGGGCCACTGTAGGCTCGGGACCTCTACCACCTGCTGCAAATGTTATTAGGTTAATATTGCATTTACTCCTACAAGCCAGAGCACATGTTGACAATTTTAAAATGCTTCAAACAGGACAGTTCTGTACAATACCTTTCAGACTTATCTCTTTGGAATTTAGTAGCATTGCTTCGCGCGTTCAAAGGAATCCACGTTCATTTAAGCTGCGTCTATTATCTTCGCTATCACCTTTGATTCTTTCTATGATCTTTAACCAATAAACATAATGGGTAGCCACGCTAGTGCTTGTGTTGTGGTTTGATTGCATTTCCCCAAAGTTTATTTTACTGCAGGATATTGCTGTCATTATCGAAACGTAATCCGTGGCAATGATAAAGTTGTTTTTCGAAATTTTCCCCAGTCGCTTGTACTTGACACACTTTTAGTGCTATTCCTAGGTCCTAAAAAGGCGCAAGATGTTTGCTTCTAAATATGATAGTTTCTGAGATATGACTCTAATTGTATACGAAGTTCACCGGGTAACATGCAGGTTTAGTAGACTGCACTGAACGTTTCGTAAAATGTTTAGCTTTGAAATTGAACAAAGTTTTAAGGTAGAATCATGAATTTCATCTATTTGGGCAGAGTATTATATAACAAAAAAGGAAAGCGCAGTCCTATATATTTAAAAGTGTATGTATATTCTCTTTGATGAGAAAATTTGATATAGAAACTACCCTTTTAATGCAGCCTTTTTTTAGTGATTTTACACCACACTTACAATCTTTAAAGGAGAATTTTGACACGATTTGATCAAATGTTTTTTAAACAACATACAATTATCATGACAGAAATAATACAAGTGTCTGTCAAAAAGTCTTTTTACACATTTAAGGGCGAAAAATGATGGCAAGGGTTTCCTGGGGTTGCTCCAATAGCCTCCCTCCCCAGCAGAATTAAGGTAAAAACCTGTATATTACAATTCACAATGTCTCGTGATAAGGAAATAATGAGGATTTGCTTAGAAAGTAAGGTACTTAAATTCCCTTGGAAATCAGCACCAAAGAAGCTTAACCAGTTTTTATACTCTAAGTTTGATTTCGGGGAAGGGATAATTATACAGATACTTAATCCAAGATTGTTCATCAAATGAAGACTATTTTATCATATTTTCACTGAAGTTTATAATCTAAGCAATGACATCCCAGAACTCTATACAGTATCATAATTTGCAAACAAACTGAATGAGAACAACCGTTGCTCTGGTCGTCAATGCGATAGGAAGCAAATGACTATTTCAGTTGCAATGCGTATTACTTACAATTAATGAGGACTATAGTCCCTCTTGGCTGGAACAAGTTAGTTTTCTACTGGACTGAAACCTAGCTCTAATTTGAGTTGAGTTTTAGTTAAGGGTGATAACCCCTGCCGTCCCTGGCATTTGTAGCCTTAGCTAACCATTGTATACCGTGTAGCTGGTTTACGAGGGAACTCTTTTACTAATGCGACTCCCTGCAAAGAATACTTTCCCTAACATCCTTAATTTATCCACAATTAACATGCGCATCAAGATTGACTAATAAATATAGAATAAAAGCCATAATCATTTGATGAATAAGAGTTATTGCTATTTGACGTTTTTAATGTTCCATTCAGAATTTTTGTAATTAGCGTACTTCATAGTATAAATGGATGACGTTTCTAAGGGCTTTTAGAACATTTCAAAAGTGATGTTATCGCCGAAACATTAATCAACCCTTTATCCTGTAAGGAGTACAAAACAGGATGTTGACACAAACAACCACCACTCAACTATTCCTATAAATACGATTTACTTCTCCAAAAATACAGTTTTTCCATGACATTTCAAAGTTAGGTTCTTTACTTACTGAAGAAGATAAAACTAAGAGATCATGGAAAATGTGGTATTTAGTGGACAGATAAAAATACTTATTGATAAGTTATATATATATATATATATATCATATTCAAAGAGAAAAACTACATTTTTAAACTGCAGTTTTTCTCTTTCTAACAAAGATGTGAGTCCATATGAAAAGATAACACCAATTAGAAAGTCATAAGTCGTTGTATTTATCTGGAGAATTATCACTGTTGCGAATTTTATGAGTTAGTTTACAGGCAATAGTGTGTCAAATCTAAAATACATGCAGCGCAAACGACAATAAATGAGGGCAACACAGAGAAACTGTGCATACGTGTTGAACGACTGTAGTTTCTTGTAGGACCTATGTGATGTCTTGAGCAACTGACAACAACAAGGATTACTTTTAGTGATTATGTGGAATCAAGACAAATAGAGTATTTGATCTTATTTAGGTGACAAATAATAGGATACTTATTTTAAATTTATATTAACATTTTATTATTATGTGCTGCGTTGCAAAAGCTGGTGTCGTAGTCTTAGTATACCGACTCTCAGTAGTCTAGCAAAAAACACTTCAAACATATAGCAGGGTTTTTCTAAAACACTCCTTGTTCACAGTTGTAGAAGTAGGAGTGTAGCCATGGTGTGGTCGCAGGGGTGGCACCCCCTGAGAGAAATAAATTATTTGTCCTATCGATACAAAGCCAAATATATCTTTACGTTATGATGTCACAATGATTCTCCTCAGATACAAATCCTAAGACGGCAAAGTTGTTCTATCCAAGGGGGGAAATATATGAATGCTAAAAGGAATTCGGGTTAATTGATGGTATAAAATCAACATTAGTAATCCTTGAAATCGGCAACTCGAAAACCAGCCTTTGGACGTAACATTGCGTGCCATTACTTTGCTTTACGCGAAAGAAAATTGTCGACTTGGATTCAAATTGTTTGCCCTACTGCAAAAAATCGCATTAAACATCTGAATGTGTACAAAAGCAAAGGAGGTTTCAATTTTTAACCTGGGTGCAATGTTGACCAGCAGAAGGGGGAAATACCAGGAGGGGTTCTATTTTTCCCGCCCGCTTTGTTTGTGTAATTAATTTTCAGAGTCTTTTTCTGCCATTACCAATGGTCGCCACCCTTATCATTAGGTTTTATACCATATAATGTTACTGAGACTAAAATGATTGAGGTTAAGGGTAAAACGCGTCGTTTATTACCGAGAGCAAGAGGTGAATAATGATGAAATGGTATTATCATAATGGACAAAATTGAATTGATGGCTTTTCAAGTGCTCCTTCCAAGTGTAATAAAGCTAATGTGAAGCTTTTCTTCCAGATTATATTACGTAAAGGCCAACTATTTTGCTCTGATTTTACCTAGACTGTTATATTGTGTTCCTTCTTTGCCGTTTTATGACTCTTCCTAATTTTCTGTTCATTTTCACCAAAATTGTCTAATAAAATAAATACATTAATTTGATTATTTTTAAAAGTTTAAACATAAATAGTTTATTTGAGATAAACTTTGAAAACTCTACACTATCAATCTGGATTAAATGTTTTTAACTTATGACAATTAAAAGCTATGGAAGATAAGCATGGTTCTGTAATCTCGTGGGTAAAACAAGGTAGTAATTAGCAGGTTACTCTTGATTAAGGGGAAAAAATCCAAAAGCATAAAAATATTATTATGCAGCCCTCAAAGCCTTCCCGTAATAGTGATATATCTAACTAAAAAATTACTCCAATATTGGCTCATGGGTTTTGATGTTCCCTCTCCCTCTTGGAAACAGATAGGCCCTCTGTCTGTAACTTTGGCAGTTGAATGGAAATACGAATCTTATTTTAATTGGCTTATACTATGGTTCATCTGAAGATCATTGTCCGGCAGGCCTATAAGGTTCGTAGATAGCTTATAATTAAACGAATTTTCTAACCACTGACTTATTATTCACTGTTTCTAATGGTCATTCCATCTACGCGCGTCCTGTTAGGCACTAGTCTTCGGTTTAAGAACTCGTTTTTCGCTTGGCTTATCGATTGCAAATATGGTTTGTGCGCTTGTAGCCTACAACAGAAAACTCGAAAATAGACGATGTGAAACATTTCGTCCTGCTGTGACTTTCAAACACAACATAAGC
>JAAAKM020006971.1:77111418-77134691 GCA_010016025.2 Alatinidae sp. Z8VKAUB7J3 | reverse complement strand
AAGAAAAGTCAGAAGAGTTAACAGTGGGAAGACATGGAAGATGTTAAATTTCGTTTGTACTTTGCAAATAAAGGAAATGGTAAGAACTAACATCTTGAGTTTTTAATTTTTGTGCTGTATTGATGAGTGACAACCTTTCTGATAAACAATGCTTCTTGTAACATACCTGGTTCACCATTGCAATTGTGATAGATTTGCATGGAAGCTCATTTTTCTTAATTCGTCACTTGCAAGTTGGGTTGCTAGATATTGTGTTGTCTTTTCCACTTGATTTTTTTAACAGAGAGGATGATAGTAAAGTGTTGTTGGAGTGTAAATAAGCAATAGTCTCCTATGGAAATTTGTCTGTTATTTCAGTTCTGAGGTTTTATAGGGTAGGTTTACGTCTTACATAAAGTATTACTAAACCTCAATATATTGTCTCTCTCAATATGTCACTCCTTGTATATTGCAAGGAGTGTGATAATTATGTCATTGATTTGATTAACATTTTGTTCAAATCTGTAGTGGGCAATTACAGAATATTATCACAGACTTATACTGTGGCCAACAGCAGAAAAGTTACAATGTGTCATTGACTGTTCCAAGGCCAAAAAAGTAATTTTCCTTCCTGTTTCTTCCCCAATTCCTGTCACCCTTTTTCTGCCTATTATCCCATGAAGTACCTGGTTACCATCAGACATCTTTACTAATGATATTATTTTGAGATTTTTATTGATATTGTAATGATGGCCTTAAGATGGAAAGTTTTGTGGATAACAACTGTGACACAGCTGAGCTGATAAGGGTAGTGTCAGAAAAGGATTGCATGGAACAAATGTTACAAATGTTACACACTTGCCAGTAGGAAAAATATATGGATATTGAAATTGTGTAGATATTTGTAGGTAGACATCAGACAAAGTATCAAATTAAACTTGTAGTGGTGAATATAGTGTTGCTGATACTAGGTCCACAACTATGAAGTGCAACCTGTGTTGGCTGACATATCTTATTAGAGCAGGAAATTATATTTTAATCGCTCCTATAATGTGGAGACATTATTTTATGGTAAATAGGGATGACTAGGGTTAATGTATAGCCTGCTATTTGACGAAGGTGAATTAGAGGCATTTCCCAGTAGATTTAAGGGAATAACGGTAATCTTTCTGTTCTCCCAAGAAAATACAACACGTTTCTTTCTTGACCTAGAAGTCCATATTTAGAATCTTATATACCATATTTACCATACTTACCATATTTAAAAGCTTAGAAACATTGCTTTCCCATCTTCGGCATTTTGTTTATTTTCTGTGTTTATTAAGGCCCTTTCTTTGACACCTGTTGAATGTCCGGACAGAGATGATTGTGCTGTGTCCTTCCTAGGCTATGATGGATAGAGCTGACATTTATACATTGAGTTGCCACTTTAAGGTATGAATATGCTTTGACTTGCTTGGTGGAGTAATTCTGATGACGTCAATGTCATCTCTATCTTCACTCATTCTAGGGAAGGAAATTACTTAAGAGAGTATCCACCTCAATTTAAGATACAGTACCTAAAGGCAAACACCATTCACACTACTCTTGATGGAATGTAAGGTCCACATGTTGTAGTATGGAAGATTTGCAGAGCTTCTTATTAATGTCAATTTATTTCGTTAGAGTGTGATAATTGAAATGAAAGAAAATCAGTACAGATTGCTTGAGAATGTTAATTGTCTACAACTGAGCCAGGGGCACGATTGTACAGGCAATAAATTCATCAAGTCAAGAGTAAAGTATTCTTCTGCAAAGGATTGTATTTGCTCAAAAGTTCCATAGAAGTAACCCTGACTGGTGTAGCATAAGGTCTGGAAGGAAGATGGCTATACACCCCTGCTATATACATAAGTCAAACTCAAGTAGAAGTGTACCTGTTACAAGGACCTGAAAACATTGCCAGCGAGACATGTATTTACTTACTTACTATCCTTGTTATAACATCTTAGCTTTCCACTCACAGAGTAGGATGTGTTTTGGCAGCATACACTCTTTCCCTCCAATTGTTACAATCAAGTGGACTATCATTCAACACCCCCAACATTCTGAGATTTCCAAGGATGATTTCCTACCACATTTTTCTTGGGTGTCTTGTGCCAGTGATCTTCCTAACTTTCAACTCAGTGCGCTGCTTGATCCTGCCACTGGTAGTAGCATGGTCACAACCTCCACCAGCACACAGCATATCTCTGAGATAGCAGAAGCTGTCGTCTACTACTGATTATCCTCCAGTCACAGGGACTTTCTTTATTGGTCTTCCTTGCCATGGCCGGGCAGCTCCCATGCAATACTGACACTTGAAGATTGTGGTTGAAGTCAGTCGGGTCTTGCTCTTGGTACACTTTTTATTGACCCACATGCTGCATTCAGTGCAAAATATCTGCCCATGTATATTGTTACCCCAAAATGCATTTAGTTACTCCTGATGTTGTTTGGTCATGAATAAGAAGTACTCAATCACCTACAAGCCACTGTACAGTTTCCTGATCTGATCATTTATTTGTAATCAGTTTGTTTGCATCTTGGATCAGCTGTGACACAGCATTTGATCGTCCTCGCCGTTTGCTGTGTGCCATGGTAAATAAAGGTATTCATGATTCTATGATCAAAACAGATTTACTACCTATGATGACGAGGCTATGCGACTTCTTGAACACTTTCCCAAAATATGCCATTTCTCCCATCACCAATACATTTCTCATGTGTTTGGTATTGCAATAAAGCTTTAATTGCACTCTCACCTATTTCCTTTATCTTTTCTTCATTGGTTCTGTTCTCATAGTCATAGCATGCACTTGGTGAATGTGGTATCAATTTTCGGCAGAAACAAACCTTATTCCTTTCAGATTTTGCCTCCCTTTAATTTTCGCAGCCAGAGGGGCGAAAAAAAATCACATCTTTAGATGAATATTGTACCAACAGTGAATTATGAGTTATATTTTTGATGTTTGGAGGATATTTTTTCGTCATAATACTCAAAATAATTAAAAAGCAGTTGATTATAAGTGAGCAATAATTTCGGTCGCTTCAAATCTCATACATTTTAGAAAATAGTTTTCTCAAAATCTAAAATATCTTGCCTAAATACAACGTATACGTGTAGAAATACTTTAGAGATACTAAAAGCCCTACAAAATTCAAAACGTAATTCAAAAAGTATGTTTTAAGGTCTTTTTACAAAATTTTTGAAATTTTTGAACATTGTACAACATTTCATAGCCATAGATAACGTTATCCACACCAAATCAACAATTTTTTTTTCAATTTGTTGGAAAAGAGTTAAACTATAAATATGCCAAATATTTCTGTAATAGCATTGGTCAATATAAAGTTATAGTGTGTTAAACTGCCGCGGGCCTATTAGCCCCCCCCCCCCCATGTATGAGAAGAGGCAAAAAGCCCATGTAAGGTAGGGTTAAACTGTACATCAATAGATTGCATGCACCTATAATGTAAATGTGGACTCATTTTTGGCAGCTACTCTTTACCAGCATTTACAAGCCATTATTTTCTCTAGCTTGAAAATATCAAATTCCCATCAAATACACGCATACATACCCTCTCTATGCCACAAAGATTCTTGCCAGCATGAGTATGTTGCCGTTCTTATTCACCTAAGTTTTAATGTATAGAGGCCTCTAAAGGCTGGTTTATATTTCTGCTATGTAGTATGATGTTGTCACATGCCGCGTCTTAGGTCATTCCCCAAATTGCTGCATGATGACATTCGTGCAGCAAAATTTGCCTTCAGCCTTCAGCAAGATTATTGTCACGAATCATATTTTTAGTGTTGAACACAAACGCCTTGCAGAGCTGTAAATAAGAAACGACCTCATAGCCTAGTAATTTCAGCAAGTGGCTGATCGAAGAAGCGAGGCATCATACTTGTATATAAGACTGTTACTCTAGAATACTGTCATGTGGGCACAGAAAATAATGCTTAGGTCAATATTGCCAAATTTACGGTGACAGGAGAGAAAGCCTAACTTAACTGACAAATATTAGGCGATGATAGTTTTATTTGTGCAAAGAGATGTTTAAGAAGAAGTAGCATTAACAAAGATTAACGTAAGCATAAACAGCAATTTTACAAATTGATGTCGTTTTGTGAATCAAAATTTGGCACAATTTCGGTTTTAAATGGTCTATAGCATGTTCTATAGCAGAGTATGTAACGCATAGGATGCTATGTACAGTCGTCTTGCCCACTTCCTAGTTAATGAAACTGTTTGTTGTGAGTTTGCTACAATTTTTAAAAGTTACTACTAAGCGATGTGTGGACGAAACTTGGTAACGATAGTGAAGTCCATGTTCGGTTCTTGGATTGATTTTACGCTGTATGGGGAAGTCGAACAAGTCATCCTACAATAATAGCAAAGAGTTTCAGAATAACGAAGTCACATTTTCTTTGCCAAAGTCGAAAAGTCTTCAGTAGTATCGCAGGGTCTGTTTATAGATCGTACATAAATCTTTTTCTTTTCCTCCTCTTGTAGACTTAGTAGTTAAATACTGCAATCACTCAAAAAATTTCCAACTGAAATATTTATGTTTTGATCAAAGAAAGTGTATGCTAATCAATAAAAATTGCACCATCGAGTGACTGGAACACTTGCATTGCATGACCCGGAAAACATTTAGTGCAGGGCATAGGAATGCTTTACAAAGAATTCTGCATGGCATTTTTTAATACTTCCACACCAAGCTCCTACCGCGATGTCTTCTGCTCTGCTGCAACACAACAGAACTGCAAAGCAGCAGGTAGAGTAAATAACTTGTGCATTTTAAGTGGAAGTTACTGAACCGTGGCGTCTGCAGAAGTATAATTGGCTAACGTAAAATTAACAACAAAGCCACATTTTTCTCCTTTTCTCAAATACTTTTGTGATTTTGTTGACAATGTAGAAACCTTCAGTACATCGAACTGTATTTTTGAAATAGCCAATCAAAATTACCTGATAGGCTTGTGCTTTTGAAGCTATCAGCATACACTAAAACAAGATTAATTGAATAGGCCTATTTTGAAAATAAATTCTTTCTGTCTGCATAGCAAAAGTTTACTTGCTTTCCTCTGCACTGACTCCAGTGCTGCGAAATGAAATGCAGACTTGGCCTTTCCTATGTAACGGAAGCAATCGTCCATGTACACTTTGACACAGTATGGGTTCTCAAGCAAGTGCTGCCCTATGGCAGAGTCACATTGCTTAGTAGTGTTCTGGTCTTCGAAACCCGAGGTGGTTGTTTCCTCATAGGATTTGATGTTTTGCGAACAAAGGAAGGTACATGCTAATTAATTCGGTCAACGAACCTCAAAGTTTTGCGGTAAAATATAAAACGGAATTACAAATAGTCCGCTGTACGATATAAAAACATTATCTCCTTTAATCTACTGATAAAGTAATAAAGGCAAAAGACCCTCCTCCTTTGGTCAAGATCTTTTGCCTCATTTCCTCGTATTTTGATATAACTAATTACAAAATAAACCTTTAATTCCTAAAAAAGGTGGTTGATATGTATTTTTTGTATACCAATCTCTGTCTTTTGTTGATTATGATAATTTTTTAATGTCTTGAAGATCTGACGTCCTTATACAAAGAAAACGGTGATTAAAGAGAAGTTAAGTACGCAAAGCTTGACTGTTGCATATGCCCATTCAATAACTGCGAGAGAATATACTGAGGATTATTGCCAATAGCATTGACTGATGTAATATTTGATCACATTTTAGCAAATTGGAAGATTTATACAGCGATGGGTTTTTTTTTAAGAAAGGAGACCCAAGGAGACACTGCAACAAGGAAGAAAATAGGAGACAAGTGTCCCATGTCAAGCCATCATTACCAAAATGCTAAATGCCCTATGAAGGTCAAATGGAGTAAGAGCAGGAAATCTCTCAGCTCATACAATTTGAGCCCCAGCCCTGATATACTGTGACTATGTTGTTTGAGTATATTAAATATTGCGTCAGTGATTAGAAAATTTAGACCTATCGCAATGAATACAGTAAAATCGTATTTGCAGGGCAGGAAGTGCCATTACTAAGGACCAAACTGATATCAAAGCCACAAAAAAGCCCATTTAATTACAATGAGTCCACCTTGCAAATACTTTGACAGCTCTATTGTTGAAGGCACAATGCTTCTTAAAATAAACAAAACTTTGCTATTGAGACAAAATGAATATTCTTTGACCGTTATCTAAATAGACGTTGAAGTTGAAACACGTCTGTCATGGCGCATGAAAGTTATTGATAACCAGTCCAGTTTTTGGTTTAGAATTATCTACAGCAAATTCGGGCTTTGCTTTATCTGTATTACGACGATCTTTAATCTCTATGACATCGTCTAACTATCGTTAAGAACAAACATAAATATAGTACATAAAGAACAGTACTTTCATTCTTTCATGATTGAAAAACAATTTCACAATGTGGTGGATTTCAACTCTCTTCTTCAGTTCTTCTTTACGCAATCAAAACAAGTGAAGCGTTTAATATAATTCGTGAAAGCAACTACAAAAACGCTATATTTTTTCGCGTTCACACTGATTTTCATCTGGCAACAAATTTTATCATAAAGACAGTTCAAGTGAAGGACGAGGACGAATGTTTTGAAAAGTGCTTGTTTGTAGACGCGTGTAAGTCTATCAATATCAAACAGAAAGTAAATACGATGGACTGCATCTTATTGAAGATAAACCGATGGCACTGTGGATACACACTTGTAAAAGAAACTGGAACGTCATACTACGATACAGGGCCGGAAACCTTACAGGTACAGTTTCCTTTTTTATTTGTACCAATAAACATATTATGTAAAACATGTCGTTATGTTATTATTTCAATTAAAAGTCCTACTTTTAAAAACAATATAATTACCCTCTAAGTTCAAAACAGGCTTAACCGTTTATTTCAAAATGATGATACAGCAACTGCAGGTTACACACGGAGATTTATTTTTGTAATCAATACTCCTGGTGAAAAACAAATACGAACAAGTACCAAAACGACCCCAAAAGTATCAAGAAATTTAGAAAACGTGTCGGTTGTATATTGCCTAAGCAGTTGATGCTTGTATCATATACGGAGTAAATGCAACAATCAAAAAAAGAAGATTGTCTTATAATATAAATTATAAGAAAATATAAATTATAGAGTGTTTTAAAATCGGTCAAATAATAATGACTTAAGAAACAGAGAAGAACATTACTATAAAGGTGTGAGGTAATTAAGTAGATTGTGAGAAGTTTAGATGATTTTGTTAATTTTATCTTATAAAAGACGTTGATGCAGCATGATTGGGGATTTTTTTCCGTAGACGATGCAAGATAGCACCAAACTCTTGGATAAACATATAACACAATATTTTTCTCCCGTAACGTTTATATTTCTGAATTTTCATATTTCTTATTTGTCTACAAATTGTTTGTAGTCTTGCTACTTTACTTTTTCTAATTGTTTTCTTACTATCATTCTAAAAAAACCTTTGTCACAAGTCTTTTAGTAGAAGTGATCAAAGGAGATATTGTGATAAGATTATGCGCTGAATTACGCCATCTGTACCAGAAAATGAATGATATATCATGATACTTTTTTTTGTATATTATAGAAGTTTTAATTAAGAATTTAGATAAATGATTTTGCATTTCACATTTGCACGTCACATAGAAAGAATTATGGTTGATGATGTGCATTTTATCTTCTGTCTGTTATGTCATCTACAAGAAGATCCTGCAAAACGTGATTATGGTTGAACAAGTTGTTTGTACAAGTAATATATTGGCAAATATTTGTAGATTTTAAAAATATTTGGTACATGCCTTAACTACTAGTACATATGTTCTAATACGGAAACTCGGAATTGCGAACAAAATGCAAATGCTTAAAATATTCCTTTAATACTTTTATAAATAGAGAGTTCAGCTGGCTAGAATGGTGGGCTACAAACCTTAGAAACCATAATTATAGAGCTCGGAAAATAATTGATCTTTTCAAACAAAACTGTAAATTTCTAAGCCTGGAACTAGTTGCATCTCCTAATAAATCATTTTCTTATACTCAAAAATAGTTTAGTATATTTTTTCTATGTGCTTACATGACGTTGAATTTCGTTGGCGTTAAGTTAAAAACGGAGAAATGCAGAAGGGTTTTGAAAGATGGAACGTTCAATTTTATAGGATAAGTTGATGTAATTTTGCAAAAATTTGCATTTTCTCCATTTACTTTGAATCAATGATATCATGTTGTTGCTTGCGTTAAAAATCTAGTATCCGGTGAGAATAGTAAAATTTGCTTTTTCCTTTAGTTAGTATGTCGAAGTTGGTAGATCAAGTTCTCATTTTTTGTTTTCATATCTTGCTATCGTTCCGATCGTTTTAGATACTATGTGATATGGAAATTAAATAGACGCCATTTTGAATACTTTTTTTGTGTGTCAACGGCGCCGTAATTAAATTCTTTGAAGGCGTCATTTATCGTCATTTAAAATCAAGGGTATGGCATCTGCTCGGAATTTAAAAAATATAAAAACAATCAACTAAAGCCTTTGTGCAATTTCTCTGCGATATGTGGGGAAAAGTAATTGCTTAACAGCAGTTAATTGTATTACAAAAAACTCCTCTACTTTCTGTAGTATTTGTAACATCACACTACATAATAAGCTTGTTAGGGTAATTACGCGAAGAAAAAGATGGATTATAGGATAAAGCGATTACAGAAAAACTAATTATGAGCACTCTTTTCGGAAAAGGATTTTAGTCGTTGGGTTCTTGCCCATCCAGAACAAGAAGAACGTACGTGAGTTTGTATCTACATGGGCCTAACATGAGTTGAACCCAGATTAAATCTTTGATCAAAATCGGTATAGATTTCCGAAACGGTTGTTATAAGTAGGTATTCTTTTAATTGTAGATTTTATCTCTTGTCACGGCTGACAACCACTCTAGAATGTGCTTTGCTACTTTGCGCTGAGCCTTAGAGCTGTTGTCACCTGCTAAGCACATGTCTATGGCTCTATCTCATCATAAAACGTACAGTTATTAGTTAGGTTTGAAGAGAACTATTTCGCAAAACAGAGCACAAAAATTCATTAAAGTTGAATTGAAAAAAGAAGGTGACAAGTAAGAAAATTTAAATAGAACAAGATAGAGTCCCGAAAAAAGATATGATTTAAACAAGATTCACTTTCAAATTAGCAAACATTGATTGAGGTATGTCTTTCAATAGGATTGTTCCATAGACCGACTCTTGGCTCAATTCATTTACTTGTCACCTTCTACTAAATAGCTAATAATTTTCCGTGCTCTTTTTCTCTCAAACAGTTTCCATCAGCCGCATGCAGTATCTCTGTTTGTAATCTTTACTAATATTACATCATATTTTTGGTAATGTTTTGAGGAACTGAAAGCATTTTGGCAATACATGTTGCAAACATTTGAAACAATCGGTCTCGATCAGAGAGACGTTGCCATTACTTAGAAAGCAACTACTTCCAGCACGCTGCAGTAGGAGCTTTCATGCGTTAACCACGGGTTTGAGTGGACGGGGTTTCAAGGGACTCGGTTTTCCACCCCCTTTAGCCACACCTACAGCAGTGTAAACAGCTCCACACGAACGGAGGATTCTGGGAGTAATACAACAACATAGGTTGATGCGTGTTAGAATAGGCTTCCAGAGGGAATAATCGCAGAAGTACTGGCTCCCAACAAAAGCCGTCACACTTTCACTCGTTAATAAAACACAACCAGTAAACGCACTAATACTTTTTTCCAGATCCTAAGTGATCTTTGTCAAAAACATCTCACTTTCAGCCACGCATATTCGAATAGAGTTATTTCTTTTTATAGTAGCATTCTTTTAGTGGAATTTAATGTATTTCTTTGTTCATTTTCATATCAAACACTTAGCAACGATTCGAAATCTGTTTACTTGATGAAGGTTTTTCAACTGAAAGTTCGTAGCTCGTCTCAAGGTAATTTAAGCTATTAATTTTGTACATGATTCAATAACTACAAATCGCAGTATCGCAACTGTTGCAGGTATGAAGGCGGAGAAAAGAAAATGGCACCACAAAGTGGTCTATTTGAACACTTCCTAGAATCTAACCACAAGGGAATGTCAGACTGGAAATTTAAACTAAATGATAAAGCTGAAACTGAGACTGAGACACGGCAGAGAGAATCTTTTTGGCAGCACATGTTAAAAACTTTTAAACTCGATGG
Source organism: Alatinidae sp. Z8VKAUB7J3 (assembly GCA_010016025.2). NCBI lineage: Eukaryota > Metazoa > Cnidaria > Cubozoa > Carybdeida > Alatinidae > Alatinidae sp. Z8VKAUB7J3. The sequence continues at coordinate 77,124,455 of JAAAKM020006971.1, read as the reverse complement.
TTTAAATGAACGGGATGTAACAACTATAAAGGCAAATAAGGTTTCAAGATATGAAGTTAGTTTCCGACCCCCAGGACTGGGCGTGGGATGTCAAGACGGCTGCTCTCATAGTATGAAAGGGTGCCTGACCGCCGCCTGTCATGCTGGGTGACCCTTGCGGCGTCGGTTTCCCTATTTTAATTAAGGGCAGTACGTTGATGTCGCTATCGCCCTCCCCACAGGGGCGGGGACCTCATGACGGCGCCTCTCCCTACTTTGTGTATATTACTTAAATGCAGTTTTATACCTTTTACCTATGTTTGATTCGTTTATACACGAGCCCTTAAAACAAAAGCCCTTAGAAACGCTACTGTTACATGGAGTTCCACATACTTTATAAAGATTTAGTGATAAATTTTTTGCTCACACCTCGTTTATTTATTTCAAGCTGAATTTCCACCCATTCTATTTATTCCATCCACCCCGTTTATTTATTTTGAACAAAATTTCCCACCACCACGTTTATTCCGGACACTAGAGTAATTTCGTGGGGGGTATACTAGGAACTGACTCATATAGGAATTAGATTGGAATAAAGAGATTGGTGCTACACAAAAATTTCACATTTGGATAGTGTCTAGTATATTTTTGCAAAATCACTATTGCATGTCTGAAAAACTACCATCGTTTAACATTTTGCAATATCCATGCATATTTTTTAGAAATTAACGTAGGATTTTTGTCAGATCAGGAGTTACTTAATTTCCACACTGGACACAGAACTGTAGCAGGAGCTTATCCCAATAATAACTTTAAAATATTGAAAGCTTGCTTCAGACCACAGCCGTATTCCCTCTACGACTGGTAGCCATTTGCTAGGTGGCCGCACCATGTCATTGGGACTGAAGACTAGAGCAACCTTGTTGTAGTAGCTGGTTGTACACTGCTGGTAGCTGATATCTGCTTCAATCCCGTTTTAGGCTTGTCTTGTGCAATTTGGTGCGTGGAGCTCCTTGGACTCCTTACTGGAGCCAAGTTTTGTCTTTATCTAGGATCTTGATTTTTTCCAGTCCATAGAGTGCTTAGTTTGATGAACATGGCCTACAGCTGGGGAGTCAACACTACTGAGTCTGCTAGGTCCTGCAAGGGTGGGTTTATACTCGCGAGAGGCTGACGTTTGAGACTTTACTGTATTGTATCGTCTCTACCATGAAATAATCGTGACTGCACACTACCAATATTATGTTTTTCAAGGTTTTCAGTGCTATATTCGATCATGCCATTGATACTGAAGGTATTAAGTGTCTCTTTTCTATTCCAGTGCTAATGAAGTACTTGACGTCGAGGCATGTTTCAGAGCATTTCTGCTAAAGTTGAACATAGCTGACTCTATGCTGAAGCCACTCCCTGAAGGTAAGCCAATATTTAGTTAGATATCCAAAAGGAGAACTCAAAAATAGGCGCACGGGTGTACGTTCGTAGGAGAACGTGAATCTATCATACACCAACAGTCAAAACTGGAGTACGACCTTGTGCGATAAAATTGCCTTAAAACAATTGAGACCAAGAAATATCCGCACTTTCGTATTCGAAGCTGCTCAATCCTGTGCTTCTGTTTTTTTATTCTGTAAAGCTACTTTAAAGACATTTCAATGTACGTTTCTTCTGAATATAACCAGCATTAATGTTTTAGAAATGATAATTGTGGGCTTAGGTTCGTGATTCTTGCAACCGCTGAAGCATGCAGATTACGTAATGGAGTTCTCTCTTTTCTAAACAGATTGTACATTTCAAGTTCTAGTTTATGCAAAGGAAAAAGCATCAGATAATTTGGAACTGAGAGGGGTAAGTGAGCACTCTCTTATCAGTATATTCACTTCGGATTTTATGTGCTGAAAACATTTTAATAGTGGTATTTTTGTATCCCATTTGTATTTCATATGGCGAAGTAAGTACATTACTTTGAAAAGAAACTTAAGGAATAGAAGAGAAGTCATCACCGAGGAATTCAAATCCTCTCTTTTCGATGATACTTTCTAAATTTAAGTGGTCTTTGGACGGGCCGCATGACAGTCCTTCCTTGGTTAAGTCTCATGGCGCGGAGAGGCTGGCCTCCAATTGCGTTAAGATGGATGTCGATGTCCACCGGTGGATGATTGGGAGCTAATGTGGCGACTAGAGAAATAGAGTATGTAAACATCGGAGGTTACCTAGCTCAGTTGGTAGAGCGCACGGCGAGAAAGAGTGGATGACAGTTTTACTCCCCGGTGGTGATGTACTTTGTATTTCTGTAGAGTACCTTTTCAAAACGGATGCTTCAAATCCTCTATTCTCGATAAATGCATAACCTAAGTACTCTTAATGCTTTCTTTAAGGAGTGCCCCTGGGTTCGCGTCACAAATGGAGAACGGCCAGATTCAAAAGACTACCTTATCATTCCAGTGAAATCATACACGACGAAGTTGTTTGCGGTAAGTTACCCAGTGCGTCAAATATTGAATAGTAAATAGATTCAGGCAGGCTTGTAGTCACTAGTATTGAAGATGGATTTAGTAGAACTATGTGGTTGGTACGTACTCTCTAATTCTTTCCACGTTGACGTTCGTGTTATGCTATTTCAGAAATCACTAAATATCGAGCATCTTTCTGATCACCCTTACTTGTCCAGCACCTTATCTTGCGTAATGCTTTCACCCGCCCGAAAGTTTCAACTGCACGACACCCTGATCTGTTGAAAACCGCTTCTCGGCCTTTTGGCAAGGAATGGATGTAGTATCTGTTCTCATTGATGACAGATGCTTTCCATAATCCGCGAAAGGCGGTCCTACTACGCAGTTGAGCCTGCTCCATGTCTTGCTTCTCTGCTCGGTAGCACAGGTTGAGAGGCGTCGCCCTTGGACGCCTCAGCTGTTCTTTATTTAGTAATTGGCCCGTTTGCTGGTTTTTCTGTTTATTTAGGGTAGTTTCAATGTCGGGCCCACTGCTCATCAGGGTTCCTTGATTGAGAGATTGCCCGATACCCCCACCTGGGGTAAGTTTTGCCCAACACGCTGCCCGACACACTCACCTGTGGTAAGTCGTGCCCACCACCCTCGCCTTCCCAACACCCTGCCCGCCACACTCACCTGCTGGGCAGTATGCCCGCCACACTCACCTACTGGACAGTGTGCCCGCCACACTCACGTGTTGGACAGTGTGTCCGCCACACTCACCTACCGGACACCGTACCCAAAACCCCCTTACCTGCCGGACACCGTACCCAAAACGCTCACCTGCCGAACACCGTAGCCAAAGCCCTCACCTGCCGGACACCATGGGCGACATCTTGGCCCGCCCAACACCCAAACTGGCCCGATACCTTGGTCTACTCAATACTCACAACTGCCAACAGCTGCACCTTCCAGGTACCCGTAGCTGCCCGACACCCACAAGTGCCTTCACCGTCATGTGCCCAACTCCTGTACCTGCCCGACGCCTTACTACCCAAAAATCTAGCCTGTCATGACTTTCACTTTCCGTAACATTGATATTTGGTTGGAAAAGTAAATTGACATAATCCTTTGGTTACATTTTCTTCGGTTTGTTTGCAGCTTCAGTGTTTTGTACAGGAAAGAGAAGACAAAGAGACGTTCTTGAGCAAGCCTGCAGACAGCAGATGATAAAAAGACGAAAATACCTGGGAAGAACAACAAGCTGAGAAGATTGTTTTCGTTCATGTATCGTCAAATTGTAAAACCCGCTACTCTAGAAGACCTCGACCCCCGGTAATCTTTTATAGGAATTAGTTTTGGCTGGGTTACCTGTGTCGAGTAGCTACCAAAACATATTGGAAAGACTGGGAAAGACTATACCATATAAGAGGCTGAGTAGTAAAACGCTCATTTTCTTTGTGCATTTGTTAGTACCAAATATGACAGTTCTGCTTATGACCCGTTGCCAGTTTCTCCATGATCGCTGCACCCCCTCCCCCTACCTTATCTCTTCTTGAGAATGGTAGTGGTTCAAACAAACGAACTTTGTAAATATTTAAGGTAGTATCAAAAAAACGATCAAAATGCTCCCATTGCTGTTCGCTTGCTTGGTCCTCGCCCCATTCTCTCCCCATCAAGCCCCAGAATCCTATCCCGCTATTTGCAAAGGAATCCGTAGTAAGAAAGATAGGGATATCGTGTTGTGAACGGCTCTTGATTCGCTCAAGCGTACAGCCAGAATAATTGTATACAAGAATAACCCTTTAGAAACTTATGGAGTGGGATATCTAGGAGCTCACAAAGGGACCTTTGACAGCTCACATGCGGCACCGAAAACTTTAAAGTTTTATAAACGCCGAGATGTTTCGAGAAGGAAATATAGCGTCATTCTTAGGATCATGTCGTTTTCATTCTTTGACTTTTATTATGTGTTGTAAGTCATTTGTTTATATTTGCTGTTGTAAATTTCTTATTTTGTATAGTAATGTCTTTAACCAAATAAATTAGATTTGCTCCGAGTTGGAGTGAATTTTTATTGGTGCTACTTTCGGTTTCTTTCTGCTGTGTTCCTTTTACGAATATGAAAATTTTAACTCGCTATGAATTTCAATTCCTCCGTGCGCATTTTACATGCCTTTTAAATATTCTTCGACTAGTTTATTAACCTGCGCTAAAAAGAAATTTTAACATCACTTGATAATGGCAACCGTGAGTGCCGAAACGTCGTGCATATATAATGAAAGATTGTGGTATTTTACAACAAAGTGCTTTTCATTTGTTGTGTTACGTAGATTACCGAATGGAAAATCTGCATTCAGAAAGGTAGAGAAAGTCGCAACTCAGCTCATCAAAAGCAAGAGAGATATTAAGTTTAACGAACTTTGTAACAGAAATGGTATGCTTGCCCAGTACGCGGAATATAGAAATTTACCCAGAAATCGGCTTTCCAGCCATAACATGAATGAGCTCGCCTAGAGAAAGCGGATCAGAATTGCGAAGTAAAACCTCTTCAGTAACTTTGTTAGGAACGTACTTTACCCAATGCGATCAACTTTGTGCTACATTCCTACTGAGCGCACACCGTGAAAGCGTTAGTCACGGGCTCGATTCCCAATGGTGAATTAAATTCTATTTCTCTAGTTTCTTCCTATGAATCTTGTTTTGAAAATTAATGATGGGATTGAACGGCGGCTAGGTTAGCTTCCAATAGTTCTAAAATGGTGCCTCCAGTGGCTTTAGCTGTGTGTCTCCCTCCTACCCAATCATTGGAATCAAGGATGGCAGAATGATGGGTACTGTACGCGTTGGTGATTTGTTGTCGTTTGGTTTACATCAGTTTTACCTGGCATTTTACTCCGAGCTAGTAGATACTTTTCAGCTTTATGTCTTGAAGTCTTTTATAGCTGGCGGCGTATAAATTATTATCCAGTGCTGGAAAAGAGCTCTTTCTAAATGAGACGCATAATCTCAAGAAGAATCGAAGAATCAAATATATTTTTTCACATTCCACTAAGGTGCCTTTGGTCATTGTTGGGAAAGGGATGTTTCGTGTTGATATGCATATCTTGCTGTGAATGTGACACAATGTCTGTCGTAATCAATTTCAGTTTTGAAAAAGATGAAAAGTGGTCACGGGAAAATTGAGATTTGGCAAATCTTTTGGGGGGCATGGCCCCCTCTGCCCCCTGTTCCCCGGTCCTGATAAGAAAAAGATGTAAATATTACGGAACTAACACTTCATACAAACCCACGAACAATTAAGACAGTCGCTTTGCTAACAAAAGGGTGAGCTTGGGAAAGAACGTGCGTTGACCCATTTACCACATGCCCTGCAAAGGCCCCCAGGATTGTAAATGTTATACTAGCTTGGTGGGAGAGGCTGGACGTACTTTCAGAGCAAGGTCTAGGAACATTCTTGGAAGGGCTCAGCAAAATCGTCGGGAGTTGTAATACATATTCATGCCATCCATCCTTATCATACTATGGACACACATTCGGCTTCTTATCCTTGATTAGGAGCCCCGATAACTTGGGAGAGGTGTCGAAGTAGCGACCCCTATCAAAGTTCACTAGTTCACTAGTTCACTAGTTCACATTGACCTCACTGTGGCTCAGATTATGTAACTTTAGGTCTGGTGACGAAGACGCATACATACGCATTGAATGATTATAACCCTTAATTCTTGATTTTCTACAGTAATTGAAAATTAGATTACTATATATTTTACTAGTTATCGCTAGCTTTACGACAGATATCTAAAACTCGCATTTCTTCAGGTTTCTTCACTAGTTTAATTGGACGCCATTTTGCTAGAATGTAGCCATGGGTGTAGTTCAAAGATGCCTCCTTACTGATAGTATCTTTACAACCTACTTACATAGCTGAAGACAAGCTCTCTGTGCAGCCCCCTGACAAGCAATGGAACCAAAACTGAGTGCACCAGAGGAACTAACCCCTAAAATGGTCCAACGCTTTACTTCTGCTCAACGCCACTATGGTACTGTAGTGACGTCAACCGAAAAAAATGGCACCCCAAATTTCTATGCCTTAATGGTAAGGGACCATGATGTTATGGTAGCACATCACGTTGCAACACTAAAGGATGGGGTTTGATTTCTCATGGTCCTGCGTTTTCACCATTGGGCTTGTATCCTATGTCATGATCCAAACACGTCAAATGGTGATTCGAAATTTGAGAGCACGCCTCAACCCACAGCTCTCAGCATTGGCTCAGCAACACATTCGGTCTCTTTCTAACCCACGACGCCAGCATCTCAACTCAACTGACACTTAACTGGAGTCGGGTTAGCTAATAGAGACAACACAACGATCGAGCTGCATGCCTTCACCTCTAGCAGGGGAGTTGTGTAGTGACATCAACCGAAACTAATGACGTCCCAAATTGCTCTGCCTCGACGGTGGTGAAATGGTAGCACATCACGTTGCAGCTATGAAGGACGGGTTCGATTCTTTGTGGTCATATGTTTTACCCTTGAGCTTTTCATCCTGTATTATCATAAACACACGTCAGTACTACCTTACGCCTCGACACTTCACTTTCATAATGGTTTGCATATTTCTGCTTCGTGTCTCTTTTATTTTGTTTCTTGTATTTGCGTTTCTCCCTGTTTTATTACTCCTTTCACACTTTCTTCTAGTAAAACAACGTACAATAATTCTATCTCTGTTATCGACTGGTATCCTATTTTCAACTTGAAGTGAGTTACATCATACAAGAGATGACCTCCACCTCCAGTAGCCCTCCAAAGTCCGTCCACGCGTAGCTGCTTTACTTTCATGTCATCCGTATCAAGGAGTTATTAGGTGTTAAGACAGAATCGGACCCCCTATTTTTTTCTCTTATTTTATCGTAGGGCACTGGTAAAACAAATAAATAACTATGCGTCACCATGCTACAGAAACTGAACTTCCACTTATATAGGCCTAGTCAGAATGGTGAGTTTCCATTTCATTAAAGTTGAGCCTGAGCTCAGAGCTGTATACACGCCGATACGTCCATCGAAGCATCTATAATTTTCGGTAAGCTGTTTTGTATTATTCCTTGTAGTGGTGCTAAGAACACTTATTGTGTCTCTTAATTGTTTCAATTCCGTTATTATTCACTTGTTTGAAGAGATTCTACATTGTTTTACCGATTTCGTAAGCTTATTGCATGTCAGGAAAATGCCCGTCATGACGGCTGGTTGCACAGCAATGCGGGTGGGTACACAGCTCCAGCTCTGAGCTCAGCTTTCATGAAATGGAAACTCACCATCCTGACTATATATATGGAAGTTAAGTTCTTGTAGCGTGGTGACGATAATGGGTAAGTTTTGTGTTTGTTTTACTAGTGCCCTACGCTAAAATAAGCAAAAATAGGGAGTAAGGGTGGTTCCTTGGGATTTTTTCCTTAGGGATATCTTCCGAGGTGGATTTTTTCCATTAGGGATTTTTTCCTTAGGGATTTTTTTTCCGTAGGGATTTTTTCTTTAGGGGTTTTTACCGAATACCTACGGATCCAAATAGATCCGATCCCGTATAAACACCCTAGGAAGGGGTTGGATCAATTCAGATCGAGAGCTCTACATGCTAATCTAGTTAGGAACCTAATGGTTCGTTGTATTCTAATAAGAGCTGCAGGAAAATGCAACGTTGAGATATGAACAGTTGGAGAATATGACTAATGTGCCAAGACAAGGACAAGAATAGAACTTGTATGGGGATCGTGTCAAATTGACCTCGTGGCAGCTTTTCACTTGGTTTCCGATCCGTGCCAGTTTGGATCTGACCGCAAGTACACGAACCTTTCTTTGGGATCGGCTCCAAACTGATCCACTTTCATAAAAGGACCCAAATTAATACGTATAGGAGATCCAATCGCGTTTGGATCCGACAGATCTCGTTTAAACGGAAAACAAATCCAAATGGATCTGTACCCGTGTAAACAAGGTCTAAGACACCGAAGGAAAGGGAAACACGAAGAAGTTTGAGATCCAAAGTCGATGCTCCCTGATATAGAACTTAAGACGAAGAAGAAATTACAAATTGCCGTCAGTTTTGATTGATTATATCACAATACCAATATCATAGATTGTTGAAGCTGCATTTTTGTAAAGAGCTGAAATAAAACGATAAAACTTATGACGGAACGTTGGCTTATTGTATAAATTGGTTTTTTATTGACAACCTTGTTAAGAACTGTTATAAAACATCAAAAGTCGGCGAGTCTTAGACCTTACAGCAGTTGCAATAATTAAATTCAAGATTTTTCTGTCAACTCATGTTGAAGCGAATTTTTAATGGCCAATTTTTCATGTTTGAATTGTTACTTTATTCAAGTTACATGCAGTTGATGAACACATGTTTCCTAAACCAGTCACTTAGATAAAAGCGTTCGCGCTTATCAACTGTGTGTTTGAACGCAACAAAATATGTCACGCTAACTGTACTTGTGGAAACTTCCAAAAACAACACCATTACTTGAGCGCCAGATTGTGTTCCTATTAATGTAGTTGCTTTGATGCAAATTGCTTAAATACTAATTAATTCAAACTAATAACACCTGAAGACTGTTCCTTGCTTCAGGCAAACACGTTCTGTGTTCAGTTTCAATGTGAAAAAACAGAATTTAAGATAGGAGCCTAGGATTGATGATGTAACCAAAACAGGTATATCGTCACAATCCCATATACACTGTAGACTTTGTCTTTCTATCAATGAAAATCAACGACTTGCTATCCTGTACAGCATCAACAACCTAGTTATAAGCCGATTAGTAGATGAAATCGGAAACTTTTCCGAATCTACTCGAAGGCAGTTCATACTTAAGTGGATGAGACTACCTCTCTCCTTGAGAAGAGAGAAAGAAAGTCATTAATTTCAGTAGCTTCGATCTATAAAGAATACTAGATCTAGCATAGAGTAAAAAGGGTCTGTCCTTGGAGCCCTTGCATTTTAGAGTAATGTCTTTGCAAACTGCTAGCAAAGAGAATGCGCTTCTATGCGCAGGGTAGATTACAGATTGTAGCCACCTTGTGGATAGTTAAGGAAGAGCTAAATTTACCACCAGCTCGCGATTCTCCCATCAAGTTTCAAAAGTCTGTAGGATTTCCTTAACCAGTTGCAACGTCAGGCCCAAATATTCAGAATAGCGCCCGTAAAGCTCAGAACAGCCACTCCAAATTTTTAACCGTGGCTACAGGCCTGGTAGAAGATGGATATGGATTTTTCCCTTCCAAAAATGTGTTTTTATTTTGCCAGAGATATTTGTTCAGAAACATGATAAATTGAATACTTTTACGTAATTGATCAAGTCATGAGTAGATTCTCTATCTTTTCCATTCTTTCAATTTCAAGAGAAGCCAACTCAGATATGTAGCATTCGCAATGGATAACTGCTATGGTTAGCAAGACATTGTTTTGAAATTAATGCACCATATTATTAAGGGAGATAGTTTCTTGCCATCTAATGAATGTAGGAGCCAGTGTAATGAGTTACGTTAGACGTTCTGTTATTTGAATATCTCACGATACATTTAGATTGCATCTGTAACACAAATGGGAGTAAAAAGTTGTGCTCGTTTAATAGCATTGATGCAACACACACGTATTTATGGCACCATGTTCCTACATACGTCGTTAAATCATCTTATTTGGTTGCTGTTGCCTTGTTGTGGCATTGATAGAGGAGGATTTCACTCTAGTTAAAGCATCTAATGTTAAACTACGTGGCAAAATAGTTTTACAGGCTGTCAAGACAATGAGACTCGGTCACAAGGTTTGCTTGAGAAGAGGGTCGGGAATCGAGGAGGGACAATTTTCTAAATCTTCTTTATTCTAGTGCACTTCATCGTTGTCTACTGACTTAATCCACTACTTCAACTCTCCTCTAAACTCCGTTTACAGAGAGCAAATAACAGGGTGAATGAATGTCTGTACTCCACTCCACAGTAGTTTTTTTGCTACCTTGTTTAGAAGGGATAATCAACAGAGGATGACTACAATCTCTGCTTCATTATTTATCTTGCATTAGGTGCGCTAATTGTCCTTCAGTCAGTTAAGACAAATGTGTTAAAAGTCTTGTAATTAACATTATCCCGGAGTCTCTAAATCAATCTTTATTACATACTTTGTATCAGGATGGTAAATTGCATGCAATCTTGCTGGAAATAGAGCTCTTTGCCACCAACAATGTGATCACCTAAAAGAGGTCGTACCAAATGCCAGTTCGTTTAAATTGCACCAACAGTTTCTAGCGACTACATCAGCAAACCTCCACAGATGGAGCCTCGACCCATCCTCTTTATGCCCGAGGCGCGGCACAGGACCTCAAGATGCCGACCACCTAGTCCTGCAGTGCCCTTATACCTCAATTCCAAATGGATACGCAGCTATCCTCGAGTGTGGCGGTGAATTTTTGGATTGGTTGGAGTGAACTGGTGTGGAGGTGTGACCAGAAGAACTACTACTATAGCGGCCATATTTTTGATGTAACCAGGCGGATCCTGTCTTGTCTTTCTTGAAACGTTCTCATTCTGAGAGAGTCACTTATTGACCGTGCTCAGAGAATTGTTTATTAAAGGCAATACAATGTTAGTTGGCTACTTGGTTAATTGTTTAGTTGGTTATTTAGTTAGTTGGTGAGCAAGGTGGTTTTACAATTCTCGTTCAACAAGATCGACTGCTCTTGTTAATAGCAACATCAAGCATCAGAATCCTCTATTTATCCCTGTGCTGTGTAATGTCAGTCTTTGCTTTATGTCAGCTTCCGCCAGTGCCTTGATGCAACCAGCATGTTGCCTGCGTATTCGTACTATCACTTGTCTTCCAGGTCGAGCCCAAGGATTAATGTTTGATCATCCGCCCTCTCTTTGCGAACCCCCATGAAACACCAACTGTCACCGTTTCACCAATACCACAACAAATTGCTAAATATGGACCTTTTTTAGAATGGTCATCTATTTCCTAGATCTTTAAATGTCTAGGCCTCAGCAGCGCCAGTTTTTCAGCTTACCATTTTGTTTACATTTAATGAAGTGTCTTTCAGTTACCAAATTGTTTTATGGTACTGCAGAGTGGTGAGGGGATCTTTCTTTGAGTTTAAAGCTTATTAAACCCCATTGTACCTGTATAAACTGTTAGTGCCTTTAAGACGTCCTCATCCCTGTGTACATGCAAGCGTCAAAAATTGGTTGTAAAACCATACTTAGCCCTTCTTTTACGAAACTCATATCTTAAGTAATTTTCATACTTTTGGTTTATTAATTTATATATGCCTTAGTGATCCAAAATGCATTGTACCACGCCTGACTTTGATAAGGCGTGTCAACGTTTGGTGGCATAATCAAGTACGTGTTAGAACACACTTGTTTGGCTGCAAAAAGACTAGTATCACATGGCAAGAGCAAGACTGTTGATCAGGTGGTTGAATTCCTAAAAGATTTAACATAAAAGGCATTGTCTAGCCTTCGCTTCCTTCGACCATTCTGTCTTAACATCTGGTCACTGTTTATCCCCAATTGAAGATTGACGTCATCATAGTAATGAACGTTCCACAGCTGGTCTCTTAAAATATCTGGATCAAGCTAGTCATTGTAAAATTGGCTCACTGCCTGAACTTTGCGATCAGGGACCTTATTATGTATACTTAATTATGAATTCAAATAAAGTCTAGAAGCCTTCCCACGTTATTAGACGTTCTGTGAGCGGACTTGTTATATTTTCAGTCTTGCAACATCTCTAGCTGCTTTGTAGATGCACACGGTTTTGTATATAAAAAATATAGCAGTATACAATCTCATTGAGCCTTCATGTGGTCATAATGAATAACGTTTTGCCACTGTCGTGACAGTGTTTTTTATTGTTCAGTGAGTTGTTTCGTCTAAGACAGAACTACAGCTCCTCAGTATTGAATGTTAGACAATGTTAAACGTATCTAGTGCTAATATTATTTTTACAATGCACTGTAACTTTATTCTTGAAAAACTAGGGCTGCATAAAAGGCTTAGAATTATTTTGAAAATATTTCGAAGTATCATCAAGAAAAGAGGATTTTAAATATCAGTTTAGAAAAACACTACAGAAATAGAATCTTTCAGTTTAGAACTGACATTTCAAATCTTCTCTTCAATGATACTTTGTAACTATCAAAGGGATTTGAACAGTATGACAGTCCGGATGGTAGTTCTTCCTAGATCTGGTCACATTGCGCAAAGACACCTATCTCCAAACAGCAAACAGAATGACGTTTTTTATGATCTTGTATTGATATCGTTCATTTTCAGTTATGTTATTCATGTATTGTAATGTTTTTACCAACACATATTTTGACGCTATCTTCCGCCAATGCTGAAAACATTTCAAATTATTTAATGACAACTACTGAGTCTTAGATTTGGGTAACATTTCGATAATATACTTCCCCAATAATATATCCCTGCTCAGATTATAATCATAATATTTGTAGTGTCTGATCTGAACAAAAATAAAAGACTAACAAGCCACAAGAGAGATTCAATCGTGTATCCAAATACGAGATACACATGTATATTCACCATATATGTATATGTAGATACACATGTATATTC
>JAAAKM020006971.1:77090356-77111318 GCA_010016025.2 Alatinidae sp. Z8VKAUB7J3 | reverse complement strand
GACGGTAATCTTTTACTGGAGCAATTTTAGAATGTGCGAGATCCAGAACAAATTCAATAAGTGGAGTCCCTCGGTAGCAGATATCCAAAGACGGAGTTCTTCGAACCACACGCCCAGTTGGGTTTTGTTCTTGTAATTTTTTTTGAAGATAATTGTCATGTTATTTTAATTGTAGTTGGCTATGACTGTGAAACTATTGTCACGTGAAGTCTCAGAAGAACCTAAAGATGCCAATCATGACAATGACAAGAAATATTCAAATGGTGAAGTTTTAAATTTGAATAAAATTTGTACAGGCAATTACTTTTCAGGCTCTGTTCGATTTCCTCTATCTTATCAAAAGAATATATGTCGTTTATCATTACCAATGCCGATGCGGAGCTCTGTAAGTTAGCTGTACATTGCAAGTCCTGGTCACCAGAACCAAATAGCATGCTCCAGCTGTGGTTCGAAGTTGGAACAAGACGAAAAAATGAGATTTGTCAAAGAAGAATTTTGCAAGCATGATCCTGCAATTGGTCAGCATCTACTGCTGCATCCTCAGTGCAGCGAAGGCTTTAGAACTGACAGGTTCACCATTCTACCTGAAGCTCGTTCCGCCTCCACTTAAGATTTTTAGAGGCTTTATAAGTTAGGGCTCGCTATGCCGCCAAGAAAAGTTTGTTTGGGACATTGTATTGTTTAAGTGATGTTTACGTCCACGGCCGTATCTTGTAAGTGAGTGACAAATCAGCGTTTGTGTTTTTCTTAATTTGTAAAATTTTGATACTTTTCTTTGTTTCTTATTGTATTAATGACATTAGGTTCTGACGAGTAGTTTGACGAGAAAATATTTTCAGTCTACAACATGAGTCACTTATTCCGAGGTATATTTGGATTCTGTACCTCGAATAATCTTTTCAAATAAGGTTCTACAGAGGAACATTTACTGAAGAGGAGGCTGCAAACTCCAGAGGTTCCAAACCCTGGTATAGATCACCCAGTCATTTCTATGAAAATTTTAATTAAGATTTACGAGAAGAGAGCATCTAGTTTGCCCAATATGCACTGAAAGGCGTTATCAGCCGGTACTCTCTAAGTCCAGCTATGAGGAGCTCCCTACCCTCGTTCTCACCCGCGGATTGCAGCTCCCCTAAGCCTTTATTGATACAACCCTAGGATGGAACGTCCGGTATTGAATCCTTTTGGTCTGCATAGCAAAGATTCTTCTTGCTTTCTCTTCCTTTGCTATCTAGACCAAAAGAATTCATCTTCTCATTGGGCCTATTTGATTAATCTAGTCGTAGTGGACGCTGATTGATAAAAAAAGCCATTCGGGCAGTCCAATTTCTGATAGCAGCTGGGTTTATTTTTTCCTACGTTTCATTTTGATCATTTCTGACGATTATACTGTAAGGAGTGTCAGACGAAAAAAGGTTTTAAACACTTAATGTTTTCGCTTTTACGTGCATTTACATTTTTAATATACATTTCTTAAAGCAAGGATAGTAGCATTCAATGCTGAAAACTGAAGATAGTCTGTCTTTACGTGTTTGAATCAAGCGACGTCAATTTCCATTAATGAAATATGCTGGGGAATACATTTTATAAATGTGTTACATGTTTTACAAACCACCAAAGAGGATTAAAACAGATTTCATAGAAGCCTACCCATTTTACAAGCCACTGGAAAGCCATTGCATGTGAAAAAAAACCTTTCAGTCTCAGCCATTGATTTCTAGTGCGCAGTTAGCTTTGTAAGATAGATTTCACGAAAGTGTTACACATTATACGAACCATTAAAAGAGTAGCTTCACCATATTAATTGTGGTGTCTAGTTGATTCTCCCTGAGATGAGTGTCATCACATCTTCTGCTTTTGCTCGTTCAGACGATAAATCCATAGATAAACATAAAACTTGCAAAACAAATCTCATCGCTACTTAAGTTCACCGTGCTCTAATCATTTGCTCAAAAAGTAAACTCGGTGAGGAATTAGCCAGCATTAAACCAATTTCCAATCAAATTGCCAAGTTTTCGTCTGACCCAAAATATGGTCCTGTGAAGTGTCCAGTATACTTGCGACTACCGCGGATTGGAAATATTTCCTTGAGCTTTGATAGAAGAGTAAAATCGGCCTTGACCAGCGGTTTTCCCGCGGTACAACCGCGTGTTGTTTATTCCACCCAAAAGCTGCTGTCTGTTGCCCAAAAAAGACGTACTACCTGTCACAAATAAAAGTTTATTAGTTTATAAATTCACGTGTCGCTGTGAGAGCGAATGTATAGGTCGTACGTCGCAGAGGTTACATGACATCTAGACACAGGAACATCAAATTCACAATGGAGGAAGAAGCTAACGGGAAGCTTCCCTTTCTAGATGTTTTGTTAGAAAAGGACTAAATGGTTTCTTTCAAACCAGTGTGTTTCGTAAGTCCACACATACAGGTCTATTAACCAATTTCTATAGTTATGTATCGATTACATACAAGCTAGGACTCATCAAAAGTCTGGTATTTAGGGCTTTTAACATTAACAATACATCATCGGGCTTCAAGAAAGATCGCAAGAAGATCTCTACAATACTTAAACGTAACCAGTTCCTGGTTTCGACGGTCACCAAATATATTGGTAAATTCAAAAGTTATTTGGTCAGCAGATCTGAGCAAAACAACGACAGCTCAGAAGAACCTGTCAACAGCAGTTCAGATATCAGTAGCAACAGAAACATCAAGAAATTGTTTGTTCGTATGCAGTTTCTAGGGAAGAAAAGCAAATGGCTCTCCTCGAAAATTGACAAGTTGACTAAGATTCTATGCAAAGAAGGCACTAAGGTTTTATTAGTTTTTAATTGGGAAAGGATTGGAGCATCTTCTTCAACGAAGAGCGCTTTACCCAAAAACATTCAGTCATGTGTGGTTTTTAAATTTACATGTTCAAGCTGTAAAGCTTCTTATATATGCCAAACAATGCGCCACTTAGGGATCCGCATGGATGAACACTGGAAGGGGAAGATCAAGGGTTTGGCAGACACCCAGATCACAAAGCACCTCAAGGAACTTGTAAGATGCAGGGTTGAGGCTGGTCCGGAATCATTTATCATTATTGATAAAGCGCGTACTTGATATGAGTTAGAAGTTAAAGAGGCGTTTCATATCAACCAGACCAAATCCCTCCTCAACTGTAAAGTCCTACAAGCGGAATGCAAGTTTCATGTCAAAATTCCTAGCAAGTACTAAATTTTAAGGGTTTTACGTGATCAGTAACTGGATAGGTCGGACAATTTTCATGTTTAGTTATATTTTTGCTTGCCACTTTACTAAGATTTAAGCACTGCGTTCTAGAAACATGTTTCAGATATATCGAATGTTTTTATTCACTTTGTTGTAATATCTTTCCTATAAGATGTACTTCATATTTATAGGTAACGTCATGTGTTAAGAGTCATTCGTTGTTTCTTCGGGTGACTCATTTATCTACTAAGATATTAATGATATCAATACTAAGATATTTCTCGTTATTAATTAAGCCATGTGAACAAAGAAGAGCGCTAAAAAGCAGATGTTATACTATCAGGTTAATAGCCACCAGGGAGAAAGTTTTACTCAAAGGCGCTTTGATAATCTCTGATGTCGGATCACCCGGGTCAGAAAATAATACGAGAAGGTTATCTGTTCGCTCGTCCTACTCTGCGAGAGAATTCTTTCTTCTCAATGGGTCGTATGTTCAATGACAATATTCTTTGCATAATTACAAGTAATCAGGTGGAAACACAAAAGGTTCAGTAATCGCCATACTACAAACTTATATATTTAGCAATACTGATGTGGGAGGAGATATTAAAAATAAATTGATTGGCTGTCCCTCCTTAAATGTCAAAGTTCTTAGTTGGAAAACAGGCACACCCACATAACCTAGGATATTCAATCAGGCATTTTTTTAGCTAACTTCTTAAAGATGTTGAACAAAGTTGTTGAAGCCGAAAGATGTTACTCTATTCTGATTTTAACTTTATCTTCCAAGATCTTGCGCAGAGTGAGCGGGGGGAGGGGCAGATCTTTAGGAGTCCTTTCGTATAACTCCATAAACAAAAAAATGAGAAGAATTTTCAAACATTTACTGCTATTACAATGTCCCAAAATTTGTAAACAGTTTAGTTACGAGTAATTTATTTGACTATAGAGGGGTATTAGTTGCACCAGGGTAAGCGTTTAGTGTTATGTTTGTATTACCTTTCTGTTTAGGTATTAATTGGAGGGACTATCAGATATTTCAGCCAATGTGGTGGTAAAATTGCATCCACTTAGTTTTCCTTAGGAAACATAACAAGTAAGAGTACTGTTACCTGGGCCTATGCAATATGTCTTAAAACTCAAACTAGTCATTTAATTATAAAATACTGTTTGCTGTAATGCCTCTTCTAGCTGGTTTTGCACGTTATTATGTTTCAGAGGCATATTTCAGGCCAAATATCCTTTCCTTGGTTACAAACAAATGGAAAAAAAATTTCAAGGAAATTTAAGTCTCATAATCCCTTGGATTTCCCGTCTAATTTTTAGGGTCTTCTGTAAGAACGGTGCAAGACTTAGTTTTGAGATCCTTCGAATAGCATGTGAATATCTGCACCCCGATCAAGAGATTCAAACATGTTTTAACAAACGTTATTGGGAAGAGATTTTTAGGAGTAAAATTAGGTGTCATTTCTTACTTTAATGTTGGAGAGCTTGAATTTTAATGTATTAAACCTTTCTTACTCTCTTTGTTCTTGAGAATAGGACTTAAAGTATATCAAAAGTTAGTGTTTTAAAACTTACGGTTGGGAAATAATATAGGGGTTTCAGGAGCCTTTATGACAGAATTGTCGGAGCAAATACCTATTGCTGGATAGAGTTCCCGCAATAGTCAATAGCCTACTGCGTCGCCACGGACTCTACAATTTAAGGAAAGCAGAGTGTAGTGGTAAAATGTTTTTATAAGCAATAACGTTTTAAACCATATTTTAGAGGCTGTGCCATCAAATCAAAAGAGGGCCTGACAGATAACCTGATAGTTAATTTTTCTATTTCATTCGCTTCTCGTCAAAGATACAGCAACTTTATACAATTAGGAAATGACGTTGGGCTCTGTTTCTCTTTTAGTTATTCTTTGATGCTTTCTTTGTTTCTTTCGCCAGAGAAAAAGGAATTATGCAAAAACATAAGAGGCTCCTAGCCCTGTCCCTCCTCTGGCGCAGCAACTTTTGCCGCCAAATTTAACTATTTGCTAAATATATTGCTTTGCCTTGCTTTGAAAAAAGTTAATGTTGAGTAGCTAGAGTAAGATGAAAAAACCCTATGCGAATTACAATGTACTATATAGCATGTTTGTTGTAATTACAAGAAAATACCGGCCTTTGTAGACCCTTAATGACACGGCTACCTCAAGTTGTTCGATGGTTGAGGTCAGTGGTGATTTCCAATTCATCCTTAAAGAGTCGCCATATCAATTATGTAATTCTTTTGCTTTGAGTCTAGTGCTCTTAGAAATTTGTCTGCTATGGATAGGGTATGC
Organism: Alatinidae sp. Z8VKAUB7J3; assembly: GCA_010016025.2. Lineage (NCBI taxonomy): Eukaryota > Metazoa > Cnidaria > Cubozoa > Carybdeida > Alatinidae > Alatinidae sp. Z8VKAUB7J3. The sequence goes on along the minus strand of JAAAKM020006971.1, from coordinate 77,105,791 downwards.
CTTGCTTTGTAGAGAATACGTAAATTTTTGCATTCTTCCCATCGTTATGTTGAAGCTTTGACCTGTATTTTGCAGTAAGAGTAAATTCCCTTGCTCAGTGTTTAGTGATCTTGCTGCTGGCATAAGTCTTGTCAAGAGCTGTCTGATGTTCTTTTTCGCTCTGAGTAAAAAACCGATCAAAGAACCCCATCCACCTGGTATCCATTTGATGATATTGCGTTTTTAATGTGATTTTGTCCCCCTTGCACTCATACGCGTAGAGACGATGTATCTTACCAAAGAGAGTAGTAATGACAGCTTTAACAAAACAGGCTGAAAGTTGCTTATTTTGATTTTATTTATTTGACTATGTTAAGTAAGGTATGAGACAAATCAAAAGTTGTTCACCAGATTAAAAATAATGCTACATCTTGATTGCATCAGAAATGCTACGAACTATAAACATTGACGTATAGTAAAGACACTGTTCCAGTTTGTTGTGTTGTGTTCCAGGTGTCCAACGTCTACCGTCCTGTTTCCTCTTTATCATGTCATCTAAGAGTTGTATTGCAAAGCATTCTTCTCTCTCCATGATGTATTTGATGTTTGGGTAAAGATTGTTTATGTGATCGGAAAAGCTTAGTAGATGATTGTCGTTTGTTATTCCAAACACTTTGTCGACGTTTCTTTCCCAGGTGGCTGAAGGGTAATTTGCCTTTATCAGAGCTGCATTTTTAAACATGCGAATACATGATATGTCGAAAAATGACGACATCAATACATAGAAGTAAATTGATGAAGATAAAGACATCTTTTGATCTAAATAAAGTTCTTGAAGTCACAGATATGTCATTGTTCAGTGTCTTTTCAAGGATCTGCAGTGTCTGCTGACTTGCAATTCTGTTTAATCAGAGGAAAGCATGAGACAACAATGTTAATGCAACTCCGTTCCAAAGATTTGGAGACTGTTCACGTTGGCTCCATACGTTTCTCTCGTAACCTGTTTTATTGAAGATTACTGAGGTATTATTCTGTACGAATATTAAATATTAATATTATTATTTAAAAGAACAACAAGATTTAAACTGGTTTATTTTTAACGTTACGTTCAGATGCTGTTTGAAAAGCAATCAGTAATGTTTTAGTACGCCCTAAATTTCTAAATAGTATAACAGCCTAGTAGAGTCTCTTTTATTCTCCAAGGGTCAATATCGCCTACTTTAAGAACCATTGTTCTAGAGCACCTATAGGCATCAAGTGAAAAAAGGGTAATCCAGAACTCTTATAGATTTGGGTTTACCTTGAACTCGATGTCACGCATATGACCTTAAATGTTTGAGATCTTCCATGAGAGGTCATAAAGGAACTGAGAAAGAAAAATATAATTGTGTACATTACATTATGGCTTTTATGTGTCGTTTTGTATTATTTTTTGTTCTCTGTGAGCCCAGTTTTGTGGTTCTAAACTCCGAAATCCGATAAGGAGGACATAATCTTAATGATATTGACATAGGCATCTGAATGTGGCCTACCTGGCTAGTAGAATGATGAGCATGCAAGTAGCAAGAGTACTGGTTATAAAACGAAACAACACAAACTTTTCTGAAAATATGGGGGCTGTACCCTGATGTTAAGATATTTTACCTTATAGATTAACCTTCATGTTGCTTAATTTTCTTTAATATTTTATTACACATATTTTAGCTTTTTAACTGCAGCTTGTATAATAGCTATCAACATTTTATATTGTCTTTTTCTTATAAGATCCTGTGAAAGTGAGACGCCATGTTCTAGGCTTAGGAATATCGTTTCCGGTGATAGTTTGCATTAAAAGATAGATAAAACTTTGTATGAGGTGAAGGAGAAATAATAGTAACATCTAGTAGTGGTACCCACCGTGTGTGGAGTTCAAAACATTGAAAAGAAAAAAGAAATTACAAAAGCATTAACGCTGTAAGATGCCCCCTTACTTACTCTTAATGCATGCAAACTTACGTTTTCATAAAAATCATTTAATTTTTTCATCCTTTGCTATGCAGACAAAAAGAATTCGTTTCTCATTGGTCTATTTAATTAAGCTAATTGTAGTGTACGCTGATTTGTCCAAAGCACAAGCCATTCAGGTAGTCCAAATAATAACTGACTCTTCAAAAATGCAGTTGGGTTTTTTCTTTCGTATGTTTTCGTTTTGATTATTTCTGACTATTGTCCTCTAAAAGGAGTGTCAGACGCAAAAAAGCTTTTAAGTACATAATGTTTTTGCTATTTCATGCAATATTATTGTTTTCCACTGCAAGTAAATTATTTGAAAATCTTTTAGTCTATTGATTGCTAGTTTCCTTAGATTATTGTGTGAGGTGTGAACATTTTCTTAAATGAAGAAACACTGCCTATAACTCCTCCTGAAATGGATGCCAAAACGTTAAACGAAGGAAAAGTGTAGCATGATGCACTGAAGTGTTTTGCGCTGGTGATTTTGTGAAAATTAGCAATAGTAAACAATGATTTAATGGAATAGAGGAGTTGGCAATCCATGATATTAATGAAAAATATAGCATTGGCAAAAATCAATACTGCTTCCCATTACGCAGCAGTCCCAAAGTGTTCTGTGCCTCACAAAAGGTTAAATACAATGTTGCATGTGACCAACGCTTTTCATTAGTACGTGATTTCTTTGTTAAAGGCACTAGCATCAAGCCAATACCTGCCATTTTCTGTCATCATTAACGCCTGGCTTCAACCTAGGAGAGCATGTTTCTTGTTACTTCTTTATCTAACTAGCAATTCCGTAACCAACTAATGGACTAGTTGGAATACGTTTTACTAGTTAGTTCTATAGGTAATTAATTAATTACATTCATTATTTATCAGGTAGGTAGCTAGAAGGAAGTTTAAACTCGTTTTCCTAGTATTGAAACAAAAATGTACATAGTTCTTATGCCAAAAACGTAAAGCATCTTGTGTAAAAATTATTTTTCAAGGGCGATTCAGCTGCCAGGTAAATCCTTCTTTGCAAACCTTGGTAGATAAAGGTGTAATTACAGCGCATTGGAAAATGTGAGTGTTAAAGGTTAAAATTTTTAAGGATTTCTCAAGCAAAGAGACAAAGTTGCTTACAGTCTATAGGTACACGTATTAACGCAGATTAATTATACTCTTGATAACTGTTTTTAAAGCCGTGTGAGTGGTATCTCTTCTAACAATCACGATTAGTGTGGCTTAAAATATTAAAAATACCACAATATTGTTGAGAACACCTACTATTCAGTTGAAATCTCGTTTTATGAAAGACTATGTAAACTGACAATCTTATTGGTGTTCATCTTAGCAGATATTCAACTTCCTAAGTACAAAATCTCTCTCCTTTAAGACGAAACGGGACTTATGTATCAAGAGAGACGGTTTAACTTGAAGATGTCATAACACCTTCAAATCACTATATAAGGACGTACAGGACAGCTTTTACATAATGTTGAGCAGTAAGAAAGTGATACGAGGCAGGTAAACTAATATTAGCAAGTATCCTGACGAAAAATGAAAGCCTGACATTAAAAATGTCCAATTAAGCTTGCAGATAAGTCCTGTTTGTTGTAGTCACCTTGGAGTCTTGTGCTTGGAAACGAGGCTCAAACGGATATTTTCTCACAGGGAGGGTATCTTGAAATTTGGAGTGAGTGATCCTTACCATTGCTAGTTTAGCTGAATCCTAATCTCTGATTATGCAGTCGATCCTTTGGATAGCAGGGATGTTGGGAAGACGATTTGCTTTAAATGGAGTTAACAAGTACATGTTGAGACTTACTAAAGATCGATTGTTGATCTGTCAGAACGTCGTGGAAGTTGAGTTCATAAAGACATCGGACGACATATGTTCCGTACTGCTCGCGCTTTCTAAACTGCAAGTCATCTTAAAAACTAAATGATGTCAAACGTCAATTTTTTATCTTTATTTGTATACAATTGCACTACTTTGTTATGAAGAGAAATACAGGAAGTGTTATGGTATATATCTACAAAGTTAAGAGATCTGGTTCTGACCATTCCTTATTTCTTTTATAAAAAATATACACGTGGTTTAAATAGTACGGAGCAATATCTTTTGAAGCAGATAATCTGTATTGGGTTTTCGACAGGTTTCCAAACAAAGGAGGAAATCGAAAGTTGCAAATTATCCAAAAACGATTGATCCGATTGGGTACAAACATCGAAGAGACCGTGCAACTAATGACGCAAAAGACGACGCTAATTAACCAAAAAATAAAACAAATAAAATATCTTTTGGTGGCAAAGATCAATTATAAAGTGTTTGAATCAAAGAGCCTCCAAAATTCTTAAATGAAATAACGATTTACTGGAATAAATGACCGAAAAACATTCGACATTTTGTATGTCATGGAGTGACCCAGTTCATATTAACTATGGCAGTTATGGAAACCAACTGTTACATTTCTATGAATACCGGTATTAAAGTACGGAGAATTCATAAGCTTGACTTCTTTGTTAACTCAGCGAGAAAAATGCCCGGATGTTTTTGTGTCTGTGATTTGTCGTCAAAGATCGTAATCCCGAGACAAACTCTTGTTGTGATCCCCAGAGGGAATCCTTTCAAAATCCTAATTCTAGGAATCCCCCATCGTATTCTTGATTTGAAAGACACTGCTTGAATGCCTTGAACTGGCTCATTATTCGCATTAACGGTTTTGTAGACAAGATAATTCTTGTTTCTGTTTTCCGAACTGGCAAAGAACAAAGTGGATAGAGACTGTTTAGTTCATGGTTGTTAGGAATATTGGCCGTGACAAACTGCACGTTATATTTGATTGCCTCGGCTTTGGGGTTTGACCTGTTCAAGTTGTACGACCTCACTACCTTTCACGAAGATAAGGAAAGTGGTGTTGTTCAAAATCTTCATCTTTGTTGTGATTTGAGTTCTGCGTAACCCAGATGGCTCGTTGTGTTCTCATAGCAGTCGATGGAAGCCCTCATGCGACAACAGCATTTGAGTGGATGCTTGAAAATTTGCATCGACCGGATGATGCTGTCCATATTGTGTTAGTCTACGACCTACATCAAGTGCCATTGCAGTGGGTTGAGCCCACTGTAGTAACCAGTGATTGGAAGGCAGAAATCGCTAAAAATTACTCTGAAGCTCAGGAAAAGCTGGATGAATATCGATGTCGTCTTCAAGAGAAGGGAATTGTAAGTACGGTACACCTCCCTCAATCTCACGGTAATACAGGTGCAGCGATTTGTCAAGTAGGGAAAGAAATCAGAGCGGATTGTATAGTTGTTGGCACTCGAGGACTAGGTGCTTTTACACGAACAATCTTAGGAAGTACAAGTAATTATATTCTACATCACGCCGAATGTCCAGTGCTTGTTGTAAAGCAGAAAGTTTCCAAAGGAGAACAGTAGATAGACACACAATATCAAAGATGCCCATCTGAATATGAACATGGGCCAATCGGTGATATTGAGGACCCACTGATCTGTGATTCTCGTTGCAAACGATTTGAGTTCCTAGTGAATTAATTTATTGTTTATAAGTGGATAAGTAAAGATTGGCATATGGAAGAACAATGAGTCCAGCACGCGAGGATTATATCATTTGTCTTGTGCCTGCTTGATCGAACGTGTTGTTGTTGTTTATGGGTGTCGTAATTGACAGAGATACATAATGCATGGGCTGAATGTTTGTTGTTTCTTGCATTTGCTTTCCCGTGTGATATTTTCTTATTGTTAACATTTAATGGCAATCTGTCAGTGACCACAGGGAAACAAGGAGTGTATAAGAAAGTCGTAATCCTATCTGCAGTCTCTAAGCCCCATTCTTAGAGCAAGAAAGAGTCAATATTGCACAGGAACTGACTACAAAGCTCTTACGAACCACAACGTATGTCAGCAGTACCTGTAGCGCCATAAGGGCACGCATGCGTATTAACTTTTTTAAATATTAGCTTTCGTCGCTTATTGAAAACGAGCATACAATCTATTAACAGGGAAACCGAAGCTGAAAAGTAAATCACTTTCAACAGAAAGTTCGAGATCTGCAATCAACATCTGGATTCCGACAATGTGTAGCCAGCAAAAGTGATTTCCGGAAAGTTGTTTCTCCCTTTGAAAGACCGCAGTGGTAAAGTGAAAAAGTATCGTTGTGTTGCTACGTTGACATCCGACGATGCTTCAGATTGCCTCTTTTCAGCAGTAGTTGTAGGCCTACTAACATAGACCATTCTCAAGTCATGCATGCAAGCGCAGGAGCAGACTAAACGGCCATTGTATACCGATTTGGCTGACGGATAGCTGACTACTGATTTCATTTAGACCTTATTTTTTCAACATATTTACAGAGGACAGTGGAAACGCTGGTTGGTACATGGGCATGATATAGTCTTTGCAGAGTGCCGCATCCAAATAAGCTAATCTAATCTGACTTGGGATCATTCCAGTTCAGTAGTGGGTGACTACTAAGAGGGCAGTGCCACTGTGCACTCGCGTCCAATGCTCATCAGCGATTGGCTGCGCTTTTCGACCTTTTAGCAAGAATGGGAAGTATCGTCTTCTCGTATCGATTAGGGACGCTGCCAACGATCTGTAAGATGCCATCATGCTCGGAATTTAATCCTAAAATACTTTAAAAGTAAAAGTGAGTATGATTAGGAGGAGGGAGGAGATATCTGTAAACTAAAACAAAGAGTGTACAGGGCTATGGGGAATTTATGTTTTCAAAAAGAATGAAGACTTTTCACAGCCAGGTACATTGGTGGTAACTTTAAAAAGTATTACGTGTCAACCCCTAACGGGAGTCTGTGTCCTATTATTTACCAGACCCCTTCTTTTTAATGAATTTCATGTCAACTAATAATCGTCTGTAATTCCACGATTTTAAATCGATGTAAATGGCGCTGATCTAAAGATTTGGTAGATATTACATCAAATGTACTGATGCCTGGATTTTGATGATGCAACAGCGTGAATAATGCCTGGAATTATTGGTTTCCATTCATTCTTTAGTTTGAGTAAACAAAGGTACAAAAGTGGTTTTCATTTGTAGTATAACACACTGTTGATAATGTGTCAAGCAAAGAGATCAAAGATCCAACCATCATTTGGTATTTCATCATTTACGACACAACGAAATTCGACGACAAACGGTAGTGATACCTAAGTAACTACTTAGGCAACTCCAGGCCTGATTTTGGAAAATTACTAAGCAACTCGAGGCCTGACCCCGAAAATGGAGTTGCTTATAAAAAACGTTTACTGCGAAATAAGAAGACATTTAGATAATTAGAAGGAGTCGCGGTACGTCTCACAAACTGACAACTCTGACGTCGAATAAAATCAGTTTTGTGAGCACAATCAACTACTTCCCAATTATCCGAAACGTACAAAATACAAGGGGGGAGGGGTCACAAAAAGGGAATGAAGTTATACTACAAATGAAAGTCTACAAAAGTTGAATTTTGAGCACTGGTGGATGACACTTGGTAAGTATGCTGTGACAAGGTGGACCAATTCTGTCTCCACTGTCTAGTACGTAAGGCCTAAAAGAAATGACACCTTTCACACCGTGCTTTCAATACCAAAGAATATCTTACTCAGTGAAACGAAATACCATGATTGATACGTAAAGAAAGTGGGTAATTGGATTCGATCTCTTTTATTCTCAAATATTCTGCTCCTCTATGGTTCGAACAACTAGCTTGTATTCTGATAAAGACCTCCAGACATAGAAGAAGCGACGATGCATGTCTTTGATTTACTAAGGTATGCATGAGTTATGGGCAGATATACTTGGCTTGATTTCGCTGAAAGGAGTAGCGAGTAATGGTATTTATACAATGACATACATTGAGATGATCCTCCATGAACACGTAAGTAAGAGAACATGTACATTTTATTGATACTAAGATGAATCTTTTGCCATCATATGAGCAATTTCTTGTAGTCAATTGATAAGGAGGTCAAATCAGATAAATGCACATCTTAATCAACACTCATGATTCTCTCGAGAGTGCATATCAGCAGAGGCATACGCAGCATTCCCGAAGAGTGGATGTGGACTCGACAAGGTCCCAAGTGAGTTCCTACTCGCCCTACATCAAATTAAATAGGAGTCTGTTTGTTTACACTCATTCTTATGGCCAGTTGCAATGAACAAAGGTTGCCCACGTCACAGTTGTTTCCATTTTCTCTCAATTCCCTTTGCTGTTCAAGCCACTTAAGACTCCATACTCCTCTCCCTTCGTATGTCCGTGAATGTTAACCATTCAGTAGTTTGTGCAACAGTGTTTCTAGTACTGTGTTGTCAGCAATTCACACTCCAATACTAGTTAAATTCTGGCATAGATGATATGAGGAAGGTTTAGTAGTTTATTGCCAAATATCATAACCACGCTTCTGGTTATATTTACTTGTTCAGAAGAAAGGTTTTTACGAAATACGTCAGCAATGGCCAGAGAAATGAGAAACCTAGTCGCAAAGCTAACAATATAGCCGGCAGTCTATCCTTCCAGGATGGAGAAATATAGTGAAGAGAGGATACTCATTAAATTGCTGAACATTTGGTATGTCAAGTGTTTGGGTCCAAGTGGTGACATGTTAGCTATTTCTCAAGTGTCTTTTCAAAAGTGTTTAGCGTTGAATGTACGTGTACATCGTTGTAGGAATATTGTGACGAATAGTAAAATGGCAATTACTGTTCATCTGGTCATATCTTCCCTCATATGCAAACCAACATGATGTAACAATTCGTATGTCCTCCAATACATTAGGTAACATCCTGTATTTCTCTGCTAATGTTTCAGATACTTCACTAATACGCTCTGGTGAGCTACGAGCTAACTCTTCATTGGTCATTATTTGGCTCACAGTGAAAGGATGTTGCGTCTAAATTCCTTCAATGTCGGTCTAGCAATTCTAATATCCATTTGAAGTTCAAATCTGGTGTAGAGAATAATTAATTAATTTTTAAGTCATTTTATACCAAGTGCCATACACAACAGACAGCAGCACAAAATTGCCATTTTTGGTATCTATTTTCAGAAAATAGGATACAACACTCTATTGTCAAAGAACGCTCATACCACTGTAATTATTATACAACGAGATGGATGGTACGACGCATTTCTCAACTCATCAGTAAAATGTCACTAACACAGGAAATGATCGTAATGCACCCTGTGTTAACATTTTATGGTTGTTTTCTCAAGCTGTTTAAGTATCAGATAATTTGCTATTATCCCGAATTTTGTAGTAGGATAGGATTTAACAGCGACGAAGTCATGATGCCTGCCTTTTCCTCATTGTTATTTTATCGGCCGTCTTAGGGGTTGGCTGCAAAGATCATTTAATGAAAATTGAACCTTGTCTTTCCTACTCATTATTTACGATCTAACGCCACAGACCCAAGTCCGTCTATTCACTGTCATCGCTAGAATTTAAAGATAGGTGCATGTTATTATCGTATCGTTCTCATGTGTGATTGTTTGAGCAGTATTATAGTTGTAAACACTTAACAGAAAAACGATTTAGGTTATGTTTTCCATTATGTTTAGAAAGCAATTGCCATGAACAAAAGCCATCACTATTTCAAATTGGAACTTATCATAAGTTAAATGAGGCGTTCTCTCTGATATTTTAAAAGAAATTGCTAAGGACTCCTGATTACGTGGTTACCTATTGCTCCCTTGGTCGTCCATCTTATTGATTACTTTTACGTCGTCCCGGTTGGTCGGAAGTCAGGGCATGAGAAAATGTATCGTCGAGAAGAGAGGATTTGAAATGTTAGTTTTAAAAAGGCCGGAGGGCAGTTCTTCCATGGTCAAGTCACATGGCGCAGAGAGGCTGGTTTCCAATTGCTTTGAGCTGGACGTCCACCGGTGGATGATTGGGAGCTAATGTGGCAACCAGAGAAATAGGAGTATGTTAACATCGGAGGTCACCTGGTTCAGTTGGTAGAACGCACGCTGCGAAAGCTTGGGTCACGGGCTCGATCCCCGGTTGTGGCATATTTTGTATTTCTCTAGTGTTCTTTTCAAAACTAATAAGAAAACGTGAATTGCTAATTTTACTTGAGAAATTTTTTTAGTTTTACAGAGGAGAGGAAAATGTAAAAGAAGCATTAATATAATAATTGAAAGAGTCAGAATTGTCTCTTCATATCCATGGAGAACTTATTTCATTTTAAACACAGTGCCTAAGATATACAGTCCAAGAGATCGCAGCGAACTCTCGAGTTATTTCTTATTAGATAAATAAAGATAAATATATTAGATAGCTCTCTTCTAGATTTTGTATAATCCTACATTTATCCATAAATACCTAAACAATTAAACTACATCTCGTAATCGTTAACCATTTTGTTACGAAATCTTTCGTGTAGTTTGTTCCAACGACTTAAATTAGTTATAAAACGATTTGTAGATGATATTTGATAACGCAATCATTAGTGAAATGTCATTGACAGGTTTCGTTGAACCCTCATCAGCATGGCTCGTGTAAAGAACGATTTGTTCAACATTCAACCATCATTTATGATAACTCAGAAACAAAGAAAGGATGTAATTGTTCTTATAAAACGATGCTTTACAGGTTTGGTGCTTGAACATGAAATGTAGTTCACAGTGAGTAACACAGAACTATTTCATTTCTTCTTTATTTTGTAGACAACCGTTGCTTTCCTCTGCAAAGTGAATAATCGATGAAATCAGACAAATCAACTGAGATTATGGATCTGAAGAAGGCCATCAACTGTGGTGATATTGAAGCCGCACACAAAGTGAGTAAGAGATCGCTGCGCCTATTCGTCTCCAGCACATTCAATGACACACAAGCGGAGAGGAATCATCTCATGAAACACGTTTATCCTCAGCTAAGGATATTCTGTGAAAAACGTGGCCTTCATTTTGACGTTGTTGATCTACGATGGGGCATTCGCGACCAGATTACCTACGATCATAAAAGCACCGAGATTTGTCTGACTGAGGTGGATCGGTGTTTCCGTGACTCGGTACCAGGCCCTTGTTTTATCTTCCTCTCTTTTAATCGCTACGGATGGCAACCGCTGCCCAGGGTTGCAGACGCTGTAGAATTTGAACATATCCTTCGTGAGGTAAAGGATGACCGATCTAAAGAAATTATACTAAAGTGGTATAGAAAAGATGAGAATGCAGTACCCCCCGAATATGTGTTGAAGCCGATGTACAGACCAGGCATCGATAAAGGTAAGTTGGGGGGTGGACAGCTTTAACAATAGTGCCGTAGCCAGACTATCTCTGTAGGGCATGCTGATTACCTATGAGCATATTTTAGGGCATGCTTCATAGATTTAAGGCGTACGGGCCAGCCAGTTCACCAGTTAACGTAATTTTGTGTAACTCCTTCTGGAAAATCGGTGAACCCTTTTAAAAAGCGGGGCAGGGGTGGCGGAGCGAAAAAATCGGGGGGCTTCGTCACATATTTTAGCCACAAAACATTGAAAAATTGGCATCATTTTAACAAAACTTCCAATTTTTTGGTGAGTAGTGATGGGGGTAGATACGGGAAATAGGTTTGAAGGGCGCATTAGGAATATATTTAGGGGTGAGGTGGGAACTTTAAGAAAACGTGGATGAAAAAAGTCGTGACAAAATAAATTAAGCTGTTCTAAAAACAGAATTTAAGCACAGTGATGGAAACCTTTAACGATTTAACCTGGAATCGCAACTTTACAATAAAATACCTTTGAAAATTAAACATAGACATCATTGCATCTCGACAATAAAACAGCATCACAAACACCAAAGACCATGGAAACCAAACAGGACTACAATCATGAACATAAGGCTCAGCCTGAAGTGCCAGACATACCATATATGGTCATGACAAGTCATGCGGGATTAAAGTGTACCTCCAGTGGTCAGAAATTTTTTGATATTTTGTTCGTTTTCTCTTGAGGAATCGAACTGTTACTTTGGCTATCAGATTCAAAATTAATGGATTTGAAATTGATTGAAAAATAAAGCCATCCTATACCCAATACATTAACAGTAGCAGTATAGTAAATCTCTTGTGTACTTTATGGGGAAACAAAAGCTCCTGCTATTTTTACCGGTGGTTATCGTTCAGACTTTCTTTGTTGAGATGGAACCAGGATAAGATCATACAATCTTATTGGGGAATTTAAAGCTTCAAAAACCGCACTATCGAGGCTGTTACTAAAAGGAAAACTTCGGCCGGTTGTTGCATCGCGGATCAAGGCACTAAGGCAATTGGCAGTAAATAAACTGTTATCAAATCAAACATTCGTTATCTCAGCGACTTAAAGTGTAGTATGTGCCAGATTGGCTTAAAATGAGGTTTGGATCAAATAAGTTTGAAACTGTAGGACAATGGTCCGGTTTCAGGCTTTTGACTTGTTTACTCGCTCAGGCGCTCAGTCATGTGGCAGTCCTACTCATTGATCTCAGCCACTTACACACACTAGCTTCTATCCAGAGTAATCTAATCAATCCCCCGGGATGACGGGTATTGAATATATCATGATAAGCCCGTTTCCCTGTATTATGCTCCGGCGGGTATTGAATTTATCATGATAAGCCCGTTTCCCTGTGTTATGCTCCGGTTCTCTAACAACGTGGCTGAAACAGAAAAGGAATCTTCAGCGAATGGCATCGACATCTGAATATTCCGCCATCTCTTGTCATCTTATGACTTTTTTTCATAAGCGGTGATTGATCATTGCTTTTCAAAACTTAGAACCTCATGTTGTACGCAGGTCCTCACTACTTTTCACATGAAGCAGAAACTGCTAGATATAAAAGATCTTAGAAATATTGCTACAATAATGAATACCCTTCATATCTAGAAATCTGTACATGAACTTTCCATTGAAGCCTCTGTTAAAACCTGTCAAAACATACTGGTCCATATATTTTGCAGCCGTACGCATATTTGTTATTAATGTTTTCATCTTGCAGGAATTCTGGATGAGAACAGTAATAACCTCAAAGCCACAAATATTTACAGTAAACAAAATAATAAAGAAAATGCATATTCAGCATATTAACAATAGTTGCCATAGACATTCAGGAAATAGCGAAAACCTTCACGTTGCAGAAAAATAAATAGTATTAGCGTGGTATGCCCTACCCCAATTCCTCGCCCCTCAATAAAACCCACAAAAATGTCACTACGTTTTCTAATTAGACCCTCGTAAGTAGTTTCACTTTCGTCTCTGATACATAATCAAAACTATGTGCTTGAAAATCATGCGATTATCTTCACGGAGCATTGCTTCGACAACTTGTGCCGGTCTAAACTTAAAGCTCATCTGTTTTCGAACAAAGCTACAACCAGTTACTGGGCAGGTTTTTGGTTACCCATTGACCTTGATTAGATCACGTCTTTTCTAAGGATGGAATTAGTAACATTTTAATAAGTAACAGGTTAAAGTAGTATTGAAAATTTTAAATAATATCATATCGTTTCTTGACTGTATGCATACTAGAATATACGATAAAAGAATTCTACTAGTCGACTGAATACGATCTACGATGGCAATATCATTGTGTTTCTAAGACTCTAAGAAATCACCTTCAGATCACGGTCTATTGAAAAATATTTGTTTTCAATAGACCGTGGTCTGATTGATCAAGCTTAACTACCTTTTACGGAAACGGTGAACATCCTAGGGGCCTAGGAACCTTGCGGGACCTTCAAATAATTTAATGGAAAGAATCTGGATGTGCAAACAAAAGGCTCTTGGACCTCGAGGTCATATCTTTAAAGTGCAACCATCGGAAGCTACGCAAGAAAAGCTATGGTTTGTTAACCAAAATCTTTGCTTATTAACCGCGTCAGCTAACCTTTCATTGGTGAAGTTTCGTCCCGAGCTCTCCTGGCTTAATAAGTAGCATGGTTTATCACCTGTGGGTTTATTAAGCGCATTCACTATAAATATTTTATTCGGGAGGTGGCATTGCCATTTAGTGTCGGGAGAAGAAGAATTTTAACAATAAAAACAGAAGTCCGTAATTCCATTACTTTTATGCTGGAAGAATCAACACTTACCTTCGGTCGAAAAATTAGTTTATAGACGTTGTGTGCAAACATGGAACTCGCTGATAAAACAGACGAGTCTGCAGATGACATTACAGCGGCTGAAATTGCTCCCAAGCCGACAAAGGATACCCATGTTGGCGTCAAGTACTGCAGTACTAATGGCAAAACTAATCGTTGATCAGCTATCGTTCCATTTTTGGCCTGACTGTCTGAAAGGGGTAACTTTGCCCAATCTGAAAAAATAAAGTAAACGATTTGTTACTAAATGTATCTATGAGGACTTGATCTTGATCAAAATGTACAAACGACATCATGAGACTATGCAGGGCAGCTGCACAAGTTTTAGCTACTTTGGTAAATACAAGCCAACCCTGATATTCTAAATGAAGAAAGTTATGTGATATTCCATATTGTTTATAGTCAAGTTTGCAGGTTTATTAAAGGGTCGTCAACAAACGTAGCAGGCATTTGATAAAACTTTGCAAGTGTATATAAAACTACTTCACCTGTCACCAACAAACATTTAAATAAAGCTTCTGACCTGTTTAAAAATGGCTACATTGATAAATTTATGGTAATATTGACTGCAATTTTTTAGCCATCTTGTTAGCAATATGTGTGAGCAGTGCTTGTCTTTTAAGATCACAGGTATTGACCTTAAGTCCAGTAATGAAATGTAAGAAAATAAATACTAGAGTTCGCCTTTCAACAGCTTTGTAATCTTTTCCTGATCTTTCACACAGTGAAAACATCCGATAGTGCACATCTACGCATCTCTAATGAAAGTGTCTGTTATCTAGTGTTTGACCTCACACTGAATTTTATGCGCTATTGGCTATTATTTTAAACTAGAACGTTACTTAAACTTTTCAGGGGTTCAGGTTAAAGAAAGAGGATAAAGCTCGAATGAAAGTTCCAAATTTCTTTCTGTGTTGCTGGAAAAACGTTAATGGTGGAGCTGTATATGGCTGTGCTATCCAAGTAGAAGATGTCCTAGCTGAAACAAAAGAGTAATTAAATGGCTGAACAAATTAACAGCAAACATTGATAAAAATGTGTGGGGAAAATGATAATTTGCTTAACATAGGCTTATTGGACATTAGGGGTTAAGTCAAGGAAATGTTTTCCAATATTGGTTTTGATCTTTAGGCATTTTGAGCATTTACCTGTCCGGCGTACGGAGGCAATTTTAGCAGGAAAATTGTGATGGGACCGGATTTCTTTTGCCGCTATTTAGCATTTTTTTAGAAGGCTTTTGAGATAAAAATTTCCGTTTTCGATGTTGAATATAGGTGTATGCTGTTTTGGAGGTCTGTTACAGGTTTCGCTGTATTACAAATGCCGTTAAATAGTGTTCTTCATAATCCGGTAGAAACTTTAAGATCGTGGTTTGAGATCTCCCAACGCCCA